>OY997270.1:494811823-495296823 GCA_963921465.1 Triticum timopheevii | reverse complement strand
AACGTATCATGCCATCACTAATGGGTTGTGAGCCATGGGACCTCCCGCCACCAGATATCATCACCAGCTCTGTATCAAAAGGATCCTGGCTCGGGTTAAAGTCCTCCCCTTTCCTCGCCTTCCCCTTGTCTCTGTAGTTCACCAACTTGTGGTGGGAGGAGATGTTGGTGAAGCTCTCTAGATGATCTAGGTCAGACTCCGACAATGCCTTGGCCTTCTTGTAAGGGGCACTACGGGCCATGCCATAGAGATCGAACAGACTTGCACAGGCTTCTTGTGGTGGTGCGCCTGAGAGAGAGGAACAAAATATTAGTTCAGGACTCAAGCTATCATGAAGAATGATATTGCTATGTAAATAGGTCATTTTGGAGCTAAGTAAGGTTATTATGTCATTTTCGAGGAAAATAAGCTAAGTTTAGGTCATTTTGGAGGTAACCAAGATTATTATGCCATTTTTGATGTAAGTATGCTAATTATGTCATTATTGAGCTATCCAACGTAGTTATGCCAGTTTTATCTAACTAAACCATATTTAGGCATTTTGTAGAGCTATCTAAGGTTATTATGTCATTTTAGAGCTAATTATGCCATGAATGAACTAGCTAAGAGTAATTTACGTCGTTATTGAGCTATCCAAGGTAATTATGCCATTTTTTAACTAACTAAAGCATATTTAGTTATTTTATAGAGATATATAAGGTTATTATGTCATTTTAGAGCTAATTATGTCATTATTGAGCTATCCACGGTAGTTATGCCATTTTTTAACTAACTAAATCATATTTAGTTATTTTATAGAGCTATCTAAGGTTATTATGTCATTTTAGAGCAAATTATGTCATAAATGTACCATCCAAGGTAGTTATGCCCTTTTTTAACCAACTAAGCATAGTAAATCATTTTGGAAGGGAAATGCTAGCATGAAGAATGAAATTGCACGAATGATGCAGCAAACCACATACCAAGTGATCCCCATACTCAAATAGGTTGGAGCTCCCTTGATGGTGTGGCACACCAACCATTTGGTCACACTTATCCTTTGCCCTATGGTGTTAGACTAGCCATTGGGCAGAGCACCACATATCCACCAACGCCTCCCAACAGTCCATCTTATCCGCACACCATCTCGGGGGCACTTAAGTTAGTCAAGAGAAATTTCAGCACTACGCCTACGAATCAAATCAAGAAAACTAAATTCAAGGCATTAAGAATAGGTATAATTACCGCCAAGTACTTCTCCCTACTCAGAAACTTCTCACGACACTTCTTCTTGCCCCTCCTAATACCCTTCGAGGCTTAGTAGTCTCGAACATCCTGCACCCGAGCGTCGTGCCGTAAGTTCTTAAGTAGGCGCTTGCACTCGACTTCGACAACCATAGACGCGATCTCCTGTTCTCCCTCTGAAACCCTGTAGAAGGTCTGCAATCAAACAAGACAACACATAGTAGTACAATCACTAGCTAGGTAGTGTTGATTTTTAATTATGTAAAGGAGAAATTACCCAAAACCGACGGAACACAATGTCGGCCACCATCTCCCCCGGAGGGGCCTGGGCAACTGAGTACAACTCCCAGCTCAGTGCTTGCTGTGGAACCTGACCCTCACCGGGCAACGTGACCCACCCAGGGAAGTGCTGCCGGAAAATCACACCAAGGACCTTGTTGGGCCTGCGGACACCAATGGGGTGTACCCAGCCCCTGCAGTATGACAAGGCCAACGCACTAGATATTAATTTGAAGAAACGTGAAGGCAAAAGGTTAAAAAAGAGTAAATGCACTTACTTCAACCCATTAGGCGCAATCAACCACCTCTGGTCGGGGGTCGTCGGCACGGGCGGGGGCTTTGTACAGCCACGCTTGTACACCTTCTTGCCCTTCTCAACTAGCTCGTCGTTGTTGTAGCTATCATTAGAAAAGGTGTCCTCGCTACCATCAGTAGGGCCACTAGCCTCCAGAGTCTCGTGGGAAGAAGACTCCGAGACCGGACACTACTAGGGAAAACCCTAGCAGTAGCGCAGGTATTTTGCCTATAAGTAGCGCGGGATGCTGCGCTACTGATAAGGCGCTACAGCTAACGTAAAGTAGTAGCGCCTGTCATCCCATGCTACTGCTATACAGGGAGAACAGTAGTGATCTTTATGGAACTGCGCCGCCACTAATATCTGCAGCGCTTTCTAGCAGGCCGCGCTACTGGTAAATGAGCGCTACTGCTGTTTGTAGTCCCCTCGCTACTGCTAGTTTTATTAGTTTCTGTTTTTTTTTGCATATTTGCTTTGTATTTGAATAGGCTTTATACAATAATCTTTAGCATATCATACACATACAAATGTAATCATAGCATATACATACAAATAGTATCATCAAATCATGTCATCATCATAATCATCATCCAACACAAAGTGGTCTTTCATCATCATCTCAAAAATAGCGATAAAAGTCTCGATTACTTGCAACTACATCGTCATCCATCTAAACAATGATATACACGAGAAGAGTTATCATTATGAAACCTAAACTAACTATTGGCTGTCGCTCGGAAACCAGAAACCGGTACACCTGGGCCTGACACTGTGGCCACTCGTCGTATACTCCTGGCATAGCACTTCTTCGCGATCGATGATCTATGCACCTGCATCGTCACATGAGTCGCTGATATGCAACATATATAGTTGAGCAACAGAAAGAGACAGACTTGGCAAAAACAGAAGCAACATATCATAAGCATAAATAACAAAGTTCATCATACCCAAAATGCCCTAACTAGTGTTTCGTCGTGATCTTTGCTAGTCGAGGAGGATGGTTTAATTACATCCCAAATAAAGTTTCATCGTGCATAACTCAAAGTTTTTTCATACAGAAAGTATGGAATAAACGGACACATTATCATATATTGACAATCACTCCAACATGGCGTGCCATCCATCCAGGTCAGGGAGATAGTCCCCGAGCTGAGTGAAAGGCTTCATGTCGATACGCTGAGAGGATATGCATGTTCGGATGTCTTCCCACGACATTTGTCCTTCTTCATAGAACATGCCTGTTTTTTCGACGACCTCCTTCATGATGATTTGGGCAAGTTCGCACTGGATGTTATAGAACTTAGCTCGAAGTCCATGATCCTCGATATCTCCTAAGGTCTTTGCCCATTGCAGAATATGGCATCGATGGATCTAGATGACATGTGAAGGTTCTGATGATCCTGTCTGTACTCCCATGCTCTTTACTTGTACTCGGTTGCTGGATGCAGCAGAAGTCGGTCTTATGGCTGCAGTTGGGCCTGCCGTCCCTGTACTTCTTGTCCTTGACCTCTCCACCCTGTGCGCCGTAGTAAATGATAGCACTGTCGAGAACGGACTTGATGTGAGTGTAATCCTTTTTGTTAATGTTCTTCGACGAGTCCAAGTAAAGAGCGTGGGAGTATCGGAGGTAGAGGATGATGAGGACGGTGCGCCCGCCACTGCGCAAAATAAGTACACCTCAAATTAGTTTGCCTCCATCGTGCAAATGAATGATTGAAATCGAAGGAAGGATATCCGCGCGGATGACTTACAGGGCATGATAAGGCACGAGAATCTCCTCCTTGTCCTTATTGGCGAGCATGAAACTGACGAGGTAGTCCCTCGCGTATTCACATTGCTATGTGCAGACTGCCAAGAAGCCCTTGTCCATGAAGTACGGGTCAGCGACACAGATATAAGGTATATGCTAAAACCCGATGAGGTAGTTCATGTGCAAGGCATAAAGGCGGACAAATATAAAATCCAGCTTCTTCAAGTGGAACATGTCGAAGATGTAATCAACTTGAAGGAAGAACTTCTCCGCGGGGAATGTGTGGATGTACGACAATTGCCGCGGCACGTTAACCACGTAGAGTGGGTATCCTGGATTTTTCAAGGCGATGAGGCCTTTCTCTATCTGCAACACATCATCATGAAGTTTCCTTAGGTTGCCGAATCTGCCCTCTAGCGCTGCTTTCGGTAGGATTGGTAAACCGGCGATATGCATTTTTGCCGCACCGGGGATATCTATACGGTCTTGAACCCGAGTCTGTTGAGGCGGCTGGATCATAAAAGCAGCTTGGTTGCCTTTCCTCGGTCTCTTCCTACCCTTGTTTGCTACCGGAAGGTCGTCCATAATACGTTCAGACTCCGAAGGCGGCAATTTATTAGGCACCGACTCGTGATGCTCAAACCCTAAGTAGGCTCCAGTATTGACATACTGTTGAGTGTCATCGTTATCCTGATCCTCATCTATGGAAATGTCACCAGCAACTAATGGAGGCTCTTCCTCACCCCGTAGGCTATCACCCAGCACGACAACCGGCGCTAATTGAGTAGGTGGGATGTTAATGTTCATACCTAACTGTGTGCTCGTGGGTGTGCTCCCGGCCGCCTCTAGACGAAGCAGACTCTTTGGCCACAACAGGACCCACCGATTGCAATCACCAAGCCGCATTGGGGTCTTCTCGTCATCCCCCTAGTACTGAAGGAACCAAATTCTCGTGGCCCAGTTTGACACTGTCCACGGAAACCTTGAAGACGTCTGGGGGGATCGGCCGGCTGTGGAAATATGGTTCCTTCAGCTCCATTATCGTCGCCTTCCCCACGTCCACCTTCTGGTCACCGACGGTGTACAGTATGGTGCACGGGGTTTCGTCGGCCTACAAAGAAAAGTCTGCAACGTGAGACATCCGAAAGGCAACGAAAACGGGAGATTATACATTTATTGAAGAGGGCCGGTGTGTCAGATACCTTGTGGGCATCGAGCTCAGCCAAAGATGAAGCACCACCGAGAACGTACGGTGTCATAGCCGGTGCCGGACCAGGTGCGGGAGCAGGTGCAAGAGCCGGTGCGGGAGCCAGTGCGGGAGCAGGTGCAGCCAAGAAGTTAGCAAGGACAAAGTCTGCTGCATTTTTTTCAGGATTTTTCCTGGTCCAATTGAAAACGGACGGAACCAAGGTAGTAGACAATCTACAACCACCTGTTTTGGGGCAGCTACCACTGTTGCGACTGTCTCAGATGATTTCTTCTCAACCGCAATCTCCACCTTCTTGTCGATGTTTTCTTCAGTTAACCTCTGTCTTTCCTTTCTCTCCTCCATGTTCTCACGGTAGTAATTCTTCCACGTGGCGCCGTCTCCGACACCGTGCACGCGTCCATACGACGGTCGAATCTCCATCGAGAGTCATTTCAATATGTTCAACGCCCGGTTGAATGGAGTGTCCCACTTGGGCCTCGCCAACGCCTCAGACGACGAGTCGATTTCGGCCGCAATCCTGTGCTGCTCTCTCTTCAAAAGGCACATGGTTCGTTTACCAATATGAATAACATGCAGTCGAATTGATCAGAAACTAAAATTGCCAGCAGTCTCATGAATTCCGCCGTGACCGCATTTGTCTCGAAAACCTTCTTCACTGGGTCCCAACGGTGCCGGGCCCTGAGGACGTCATGCTCTTGCAGGACGGTGAACTCCGCCAAGGGGTCTGGGATGCCCAGACTCGCGGCTTCCGCCTCCTCCTTGGCCCATATGGACCTCTTCCCGCCGTAACCACAACTTCTGAGGTAGTGGGACCCAATGTTCCTCTGTTGAAGCCCCTTCATGAACTTCGACTTTTTTGACAGCTTCGGCCTCGCAAGCCGCCTAGAATATTTCAAAGTGCTCTGCCATGATTATCGAATTATCGTTCACAATCTCGAAGTAGGTTTCCTTCTTGGTGATGATCCGATATTTCACCCTTGCTTTCCAAGCGGCCAACGCGTCGCTATACTTGGTCATGGTGTGTTTGTTTATCTTCTTCATTGTCGGGTCCTTATCTGGATCTTTATAATCCTTTTCATTCTGGCCCGGGAATAAGAATATCTGGTGCAACTTCTTTAGGAGGGAGGGCATCATATTATCTATCTTTTTTAGTTTCCCGGCATTGATGGTGGCGGTTGTCCGTATGATGCAGACTATTTGATTGTCGTAGCACGCGCGCGCTTCCTCGGGCACAGTTGGCTCAAAATTGCCGTCGTCCACCTCTGTGACCACCAGCCTAGTAGGCTTGAGCTTGTTAGGAAGCCGTTGCCTCTTTGCTTTTGGTTCTATACCGGGTCCTCTAGTCTCGGCGCCGGTCTCAGTCTCAGCGCCGGTCTCGATACCGATCTCAGTCTCAGCGCTGGTCTCAGTCTCAGTGTTGGTCTCGATGTCGGTATCAATCTCTGATGTGACAGTTGGACCCACCAACATCAACTATTGATCGTCGGCTTTCCTCAAAAATTCTTCTGCCGCCAGGTAGACATTGTCGCAGTCACCAGAACCCTGTCCTTCATTGTTGCTAGCCATGTTTCCTACGATTAAATCTAGTCAATTTTCTAGACCTAATAAACTGAATAATGACATAAAAAAGGCCTATACTTTGCAGGAACGTTGACTCCTTCCCGATGCGGAAAATTCCGGGGACTCGATATGTCCTAGTTTGTAGCACAAGTCATCCCGAAATTCACAAAAAAATTCGACATGACTTCTGCTAAAAAGTGGACAAATCGAGAACCTAAAATTTGCATAAACGGAAATGAATCAACATTCCGGAAAAACATAAGCCACTCGGCTTCATTCCCTGGAAACAATGTTCAAACATCCATCTTCAACACTGCAACACATGTCCAAATATACACGAGCGACCACATGTCCAAATATACATGTCCAAATTTCACAAGCTAATTCAAAATCTAAGTGTAGAAGAAAATTCATTTAACTACTAATATAACAAAATTCAGTTTACTTTAGTGCTCTATATTGATGAAAGGGAAAAAATTCGGTTAACTACAAATTTCATTATGTTAGGTTATTCATTTAACTTCACCTAATTAACCTACTGTACCACTACGTCTAGCTGCACTACTAACCTAATTAACCTAGCAAAACCCTACTGCCTAACTAAAAAGCATCTAATTAACATCTACTAATACCACTACTGCCCTAACCTAATTGACATCTAATACTTTGACTATATACTACAAGCAGCACTGCTACAACTTTTCTTCATTTAAAAAAACATCTATGAAAACAAAACCCCTAATTTAACCCTACTGCCCTAACGAGTTCTCTGTCAAAGCCCTAACTAAATTTTTGCACTAACTTAGATAATTACCTAGTTAAACTAGTTAACCTAGCTAGCTAGTTCTCTGTCAAGTGTTTGTGCAATGCATGAGAGAGAGAGAGAGAGGAGGGGTGGGGACTTACAGAGGATGGCTTCGATGGTGGCGAGGGAGGCAGTGCTGGCAAGGGAGGCAGGGGCATCTCCGGTGATGGTGAGGGAGGATCCGGTGGCGTCGACGGCGGCTCCGGTGGAGTTGATGAGGCTGCGCGGCTCCGGTGGCATTGGGGGCGGCTCCGGTGGCGTCGACGGCGCGTGGCTCTGGTGGCTCCGGGGGCGTCGACGTTGGCAGGCGACATTGGCGAAGTGGGGCTATGGAGAATCGGGGAGACGGCCGTAGGGTGGGTCGAGGGATTTGGGGGAGAAGTGGTGGCCGGGGAGAAACGGTTTTTGGGTTAAGTCAAACTTAGCGGTAGCATGTTTCTAAAAAGGCGCTATAGCTAACTTAGCTATAGCGCTTTTCATGAATGCGCTACTGCTATGGCTATCTAATTTACTTTTATTTTCTTATTTCCTTTTCTGTTTCTCTAGCGGGGGTCTAGGGAACGCACTGCAGCTATATTAGCTATAGCGCCTCTTGTCAACAGACGCTACTGCTACACCTTTCTCCTTTTTTCACCTTTTCATTTATTTTGCTTTACATTTTATTTTTTCCTTTCTCCTTTTTCTAGTTCTTTCATTTTCATTTACTTTTCTATTTGTTTTTCATCTTATATTATTTGCATTAGCAGTAGCGCACCTCTTAGAAAACACGCTGCTACTTAGTTCCTAACGGTATCGTGCTTCTTTCAAGCCCACTACTGCTATGTGTAGCCTATCGTCTTAGTGATCGTAATATTAGTTGTAGCGCTTTTACGCGTGCACGCGCTAATGCTAAAGTTTTATCTGTAGCGCCCTTTTACCTCAAGCGCTACTGCTATCTAGCACTAGCGCCCTTTTTTGACACGCGCTACTACTAAATTTCTGTGTATAAGGTTTTCCCTAGTAGTGGGCGTCTTCTGGCACGAATACTCTGGGACTGCACTCATGTGGGGCGAAGGATCGGCGACCCGAGTCTGGTGGGGCGAAGGATCAGCGACCCGAGTTTGCTGGGTCGAAGGATCGGTGACCCGAGTCTGGTGGGGCAGCGAAGGATCGGCGACCGGACGCTCATCGACCGGAGTCTGAGACGGGTCCACGTCAGACGGAGCAGTCTTATGGTAGGGTGAATCAGCTGGGGGTGGCGGCGAGGAAGGCGTAGCAGCCTTCCTACTTCTCCCGCTGCCACGTCCACCTCTAGCCGCCTTCTTCCTCCCCCGTCCTCCCCCAGCCGAAGAGAAGCACCCGCCGCTGATTTCCGCATACTGTCTAGCAGTGCTCTCCGGAGGGTCTGGGGTGGAATAATGGAACCACCCCTCCCAGTAGTGCTCGCAGGAGGCTCAGGGCGCTCTGGACCCTTGCCCACCATCCTGTCAACACCTGCAATGAAAAAAAGTAAACAAAATTAATTACTACAACATAAAAAAATTGAATACATGACATGAATAATATGCATATAATTTAAGTGTATCATCATCATGAAAATAATAAAAAATTTAATACCTGACATGTATAATATGTATATAATTTAAGTGTATCATCATCATGAACATAATAAAAAATTGAATACCTCACATTATCAATATTACTCTGAATCGTCTATATATGGTTCATGATCATTAAATGCATCATCATCATCACTATTAGTGACGTGTTCATCATCATCATCAATAAATGCATCAACATGTGGAAGGCCTCCTCTATGTAACCGTTCAAGCATTGACAGGTCATCTGCATCAGTAACTTCTTCTTGTTCTGGATCAGGGGTGAAGTCGGATTCACTATCGTTGTCTACTTCAATGTTCTGGGGTGGAGTAGAGCGGTTCTTGAAACGTTTTTTTGGAAAGACGTGTTTCTTGGAAGAATTCTCCTTCATCATATGTGTCTTGGTTAATGTGAGGTTCATAATCCTCTTCATTGGGGGGAGGTGGTCTAACACGTGGCGGCACTTCATAAATGACATCCCAACCACTGAGATTTGGATCACTTTGACAGGCCCATGGTAAATAGAATACTTGGGTTGCTTGTTGAGCCGTCATATAGACATCGGGAACATCCAAATGGGTGCTTTGTTTGATTTCAACTTGCCCTATATGTTCATGAGTCCTTCTAGTCTCCCCCGGATGGAACAAATAACATCTGAAGACAACGACGTTTGGTGGGTTTTCACCATAGAATTGAAGTTCATAAATTGCTTCAACTCTTCCATGATACTCGATATCTCCTTCGCCGATAGCAGAGACATAACAATTTGTAGACTTTCGGTCGGCCATAGATAGCTCTTTGCCATAGGTACAAAAGCAATACTCGTTGATGTCGTATTTGTCAAATGAACGGACCTTATAGTCAAAACCATTAGCTACTTGTCTCAATCCGGCATCCATAATCTCTGAATTAGCCTACATGTTTAATACGAAAGGATTATTGTGTCAGAGTAATGGGCCACGGGTAGCCTCACCCGGGTCCCTGGACATAACAAAACTTTGGGCCGGCTTCGTCCCGCAATGACCCCAGCTAAAAGCTCCGCCCTC
This sequence comes from Triticum timopheevii, assembly GCA_963921465.1. Lineage (NCBI taxonomy): Eukaryota > Viridiplantae > Streptophyta > Magnoliopsida > Poales > Poaceae > Triticum > Triticum timopheevii. The sequence goes on along the minus strand of OY997270.1, from coordinate 495,287,076 downwards.
CGGGGGCCGGCTGGCTCAGAGGCCTGCAATCGGAGGATGACCAAGCACCAGAAGAGGGCACTGGGAGCAGCCGGCTCCAGTAAACCAGCTCCCAGAGAGGTCGGCTACCCGGCGCCCTGAGAATTTGGTCCCCCATCCAGAGTACAAGCTAGAGCGTGGCTACAGTGAAGCCCCTCGCCCCAAATCCCGGGATGGGCATGGCTACAGTGCCCCATACAGGCGGAGATCTCCGCACGGCGTGGCACTGTGCCACTTCCCCCCTGACGTCACTCCGAACAGGCGGAGCTCTGTTCCCCACGACGACCTGTCGGTACGGCCCGCTGGCCACGAGCCCTCTTGGGCAGTGACCCCGCAGAAGACGGTTGAAGCCCAACCAGTTGTTCTTGGGGAGGGCCAGCCTCCAGTAGGCGGCCGTCCCTTGCCCCAAGGCAAGCATGCCATTAACCTGAGGAGACCAGGTATTGCTACAGTGATCTCCCGCCAGGCGGTGGGACTGTAGGCACGCTGCGATGACCAAGCCCTCGTCATTGGTGGCACAGCTACAGTGAGCAGCCACCAACCAGTCAGCGGGGCCCACCAAGCGGCGGGCCCCAGTAGCCGGCGGACAAGCCAGAGGCCGGAGACACTGACTGCCAGGCCCAGCGCCCGGCCGGATTACAATTGTACCCCTGGGGGGTAGGCCTATATAAACCCCCCAGGGCACCCATGCAAAGGGTTACCACTTTGATAGAACTAGCCACATCCTTAGAGCAGGAGAGAGCTAGCCTTGCCTTCTCCTACCTCTATACACAGCTCAAGGAGCACCTTGTATCACTAGTGCCTTAGTGATCATGCGAAGACCCCATAGAGCAAGAGTAGGGGTATTATCTCCACGGAGAGCCCCCAACCTGGGTAAAGTTTGCCGGCGTACGTGTCTATGCCTCATCCCGCTTCCAGGCACCGGCAACGTTCTACTCGCTCCCACCATGATAAGCCATCTGTTGGCATATGTCGCACCCAACCCCCAACGTTTGGCGCCCACCGTAGGGAGAGGTGCACCGTCTCCAGGAGACCTGCTCTGGACGGGAACCCTGTTCCTTCCCGGCGAGCGAAGCCAGCCCAGCACGCCTGACGATGCCAGTCTCGACGCATTGCACGGCGCGGAGATCGCCTACGCGGAGATCGTTGGCGAGATCAACCTCTCTGATGAGACGGCCTCCGACGCGGGCACCGGCTTCCCCGAGAGCCGCCTCGTCATCCTCCTCGACCAGCTCCCTGTCACCAGCGAGCCTGCTGTGGACCTGGAGTCTGTCGGCGACACCGATCCGATGATTGTCGACTCCGACACGGCGTTGTTTGACGCGTTCCCCACCAACGTGGTGGTCTACAACAAGCCTCCTCCACGCGAGCACAGTGGTCGGAGCACCATCACGGAGGTGCTTGTCATCAGCAGCGGTGAGCACTCGGACGAGCACGCTCGAGACCCACTCGATGCGAATGTGCGTGACCTGTCAGCTCCCATCCCAGAGGGCGCAGATGCTGAGATGTTGGAGGCACGCCGTGTCCAGCTTCTCGAAAGCGCTGGCCGCCTGGCCAGCATGCGCCATCTCTCAGACGCCTACCGGCGCGAGATGGATCAAGCCGTTCGTGGCACGCCAGCTCCTGAGGTGCCTAGCCGCCTCGGCATGGTTCGGCAGCATGGCACGACCATCGCCAGCATGTTCTGGGCGGAGCGCCCCGTGTACGCCACGCCTGCAGAGAACATCCGGGCCGCCCAGGCGGTGACGGATGAGCTGGACAAATACGACGGCGGTGAGCGCCGCCACATGACGGAGCGAGTCTAGCAGCTCCTAGACGCGGCCGCTGCACAACACGAAGCTGGCTGCCGCGCTGAAGTGCCCGCCCAGCGGAACAACGAGGCACCCCCTGACCAAGACCATGGGGAGACGTCCCGGATGCCAACTGGTGGCGCCCGTGGAGGAAAAGGCAACGAGTCGGCTGACAGCCGCAGCCGGACGCGCCTCTCCATCGAGCGAGACGAAGATGGCAGCCCTTGAGCGATGGATCGGCGAGGTGATCTGCCTCCTCCCCCGCCTCACGGAGCAAGGCACCCTACTCCGCCACCTGTCACGCACCCGGCACTCGATGACCGCCTTGGCCGCCGAGAGGGAGTCGGAGAGAACGACGCCCGCCATCGGATCGATCACCTCAATCAATCCCTGGCGCTAGAAGAAGAGGACATGTGGGCCCACCCTGTTTCAGCCCACGAATCCGAGATGAGCCCTTCCCCAAAGGGTTCACCCTCCCACGAGACACGCCCAAATACACTGGTTCCATGAAGCCACAGGACTGGCTGGTCGATTACTCCACGGCCGTCAACATAGCAAACGGCAACAAGCGCGTTGCCGTGAAATACGTCCCGCTCATGCTTCAGGGCATGGCCCGGACGTGGCTTAACAACCTGAAGCCCCACAGCGTCAATAGCTAGGTGGATTTCATCGAGGCCTTCATCCTCAAACTTCACCAGCACGTACAAGCGGCCTCTCAAGCCCCGACAGCTCTCCTTGTGCATCCAAGGGCCCAGGGAATCGACTCGCGACTATCTCACATGCTGGGCCGAGCTGCGCAACTCCTGCGAGGGCGTGCACGACGCGCAGGCCATCGAGTACTTCACCGCCGGGTACCGAGAAGGCACCCTCCTCAAGCACCGGCTTCTCTGCGACGAGCCTGCGACTCTCAACGAGCTGTTGATCATCGCCGAGAAGCACGCCATTCCCGACTCCTCCATGAAGGCGGAGATCTTAGTCGATGTATCCGGCAAAGTGCCACCTCAAGCTCCTCGGACTGTGACTGGTGACTGCTACGTCTTGAGCTAGCGTTGGTTTTCCCCGAAGAGGAGAGGGTGATGCAGCAAGTGCAGCGTAAGTATTTCCCTCAGTTTTTGAGAACCAAGGTATCAATCCAGTAGGAGGCTCCTCAAATGTCCCACGCACCTACACAAACAAACTGAGAACTCGCGACCAACATAATAAAGGGGTTGTCAATCCCTTCACGACCACTTGCGAAAGTGAGATCTAATAGAGATAGTACAATAAGATAAATATATTTTTGGTATTTTTTTGATATAGATGCAAGAAAAGTAAAGATGCAAATAAAAGTAGATTGAAAGCAAATATGATAAGAGATAGACCCGGGGGCCATAGGTTTCACTAGAGGCTTCTCTCAAGAGCATAAGTATTACGGTGGGTGAACAAATTACTGTCAAGCAATTGATAGAAAAGAGAATAATTATGACGTTATCTAGGCATGATCATGTATATAGGCATCACATCCAAAACAAGTAGACCGACTCCTGCCTGCATCTACTACTATTACTCCACACATCGACCGCTATCCAGCATGCATCTAGAGTATTAAGTTCATAAGAACGGAGTAACGCAGTAAGCAACATCATATGATGTAGAGGGATAAACTCATGCAATATGATATAAACCCCATCTTGTTATCCTCGCTGGCAACAATACAATACGTGTCTTGCAACCCTTTCTATCACTGGGTAAGAACACCGCAAGATTGAACCCAAAGCTAAGCACTTCTCCCATGGCAAGAAATATCAATCTAGTAGGCCAAACAAAACCGATAATTCGAAGAGACTTGCAAAGATAACTCAATCATACATAAAAGAATTCAGAGAAGATTCAATTAATAACCATAGATAAATCTGAACATAAACTCACAATTCATCGGATCTTGACAAACACACCGCAAAAAGAGATTACATCGAATAGATCTCCACAAGAGAGGGGGAGATCATTGTATTGAGATATAAAAAGAGAAATGAAGCCATCTAGCTAATAACTATGGACCCGTACATCTGAGGTAAACTACTCACAAGTCATAGGAGGGGCAAGGATGTTGATGTAGAGGCTCTCCGTGGTCGGTTCCCCCTCCGGCAGACTGCCGGCGAAGGCTCCAAGATGGGATCTCGTGGATACAGAAGGTTACGATGGTGGAAATTGTGTTTCATGGTGCCCCTGGATGTTTTCGGGGTCCGTGGGTATATATAGGAGGAAGAAGTACGTCGGTGGACGCCCGAGGGGCCCACGAGACAGGGGGGCGTGCCCTATAGGGGGGGCGCGCCCTCCTATCTCGTGGGGCCCTTGGAGCTTTCTTGACTTGCACCCCAAGCTCTCCGGAGGAGATTTGTTCCAAAAATAACGCTCCCGAATGTTTCATTCCGTTTGGACTCCGTTTGATATTCCTTTTCTTCGAAATACTGAAATAGGCAAAAAAACAACAATATGGGTTGGGCCTCCGGTTAGTAGGTTAGTCCCAAAAATGATATAAATATGTAGAATAAAGCCCATCAGCATCCAAAACAGGTAATATAATAGCATGGAACAATCAAAAATTATAGATACGTTGGATATGTATCAAGCATCCCCAAGCTTAGTTCCTGCTCATCCTCGAGTAGGTAAATGATAAAAAGAGAATTTTTGATGCGGTATGCGACCTAGCATAATTCATAATGTAATTTTCTTTCATTGTGGCATGAATGTTCAGATCCAAGTAATACAAAATAAAAGTTCATATTGATATAAGAAATAGTAATACTTCAAGCATACTAAGCAAGTAATCATGTCTTCTCAAAATAGCATGGCCAAAAGAAAGTTATCCCTACAAAATCATATAGTCTGGCTAAGCTCTATCTTCATCACACAAAGTATTTAATCATGCACAACCACGATGAAAAGCCAAGCAATTGTTTCATACTTTAATAATCTCAAACTTTTTTAACTTTCACGCAATACATGAGCGTGAGCCATGCACATAGCACTATATGTGAATAGAACGGTGGTTGTGGAGAAGACAAAAAGGAGAAGATAGTCTCACATCAACTAGGCGTATCAACGGGTTATGGAGATGACCATTAATAGATATCAATGTGAGTGAGTAGGGATTGCCATGCAACGGATGCACTAGAGCTATAAATATATGAAAGCTCAACAAAAGAAAACTAGTGGGGTGCATCCAACTTGCTTGCTCACGAAGACCTAGGGCATTTTGAGGAAGCCCATCACTGGAATATACAAGCCAAGTTCTATAACGAAAAATTCCAACTAGTAAATGGAAGTGACAACATATGAGACTCTCTATCATGAAGATCATGGTGCTACTTTGAAGCACAAGTGTGGTAAAAGGATAGTAGCATTGTCCCTTCTCTCTTTTTCTCTCATTTTTTTATTTGGGCCTTTTCTCTTTTTTATGGCCTCTTTTTTATATTCTTTTTTATATTTCGTCTGGAGTCTCATCCCGACTTATGGGGGAATCATAGTCTCCATCATCCTTTCCTCACTGGGACAATGCTCTAATAATGATGATCATCACACTTTTATTTTTTTACAACTCAACAATTACAACTCAATACTTAGAACAAAATATGACTCTATATGAATTCCTCCGGCGGTATACCAGGATATGCAATGAATCAAGAGTGGCATATCTCTACCACCTAAAACAAACGTAACGTTCCGTTTCCCCTATTACGTCGATCTCTTCGTCCGACCCACCTCGTCCGCCCCCCTCCCGCGTGTCCCTGCTACTGGAAAAAAAACTGCAGTAATAATTAGAAACCCTAGGCACGCAGCCCCACCACGCCCTCGATCCTTTTATGTCATGCGCAAGCGCCTCTCGCCCTCCTTGGCCGCCACATCGCCTCCTCCGGCCGCTCCTCCGGCCGCTCGTCTGCCGTCACCGCCTTCGATCCCTCCTTGCACCCAGCCAGCGAGCCGCCGACTGCACCGCTCGTCCACATCAGCAGCAAACTCCTTGATCCCGCTGCGGCACTCGCCCCCGTCCCCGTCGGCGTCATGGTCGTCGTCCACATGGACCCCACCTATGTCGCTAGAACTGGTGGGTCCTTCCCGTCACTCGACATCCTTGCGACCAAGGGGATCTGGCGTCTCCTCGCCGGATGCCGCGTGAGTGGCGTGACCTCGTGGGTAGGAAGTTGTACTTCCTCAGCTGCCGGCACAACCACTGCGGGTGTCAACTGCAGGACCACGCGGTTCCTCGTTCCCTGTTTCAGTTCGCCGTAGGGGCTGGTGCACTTCGGTGATTGCAGCAAGCGAGCACCGAGAAATGAGAAAGGTCGCTTGGTACGTTAGGCATTGTTTGACTCGGAAGGCGTCGGGCATGGGGCATACTAGCGACACATGCAGCAGCGCGAGGATGCGATGGAGGAGACTGACGATGCGACAAGCCTTCAGTAGACAGCACATTCGTCGGTGCCAACCTCTGTACATAAATTGCGGCTATACCGGCCAGTTTCCAATCTGTAAGTATTGTTGTGTCTTGCAAAGTTTTCAAGGTATCCACCAGCCCTTCAAGAGCTTGATGCATGGTCCAGATTTGTGCACACGTGAACCTTGCTTTGTTAGTGCTTGTGCTAGAATGCAGTGTCTTTTGTGTCTGCAACTGCATACTATTGGTTTAGATAATTTGTTGGAAATCCCAAGTTTGTTGTTGATGTTCTGACCATTCTGTTCAACGAACAATGACGTTGAATTAAACTATGAAGACGCTACATGATGGTCCTAGATTTATTGGATGGTCCTATATAAAATATAGCAAAGGACTGAAGACACTAGAGCGTTTGAAAACCTACCAGCCAACTATAGTTCTGTAGACAGTTGCAATTTTAGATGATAGAGTTGAAAGAATAAGTCTCCAACAGATAGATGATTATTCAGAAAGTATATACCACTACTCAATTTAATGATTTATTAGGTTGCAATAGTATCCCACCCAAAATAAAGTCTCTCCAAGAGACTGGCTAGAACAACCCTTGGCCGAGAAACAACACCAATCAACACTTGGGATTTTAATGATTGTCCTATATAAAATATCCTCGATTTATTTGATGGAATGGTTCACTTGCAAACATACTTGATTGGAGATGCATAAATAGTTAGTGGAGGAAAAAATAAAAATGATCAGTATAAGAAGAGTGATTAACCGTTAAAAGAAGTTGATAGTGTATCGCACTATGCATGAGAAAATAAATATTGTGCGACACGATTATTATGTCCCGGTACAACGCACGGGCAGTTACCTAGTATGAAAGAATTATGAATGGTGGCTTTGCCACAAATACAATGTCAACTACATGTTCATGCAAAAAGCAATATGACAAAAGTAATATGTGTCATATGAACGGAACGGTGGAAAGTTGCGTGGCAATATATCTCGGAATGGCTATGGAAATTCAATAATAGGTAGGTATGGTGGCTGTTTTGAGGAAGGAGTATGGTGGGTGTATGGTACCGGCGAAAGTTGCACGATACAAGAGAGGCTAGCAATAATGGAGGGGTGAAAGGAGTGCTTATAATCCATGGACTCAACATTAATCAAAAGAACTCATATACTTGTTGTAAAAATTTATAAGTCATCAAAAACCAAAGCACTACACGCATGCTCCTAGGGGGATAGATTCGTAGGAAAATACCATCTCTCGTCCCCGACTGCCACCCATAAGGAAGACAATCAATAAATAAAACTGTGCTCTAACTTCATCACAAAGCGGTTCACCATACGTGCATTCTATGGGAATCACAAACTTCAACTCAAGCATTCTTTAAATCCATAATTACCCAACTAGCATGACTTTAATATTACTACCTCCATATCTCGAAACAATTATCAAGCATCAAATTGATCATAGCATCCAATTCACTTTCTATGATAGTTTTTATTATACCCAACTTGGATGCTCATCATTCTAGGACCAAATTAAAACCATAGCAAATACCATGCTGTTATAAGAGACTCTCAAAATAATATAAGTGAAGCATGAGAGACTAGCAATTTCTATAAAATTAATCCACCACCATGCTATAAAAGATATAAGTGAAGCACTAGAGCAAAAACTATCAAGCTCAAAAGATATAAGTGAAGCACATAGAGTATTCTAGGAAATTCTAATCAAATAGGCTTCTCCAAAAAGGTGTGTTACAGCAAGGATGATTGTGGTAAGCTAACAAGCAAAGCACAATATAATACATGACGCTCCAAGCAAAACACATATCATGTAGCGAATAAAAATATAGCTCCAAGTAAAGTTACCAATGAACGAAGACGAAAGAGGGGATGCCTTCCCGGAGCATCCCCAATGTTAGGCTTTTGTCTATTATTGAATATCTTGGGATTCCATAAGCATCCCCAAGCTTAGTCTCTTGCCACTCTTTATTCCATAGTCCATAAAAGCTTTACCCAAAACTTGAAAACTTCACAACACAAAACTCAACAGGAAATCTTATAAGCTCCGTTAGTGAAAGAAAACAAAACCACAACATAAGGTACTGCAATGAACTTATTCTTTATTTATTTTGGTGTTCAACCTACTGTATTCCAACTTCCTTATGGTTAATAAACTAAATTATTAGCCATAGATGCATTGAAATAAGCAAACAACACACGAAAAACAGAATCTGTCAAAAATAGAACAGTCTGTAGAAATCTGTAACTACCGCAAACTTCTTGAACTCTAAAAATCCTACCAAAATATTAAGTACTGGATAATTTGTTTATTGATCAGAAGCAAAAAGAATCAACGCAAAAGCTCTTTTCTGTGATTTATTGAATTTTTTCTCGTGAGTGCAAAGTTTCAGTTTTTCAGCAGAATCAAATCAACCATCATCATAGTTTATCCTATAGGTTCTACTTGGCACAAACACTAAACAAAAGATAAAAACAGATCTAAACAGAAAGTATAAAAAAAATTTAACACTAAACAGGAACAAAAAACAAAGAACATAAAGAAAATTGGGTTGCCTCCCAACTAGCGCTATCGTTTAACGCCCCTAGCTAGGCATAAAACCAAGGATAGATCTAACGAGTGCCATCTTTGGCACTTGATTAATAAGTAGCACGCATGATAGATTCATAAGGTAATTTGACTTTCTTTCTTGGAAAGTTCTCCATGCCTTTATTTAAAGGAAATTGGAATCTAATGTTCCCTTCCTTCATATCAATAATCACACCAATAGTTCTAAGGAAAGGTTTACCAAGAATAATAGGGCAAGAAAGATTGCAATCTATATCAAGAACGATAAAATCTACGAGCACCAAATTTCTATTAGCAACAATAAGAACATCATTGATCCTTCCCATAGGCTTTTTAATGGTGGAATCTGCTAGGTGGAAATTTAAAGAGCAATCATCAAGATCATGGAAGTCTAGAATATCGCATAAAGTTTTCGGAATTGTGGAAACACTAGCACCCAAATCACACAAAGAAAAACACTCAAAATATTTAATTCTAATCTTTATAGTAGGTTCCCACTCATCAATAAATTTTCTAGGTATAGAAACTTCCAAATTAAGTTTTTCATCATAAGATTGCATCAAGGCATCAACAATATGTTAGGTAAAAGCTTTGTTTTGGCTATAAGCATGAGGAGAATTAACAACGGATTGCAACAAGGAAATACAACCTTTTAAAGAGCAATTGTCATAATCAAATTCCTTGAAATCCGAGATAGTAGGTTCAATATTATTAGAAGTTGAGGATTCTCCAATCTCTCTTTTACCAAATTTAGCATTAAGATCTAAATATTCCGAATTTTTGGGACGCCTTCTAGGAAAAGTTGATTCGTCATCACTCCCATAATCATCAAAATTCATATTGAAAAACATATATCTATTAGGAGACGTATCAATAACTTTAAGATCCTCATCATTATTTTCATGTCGATTAGAAGAACACGCTTTTATAAAGCTTTCTTTTTTAGCACGCAATCTAGCGGTTCTTTCCTTGCACTCGTCAATGGAGATTCTTATTAATTTGAGAGACTCGTTTTTATCATGCTTAGGAGAAGAGGATCCAAGTTTAATAGAATTGACATCAAGCGAAAGTCTATCAACGTTCCTAGCCAAATCATCAACTTTGAGCATTTTTTCGTCAAGCAAAGCATTAAAATTCCTTTGAGAAATCATAAATTCTTTCACACTATTCTCAAAATCAGAGGGCATATTATTAAATTACCATAAGAATTATTGTAGGAATTTCCATAATTATTAGAGGGATTACTAGGGAATGGTCTAGCATTAAAATTTCCTCTATAAGCATTGTTTCCAAAATTATTCCTACCAACAAAATTCACATCCATAGATTCATTATTATTCTCAATAAAAGAAGACAAAGGAATATCATTGGGATCAAGAGGAGTATTTTTAGCAGCAAACATCTTAATAAGTTCATCCATCTTTTCACTCAAAACATTGATTTCTTCTATAGCATGCACTTTTTTACTAGAAGATCTTTCGGTGTGCCATTGAGAATAATTAGCCATAATATTATCAAGCAATTTTGTAGCATCTCCTAATGTAATTTCCATAAACGTGCCTCCCGCGGCCGAATTTAAGAGATTTCTAGAAGCAAAGTTCAAACCGGCATAAAATTTTTGTATGATCATCCATAAATTCAAACCATGAGTAGGGCAATTGCGAAGCATCAATTTCATTCTTTACCAAGATTGGGCAACATGCTCATGATCAAGTTGTTTAAAATTCATAATATTGTTCCTAAGAGTGATGATCTTAGCGTGAGGAAAATACTTAGAGATAAAAGCATCTTTGCACTTGTTCCAAGAATCAATACTATTTTTAGGCAAAGACGAAAACCAAACTTTAGCACGATCTCTAAGTGAAAATGGAAATAACTTCAATTTGACAATATTGTTATCCGTATCTTTCTAATTTTGCATGTCACACAAATCAACAAAATTGTTTAGATGAGTAGCGGCATCTTCACTAGGAAGGCCGGCGAATTGATCTTTCATAACAAGATTCGGCAAGGCAGTATTGATTTCACAAGACTCAACATCATTAATAGGAGCAATCGGAGTACTAAGGAAATCATTATTATTGGTATTCGAGAAATTACACAACTTGGTATTATCTTGTGCCATGGCAACAAGTAATCCAACACACAAGCAAACAGAAAAAAGGCAAGCGGAAAAGAGAGGAGGAGATTGGGAAAGAGAGGGCGAATAAAACGGCAAGGGTGAAGTGGGGGAGAGGAAAACAAGAGGCAGGTGGCAAATAATGTAAATGCGAGGGGGATGGGTTTGTGATGGGTACTTGGTATGTCTTGACTTTAGCGAAGACCTCCCCGGCAATGGAGCCAGAAACCCTTCTTGCTACGTCTTGAGCTAGCGTTGGTTTTCCAGATGAGGAGAGGGTGATGCAGCAAGTGTAGCGTAAGTATTTCCCTCAGTTTTTGAGAACCAAGGTATCAATCTAGTAGGAGGCTCCTCAAAAGTACCACGCACCTACACAAACAAATTGAGAACTCGCAACCAACGCAATAAAGGGGTTGTCAATCCCTTCACGGCCACTTGCGAAAGTGAGATCTAATAAAGCTAGTATGATAAGATAAATATATTTTTGGTATTTTATGATATAGATTCAAGAAAAGTAAAGATGCAAAAAAAATAGATTGAAAGCAAATATGATAAGAGATAGACCCGGGGGCCATAGGTTTCACTAGAGGCTTCTCTCGAGAGCATAAGTATTACGGTGGGTGAACAAATTACTGTCAAGCAATTGATAGAAAAGAGAATAATTCTGACGTTATCTAGGCATGATCATGTATATAGGCATCACATCCAAAACAAGTAGACCGACTCCTGCCTGCATCTACTACTATTACTCCACACATCGACCGCTATATAGCATGCATCTAGAGTATTAAATTCATAAGAACGGAGTAACGCAATTAAGCAAGATGATATGATGTAGAGGGATAAACTCATGCAATATGATATAAACCCCATCTTGTTATCCTCGATGGAAACAATACAATACGTGTCTTGCAACCCTTTCTGTCACTGGGTAAGAACACCGCAAGATTGAACCCAAAGCTAAGCACTTCTCCCATGGCAAGAAAGATCAATCTAGTAGGCCAAACCAAACCGATAATTCGAAGAGACTTGCAAAGATAACTCAATCATACATAAAAGATTTCAGAGAAGATTCAATTAATAACCATAGATAAATCTGAACTTAAACTCACAATTCATCGGATCTTGATAAACACACCGCAAAAAGAGATTACATCGAATAGATCTCCACAAGAGAGGGGGGATCACTGTATTGAGATCCAAAAAGAGAGAAGAAGCCATCTAGCTAATAACTATGGACCCATAGGTCTGAGGCAATCTACTCACAACTCATAGGAGGGGCAAGGATGTTGATGTAGAGGCCCTCCATGGTGGATTCCCCCTCTGGCAGAGTGCCGGCGAAGGCTCCAAGATGGGATATCGTGGATACAGAAGGTTACGGTGGTGGAAATTGTGTTTCGTGGTGCCCCTGGATGTTTTCGGGGTCCGTAGGTATATATAGGAGGAAGAAGTACGTCGGTGGATTCCCGAGGGGCCCACGAGACAGGGGGTGCGCCCTCCTATCTCGTGGGGCCCTCCGAGATTTCTTGACTTGCACCCCAAGCTCTCCGGATCAGATTTGTTCCAAAAATAACGCTCCCGAAGGTTTCATTCTGTTTGGACTCCATTTGATATTCCTTTTCTTCGAAATACTGAAATAGGCAAAAAAACAGCAATATGGGCTGGGCCTCCGGTTAGTAGGTTAGTCCCAAAAGTGATATAAATATGTAGAATAAAGCCCATAAGCATCCAAAACCGGTAATATAATAGCATGGAACAATCAAAAATTATAGATACGTTGGAGATGTATCAGTGACACCAGTCGGAGACAGCCCCCAAGCGACAACAAGCGGAAGGCCACCCAGCCGGCTTCTGACAGCCGGCAGGTGGCGACAGTCGAGGATCAACAGCCAGAGGGGCAGCCTGCACCCAAGCGTCAGAATGGCGGCAAGCCCAATTGGTTGCCCGCCTTCTCGTATGAGCAAACTCTTGATGCTCCCTGCAAACTCCATAGTGGCGCGAAGCCGTCCAACCACACCACTCGGAAGTGTCACTGTTTCACCAGGATTACTAAGGGAGATGGCCTCCTACCTCCTCCGCCTACCGGCCAGCCGCCTCCTCCGCCCCAGCAGCCGGCGGCTCAGCCAGTCGGCACCATTCAAGATGAGTATCCCAGAGAGCACAGAGCCTATGTCGTGTTCACTAGCATGGTCGATGACAGGCACAGCAGATGGCAAAAACAGCAGGAGGAGCAAACAGTGGCCTCAAGCACCCCAGAGTTCATGCACTAGTCCGAGAAGCCCATCAGCTGGAGCAGGGCCAACCATCTGGAAGTAATGCCTTCCCCCGGTTCCTACGCCTTAGTCCTAGAAGCTACCCTTGCAACAGAAAGACGGGTAGCTCGCTTCTCCAGAGTCTTGATAGATGGCGGCAGCAGCATCAATATCCTGTACCGTGACACGATGGGAAATTGGGAATCAAGCAGAAGCAACTCCTCCCCAGTCGGACTGTGTTCCATGGCATAGTCCCTGGCCTTTCCTGCTCACCAATCGGCAAGACTCAAATTGATGTCCTCTTCGGAGACAATAATCATTTTCGCCGAGAGCCAGTTTGGTTTGAGGTGGTGGACCTAGAGAGCCCTTACCATGCACTGCTTGGCCGGCCTGCCCTTGCCAAGTTCATGGCGGTCCCCCACTACGCCTACCTCAAGATGAAGATGCCGAGTACCAAGGGAATCCTAACCACAGTTGGAGACTACAAGAAGTCGGCTGCCTACGCCACGGACAGTAGCCGGCTGACCGAATCCCTCGTGATTGCAGTCGAGAAGCGGCTCCTAGACCGGGTGGAGGCGATGGCAGGCAAGAAGCCGGAAATGTCACCCATCCCCAAGGAGTCGGAGTTTGAGGGCTCGTTCAAGCCGGCAAAATAAAAAAAGAAGATACCCTTGGACCCAGAGCACCCGGAGAGGCATGCTGTCATAGGTGCGAACCTGGACAGCAAATAGGAAGGTGAGCTCGTCGATTTCCTCCGTGAGAATTAGGACATCTTCGCATGGTCTCCCAAAGACATGTCGGGTGTTCCGACGGATTTCGCCGACCACAAACTACATGTCTGACCTAACGTCAAGCCGGTCAGGCAGCCCTTGTGCCGCCTGTCAGAAGAGAAGAGAAGAGTTGTCGGAGAAGAGATAGCCCGGCTTCTGGCAGCCGGATTCATCATGGAAGTGTTCTTTCCAGAATGGCTGGCCAACCCGGTCCTAGTGTTGAAGAAGAATAAGCCGTGGCGCATGTGTATTGACTATACCAGCCTCAACAAAGCCTGCCCCAAAGATCCCTTTGCTTTACCAAGGATTGACCAAGTGATAGACTCCACAGCCGGATGCGAGCTGTTGAGTTTCTTGGATGCATAATCAGGCTACCATCAGATAAAGCTGAACCCGGCCGACGACTGAAGACCGCCTTCACCACGCCATTCGGAGCCTTCTGCTACCTGACCATGACGTTCGACTTGTGAAATGCCGGCACCACGTTTCAGCGTTGCATGCAGAAGTGCCTCCTGAAGCAACTCAGCAGAAATGCTCATGTTTATGTGGATGATGTGGTGGTGAAGACGGAAGAGCATGGCACGCTGCTAGAAGACCTCAAGGAAACTTTTGAGAACCTGCGCCGATTCCAGATCAAGCTCAACCCGGAGAAATGCGTCTTTGGAGCACCAGCCGACCAGCTTATCGGCTTCCTGGTCTTAGAGTGCGGCATAGAGTGCAACCGTGTGAAGATCAAGGCCATTGAGAAGAGGGAGGTGCCCACCCGACTGCTGGACATGCAAAAATTCACCGGCTGCTTGGCATCAATTAGCCGTTTTATCAGTCGGCTGGGCGAGAAGGCACTTCCCTTGTACCAGCTCATGAAGAAGACCACTTTTTTCGAGTGGAACGACAAGGCGGATGAAGCATTTATCCAACTCAAAAAGATGTTGGCAATCCCGCCTATCCTGGTGGCTCCGACCGAGAAGGATCCCATGCTCCTCTACATCGCAGCCACCAGTCGGGTTGTCGGCATAGTCATGGTGATAGAGCGCAAGGAGGAGGTCAGAGCATTGCCGGTCCAGAGACCGGTGTATTACTTGAGCGAAGTACTATCCGCCTCCAAGCAAAACTACCCACATTATTAGAAGATGTGAGACGCCGTGCACTTTGCAGCCAAGAAGCTGAAGCCTTACTTTCAAGAGCACCCAATAACCGTCGTCTCCACAGCACCGCTTGCCAAGATCATTGGAAGCCGAGATGCATCTGGCCGAGTGGCCAAGTGGGCCATTGATCTGGCCCCCTACACCATCTACAACCACCCTCGCACCGCCATCAAGTCACAAGTGCTGACCAATTTCCTTGTCGACTGGGCCAAGACCCAGTACCTGCCACCAGTGCCAGACTCCACCCATTGGAGGATGCATTTTGATGGTTCAAAAATGCACACCGGCCTGGGAGCCGGCGTCGTCCTAACCTCTCCCAAAGGCGACAAGCTCAGATACGTGTTGCAAGTCCATTTCGCTGCCTCCAACAAGGTAGCCGAGTACGAGGCACTCATACACAGGCTCCGGCTTGCCAAGGAACTCCGCATCCGCCGGATCCTGTGCTATGGTGACTCCGACTTGGTGGTCTAGCAGTCATCAGGCGACTGCGACGCCAAGGATGCAAACATGGCAAGCTACCTCTTCCTCGTGGATCAACTCAGTGGATACTTTGACGGGTGCGAGTTCCTCCACGTGCCAAGAAACGACAACGAGCAAGCAGATGCCTTGGCATGGATTGGCTCCACCCGACAAGCAATACCATTCGGTGTTGCCGTATGCCGCCTTCTCAAGCCGTCCATCAAGCCGTCTCCAGAATCAAATTCCATCTACGTGCCAGTCCCTCCTGAAGTAGTCGGATCTGACTTGAGGGTCCCAGAAACTGGCATGGGGACTTCAGCAGGCTGCCCAGGGACTGCTGTAGCCGCACCCGGCTCGGGGACTCCCGAGCTCGAACCGGGGATCGCAACAGTCTTCCCGGGGACTTCTTCAGCTCTGCAGGCGGAAGCAGCTGCCAACCCGCTGCCTCCGGGCCCAACCGCCCTCATACAAGTTGAAGTGGTGGCAGTCGAAGAAGTAGCAGTGCCATCCTGGGCTCGGCCAATCCTCAAGTTCCTGGTGAACAAAGAGCTGCCGACTGATGAGATCTCAGCCCGACAAGTGCAACGGCGAGCAGAGAGCTGGTGCGATGAAGTGTCAATGGGGTTTATTAGCGCTGCGTGGAGCCGGACAAAGGCCAAACAATACTCAGGGATATGCACCAAGGCGGATGCGGTCACCACGCGGCTTCAAGATCACTTGTGGCCAAGGCTTTCCGTCATGGATTCTTTTGGCCGACTCCTCTAGAAGAGGCCAAAAAACTAGTTCAGAGGTGTCAAGGGTGCCAGAAGTTTCGCTCCAAGCCACATTTGCCGGCTTCTGAACTCAAGACCATTCCCATAGCTTGGCCCTTCGCTGTTTGAGGGCTGGATATGGTAGGACCATTCAAGACGGCTCGCGGTGGCATGACTCATTTGCTTGTCGCTGTGGACAAGTTCACTAAGTGGATAGAAGCAAAACCAATCAAGAAGCTGAATGGGCCGACTGCCGTGACCTTCATCGCTGACATCACCACGCGGTATGGCATACCACATAGCATCATCACGAACAACGGCACGAACTTTGCCAAAGGAGCCTTAGCTCGTTTCTGCGCAACACAGGGTGTCCGACTAGACTTAGCGTATGTTGCCCACCCACAGTCAAATGGCCAAGTTGAGCGTGCAAACAACCTCATTTTGTCCAGCATCAAGCCCCGACTGGTCGAGCCTCTAGAGCGTTCGGCCGGCTGCTGGCTCGACAAGCTACCGGCCGTCCTTTGGAGCTTGCGCACCACTACGAACAAGTTAACCGGCTTCACGCCTTTCTTCCTCGTCTATGGTGCCAAAGCGGTATCCCGACGGACATAGAATTGGACTCCCCAAGAGTCACCATTTACACCAAGGCGGATGCCAAGGAGGCACGAGAAGATGGCGTCGACTTGCTGGAGGAAGGCAGGCTGTTGGCACTCAGCCGGTCCGCCATCTACCAGTAGAGTCTGTGCCGATACTACAACCGCAAGGTGAAGCCTAGGTCCTTGCAAGAGGGAGAACTTGTGCTCCGGCTGATCCAGCGAACAGCCAGCCAGCACAAGCTCTCGGCACCTTGGGAAGGCCCTTTCATTTATCAGCAAGGTGCTGGGCAACGATTCCTAGTATCTGATCGATGCCCAAAAGCCCAGAGCACGCAAGAGAGATGATTCAGGCAAAGAAACGGAGAGTCCATGGAATGCAAACCTCCTCCGAAGGTTTTACAGTTGAGAGCAGTATGTATCACGCTACCTTTTGTATTATGTATGAAGACTCCGGGTCCCCCGAGAAGAGCTCGGGGACTACCCTCTTTTATCTATATGATAAGTGTTATGCCTATGAGTATGTATAGTTTTATTTCCGCCTGGCACCGGGTTTGACCAGTCAGCCCGGAGGCTCGCCGCCTTCTGCTATATGCCGCCTCCTGCAGCTGGACAAGTAGTGTGTCGGCACCAAAATCTTCCTTTGTCAGAAGCCGCAGCTTGCAGAGCGACTGCATCGCGGGCAGGGGTTGCAAAATGGTGCCCGCACGAAAAACGACTAAAGAAAAAACGCATATAGGCAAGGTCGGCATCGCACCTATTCGTCCGGTTGCTGAGCAGCTAGTCGGCCGACTTCTACTTTTATTGCCAAAACTCCGAATGGCTAAGTACTGGTCCTCCCGCAAATAGCTAAGAACTCAACCCAACCACAGTCCGCAGAGCGGCTGCTTGGCTGGCAAGAGGATAGCCAAGGGAGGGCGGCAAAGGAAAAAACCAAGGATCAAAAGGCAAGAAAAGATAGAAGTCGGTGAAGCAAAACATAAACGGTGATAAGATATTTACATGGATAAAGGCCAACCGGCCGGCATTCAACAAAGTTCGATATACACCCCATGGGTGGAATTGCGAAATTTAATCAAGTTGTCCAGACTCTAGCAATCAGGGAAAAAGAAAATATCCTAAGGAGCGGCAGAAGACTCCGGCTGGGCGGAGCCGATTGGCGCAGCAGAGGACTCCGGCCGAGCGTTGGGGCCGGCGGTGCTAGTTGGCGCGGCAGAGGGCTCCGGCTGAATGCTAGAGCCCGCCGTGCCGCCTGATGCGGCAGGCAGCTCCGGCTGAGCGGTAGAGTCGGCAGCAGCAGTCGGGACGGCGGAGGGCTGGACGACAGAGTTGGTGGCGCCCGTCGGAGGAACGGGCGACTGGTCGGTGCTTTGGATCGCGGATTGTTGCTTGAGGCCCGGTCAGGTTGGGGCTGACCATCCGCCCAAACCTCCGGCAGGTCGACTTCGGTCTCTTCCTCCTCCTCTCCCTCCTCCCCTTCATTACTGGAGTCGATAACTTCAGCAGAGTCCTCGCTGTCTTCCGGGTTCAGCCCGAGCAATTCCTGCGGCGCTTCAGCGCCTTCCTCGACTACCTCCGGGACGAAGACGTTGGTGTCGGTGAAGTCGGCGATCACCGCCGCCCTATTGATAAGCTCGGCTTCCACTGCCACCAGCTCCTCCCGCGCCTCCAGCCGGAACGTGGTTAGTTTGGCTAGATCTAGCCTAGGGTACCATACCTTGACAAACTCCAAGGCCCGGCGTGCTCCTGCCCGGGCTGCAGAGCCCTTCCAGGCTTCCAAGCGGCCAGCCGCCACCTCCAGCCAGTCGGCAGTCCAACTTGGCATGCGCGGAACGGGAAAGCCTGGCCAGAGGACGGAGATCGCCTAGGCCCCGACGCGGTGAAGACGGTGCAACATTTGATGGGCGGGCCGAAGATGGGCCTAGATGCCGAGGATTTGCTCGCTGACAGTTCGGGGGGGCGTCAGCGGCGATCTGCGCGCCTTCCGCCCTCCGCTCCTCGCGCTGGGCCTCGATGATCTGGATCGCAGCAACAGAGTGGCCTGGGAAGAAGTTTGATTGGACAGAAGGAAAACAAATCCAAAGTTATAAATGAGGAATCGACCTATATAAGGGCTGGCAGCTCAAAGCAAGAAACAAAGAAAATAAAGCTCACCATCGACCAAGTCTTCGATGCTGCTGAAGTAGGCTGTCATCTGAGCTTCCTTGTCGGCCCAGGTGGAGAGCTCGACCTCAAACTCGGCGAGGAGGTCGGTCTCTTTCGTCTTCGCCTCCCGTTGGGCCGTCTTGAGGGTCTCCGCCTGCTTGGCAAGCTGAGTGACTAGCTGGTCTCGCTCCTCGGCCAGCTTGCTGCACTCCGCCTCCTTGCCCCGCAGGGCGGTGTTGGCCTCGCCCAGTTGCTACTGCAAGGCGGCGTTGGCCTCTGAAAAAAGGAAAAGAAGAAAGAGCATCAGTCAAATAACAAAGCAGGATGCAGTTGCCGGGGAGATTTGGCCCGAATGCTCGGCAGTCGGCCCGAAACTCGGGGACTACAGCCCGCGGGTGCGCTAGCGCGCCCCCGCAGAGGGAAGAAATCAAAGCTTACTTCGTCTCTCGGATAGATGGGTTGTCTGCTTTTCCAGCTCCTGGACCCTGGATTTGAAGCTGACCACGCGAAGATTGTGGTAGTCCTGTAAAGGGAACACCAAAAAAGATTAGGGTTTAACTCCGACAAGATGAAGTTCCGGACCGCCTGCTCAGCAATCGGGCCGAAACTTGAGGACTACACATAGTGGGTGCGCTGGCGCGCCCCGACGAAGGATGCAAGAATATCAATATAAAGAGAAGCAGGAAGCTTACGGGGATGGTTGCCCGTGAATTCAGAAACGCCTCGTTGCAGCGCTTAAGGGCTTCGGCTTCGGCCCGAAGCTTGGCCTGGACGTCAAGGGCAACTTGGTTCAGGGCGCCCGTCCCGCCCCCGCATACCCAGCCGGTTGGCGCGGCGCTAGTCGCCTCGGTGTCGGGGACCGACGAGATCGCAGCTCCGGCCTCCAGCGGTCGCGGCGCCGAGGCCGCCTTCTCAAGATTGGGGCGTGCGGTTGTGCGAACCCGATAAGTTAGGTCCGTCACCACCATGTTCCCGGCTGGTGGCACCGGCGGCTCAGCCGACTGCTCGTCTCGCGTTCCGCTGCTCGGCGGCGGTGGCGGCACGACGACGTCTGGTAGGGCCATATAGCCGCCCTCCCTCTCCATGACCGGCTGCTCATTGCTGGATCCCTCGGTTGTTGCCACAAACTCTGGCAGAGGCGGCGCAGAGTTCAGAGGTGTCACAAGCAGCGGCTCCTGGCGACGTGCGGCCTCCGCAAGCCGCTCCCTCTTTGTGGCTTCAGCCTCCGCCTGCGCCAGCCTCCTCGCCGCGGATGCTGCGGCCTTATCCGCCTCCGCCTTCGCCAGACAGTCGGCCTCTTCATCACGTGCCTCCCGCGCGTTCCGCTTCCTCGCGTCCCGGAGGTCGGCGGCCGGGTCGATCCGCCGGTTGGTGGAGGAGGTCGCCACCGATCTGATGAGCGAGGCGGCGCCCGACTTCTCGAGGTTGAGCGAGGCCCTGAGATGTGAAGACACGACAAAAAAAGAGCCTTTTTAGGTCGGATCGACGAAGAGGTGGAGGTGTGAGAGAAGTACTTATGCTAACACCATAACCGGCACCTTTGGCTGCCTCTGGTACTTGGCCAGCTTGGCCGCGGCTTCTTTCCGCCTAGTCGCCGCGGCCGGGTTCTTGGGCTTCTTCGGTGCACTGCCAAACAGGGCTGCGCCTTGCTTCTGCTTGCGTTTGCCGCCACGGGCGGGCAGCCCAGTAGAGGGGCCGGTGTCGGTGTTGGCTGTGCTCCGGGCGGGGCGTGGCTCATCTTCGTCATCGTCATCGTCAGGCTAGGTCTCCATGCTGCCGCCCTCCTCGGAGCCGCCTGCTCCGTCGCCGCCGCCTGTTGTGTATTCCGCCAGGGGGGCCGCCCCCAAGTCGGGGTCGTCCATGTCACTCACTGCCCTGTCCGGCAGGTAGTCACCACCCGGCCCCACGATGGCGGCCGTCGCCTCGGACATATAAATCTGTGCTCTAGAAGGGAGTTGCGTCACGATAAGAGCAAGACTGAAAGACAGAGCTAAAGGACCAAATCAAGGGACTTACGGCAGGCGGCGGATTGTCGCGAAAATATGGATTCTTCCCGTACCGCCAGTCTCCCTCCGACAACTTGAGGTCGGAGATCTCGTTCACCATCTGTGCGACCTCGGCAGGCGGCATCTCTTTCGTGCACAGCCGGCATGGGTCGCGGTTCCCGCCCATCCGAAAGATCGGATGAGGGCGGCCTGGAGCGGGAGGACCCGGCGCTCGACGAAGGCGATGAGGAGGTCCGAGGGCATGTGGCCCTCCGACTCCTGGAGCACTCAAAGTCGGCCGATGGCGGCCGCCGCATCCGCTGACACCGGCTTCGGCTTGATGAAGTCGACAGCCGGATCGACGTTCTCAACATAGAAAATAAGACTGTTGCCACATTTTCACCGACTGTGACAGCTTGATGACGAGGAAGGCATTTCTTTTTGCCGTCCGGTGCACAGCGACAAAACCGCCGCACTCGGCCGCCATGTCCTTGGCGGCGGTGCCTAGCTTCCTGTAGAAGAATGCTCCCCATAGCTCGAGTGTGGGAAGGATGCTGATGTAGCCCTCGCATGCCGTGACCAAGGCGGAGAGTAGGGTCATGGTGTTGGGCGTCAAGTGATTCGGTTGGAGATGGTTGAAGTCGATGAACGAGCGGAGGGAGCCGCTCACCGGAAGGCCGAAGCCGCGGAGGAAGTGCGAGCGGAAGACGACCCGCTCATTCCCCCGTGGCGTCGGTGAAATCTCCGCCTCCGGCGCTACCCGTGCCTTGACGAATGCCGCGTTGGGCATCCGGCACATGTCCTGGAGGAAGGTAATGTGGTCTTTGATGACCGTCGAGTCGTCCCAATCGCCTCCCTTCTCGCGTGCCATGGCTTCCGGCGGAGCTGCGAGAGGAGCAAGGGCGAGGTGGCGGCAACGACAGCAGCACCACAACAAGCACAGAGCAGTGATAGCGATAATGGCGTGGAGAGCGAGAGGAGGAAGAAAGTGTGGGAGGGGGCCCGCGTGCCCCGCCGAACCCCTACCTCGCCCTACTTATAGCCCTCGGGCTATGAAGCCGAGGGGATGGGGCACGGGTCGTGGGATTAACTGCGCCCATGACCCCACGACCCCACGGTCGCCGCGCGCACTTACTGCGCCTTGAACACCCGTGGGAAGCACAACCGCCCGCCTCGGCACAGCGGATACACCCGCGTGCCGAGGCCCGGTAGTGGCGGGCCCGGCCCACTGACACTTCCCATCAGGACCGTGGGGTGGCAGGCTGGCCGGGTTGGCGAGCGCCGCGTGGCGTTCCTGCAACGGGCGGCGGATTGCGGATGCTTAGCAGGCACTCCACCTGTTCTCCCGCCTTGGAGTTCAAAATTGTCCAACGATCCCGCCTTGTCGAAGTCGGCCTCAGCGGCCGGAGCACCGCGAGGCGGACCAGAATATTCTCCTGGAGTTCGGTTAGGGGGGAAGCCGCTGAGACTTCGCGGCCCCGCGACCACAGTGCCTCACCGGCTTCGGGGACTACTGTCGGAGTTATGGGCCACGGGTAGCCTCACCCTGGTCCCTGGACATAACAAAACTTTGGGCCGGCTTCATCCCGCAATGACACCAGGTAAAAGCTCCGACCTGCGGGGGCCGGCTGGCTCGGACGCCGGCCAGCGAAGGATGGCCAAGTACCAGAAGACGGCACTGGGAGCGGCCGGCTCCAGTAAAGCAGCTCCCAGAGAGGGCGGCTACCCGGCGCCCTCAGAATCTGGGCCCCCATCAAGAGTACAAGATAGAGCGTGGCTACAGTGAAGCCCCTCACTCCCGAATCCTGGGATGGGCATGGCTAAAGTGCCCCGTACAGGCAGAGATCTCCGCACGGCGTGGCACTGTGCCACTTCCCCCCTGACGTCACTCTGAACAGGCGGAGCCCTGTTCCCCATGACGACCTGTCGGTACGGCCCACGGGCCGCGGACCCTATCAGGCAGTGACCCCGCAGAAGACGGCAGAAGCCCAACCAGTCGGACTTGGGGTGGGCCGGCCTACAGCAGGCGGCCGTCCCTTGCCCCGAGGAAAGTACGCCATTAACTTGAGGAGACGAGGTGTGGCTACAGTGATCTCCCGCCAGGCGGTGGGACTGTAGTCACGCTGCGATGACCAAGCCCTCGTCATTGGCGGCATGGCTATAGTAAGCAGCCACCAACCTGTCGGCGGGGGCCCACCAGGCGGCGGGCCCCAGTAGCCGGCGTAGAAGGCGGAGGCCGGAGACACTGACAGCCGGGCCCAGCACCCGGCCGGATTACAATTGTACCCCTGGGGGTAGGCCTATATAAACCCCCCAGGCACCCATGCAAAGGGTTCCCACTCTGATAGAACTAGTCACATCCTTTGAGCGGGAGAGAGCTAGCCTTGCCTTATCCTACCTCTAGACACAGCTCAAGGAGCACCTTGTATCACTAGTGCCTTAGTGATCATGTGGAGACCCCGCAGAGCAAGAGTAGGGGTATTATCTCCACGGAGAGTGTCGGTGTCAAAACCAGCGGATCTCGGGTAGGGGGTCCCGAACTGTGCATCTAGGCGGATGGTAATAGGAGACAAGGGACACAATGTTTTTACCCAAGTTCGGGCCCTCTCGATGGAGGTAAAACCCTACTCCTGCTTGATTAATATTGATGATATGGGTAGTTCAAGAGTTGATCTACCACGAGATCAGAGAGGCTAAACCCTAGAAGCTAGCCTATGGTATGATTGTTGTTCGTCCTACGGACTAAAACTCTCTGGTTTATATAGACACCGGAGAGGGCTAGGGTTACACAGAGTCGGTTACACTAGGAGGAGATCTACATATCGTATTGCCAAGCTTGCCTTCCACGCCAAGGAAAGTCCTATCCGGACACGGGACGAAGTCTTCAATCTTGTATCTTCATAGTCCGGGAGTCCGGCCAAAGGTCATAGTCCGGCCATCCGGACACCCCCTAATCCAGGACTCCCTTAGTAGCCCCTGAACCAGGCTTCAATGACGATGAGTCTGGCATGCAAATTTGTCTTCGACATTGCAAGGCGGGTTCCTCCTCCGAATACTTCATAGAAGATGTTGAACACAATGATAGTGTCCGACTCTGTAAAATAAGTTCCACATACCATCGTAGAGAGAATAATATCTGCACAAATCTAATCTGCTGATGTATTCCGTAGCGTGACGTCATGCCACGGCCAAGCCTTTATTCGAATTGTTTTTCCGTCCCACCTCAGCGCGTTCGGCGAGGCGGTTTCCTTGGCACGTCTTGTCAAAGCAGAGATCGTGTCCCCTTATTCCGGGATCCTCATCAATGCGGACGTGGGTACCCAACCATGCCACTGGTATGGCTTCATAATTGAAAGTGAGTCCCAAACGGTCATGAGGAGGGCTCTTGGTATTCAACCCCTTTATAAAGGGACCAAGGCTCGACTCCTTTCTTTCAATCCAATCAAATCCGCCTCTTGCCTCGAGTTCCAACACCCAAAGCTTCAGATTCAGGCGCTTCGGACCTTCGATGATGTCCGGCTCCGACCTCCAAGGCCGGTGGATGCCTTCCCCCGTTACGGAAGAGGACGTGGGAAAGCTGAGAGATGCCAGGTATCTGACCGGTGAAATCTCGCATTGGCTGCCTGCTCAAGGGCAGGCTATTCCCACTCCCCAGCCCGGTGAGAGTGTGGTGTTCACATCTCACTTCCTTCGGGGGCTAGGCTTCCCGATTGATCCCTTCGTGAGGGGGCTCATGCTTTATTACGGGGTGGAATTTCACTACTTATCTCCGGAGTCCATCCTCCAAATCTCATCGTTCATCGTCGTGTGCGAGGCCTTCCTCCATATTACTCCTCACTTTGGGCTGTGGCTTAAAACCTTCAACGTAGAACCGAAGATGATCGAGGGGCAGCACATAGAGTGCGGAGGGGCCATTATAAGCAAGATTGCCGACGCTCCATGGCCCGAGGGCTCTTTTCAAGAGGAGTTCGGCTTATGGCAACGAGAGTGGTTCTACATCACAGCTCCCAGGGGCACCACGTGGGTGGCGCCACCTGCTTTTCGCTCGGGTCCCCCACCACGGCTAGTGTCATGGGCCAATAGAGGGCTTAACTGGGGGCCACCCAAGGACGTGCCCTTGCTGCAGGGCCGCGTTCGAGATCTCCTAGAGAGAGATATCAATTTGGCTGTAGTGGCACAGGGTATGCTGATTCTCCGCATACTGCCCTGCAAACGTCGCCCCCTCCGCCTGTGGGAATTTAATCCGGAAGGGCCACGAGCTCTCCAACACTTTATGGGCACGACGCCCATGGAGATGTACAAATTGTTCTTCGGATCACAAGCAAGGTGTCCGGACTTGTCCGAGGACGCAGGTCTGAGCTGCAATCGCCCGAATACTCAAGTAAGTAGCCCCATACCCGGACACGCCATCCGTACATTTATCATAAACTGCCTTTAAAAGAGCTATCCTTTCAATAGGAGTGGATAGCGGAAGCAAAGCTTATCAGGTGTCCGGCCCCCCTCCCGGAGACCATGCCGGATCCCGTGTTGACTAGGATGCGGGAGATTGCGCCTTTTGAAGAAGGCAAAGAGGGGAACAAAGAAGCTACCGCCTCCGCGAAGGAGGCTGTCAGGAATGGAGGAGTAGAGAACTCCTCTACCCAGGGAAAGAAGAGGAACGCCTCTGAAGACCCGGAGGTGATCGCCTCAAAGCGGGGGAAGAAATCTTCGTCAGAGGGTCCGGCGCCGGAGAGTGCTCCGGCCGCATTGCGCCCCTAGGGGGATCAGCTCTCCAACGAACCGTAAGTAAAGAGGGGGGTTTTAAAATGAGTGGTATCCCTGTTTTATTTCTGAGGAAGATAACCAAAATTTTACCTTGCAGTTTGGATCTGAACCCTTCTCAACAGAGCTCATCTTCAGGGGATCTCCTTCCGGAGATGATGGAGAGCGAAACGCCTCCCCCAGCTGTACCGTCTTGCGAGGCTGGCGACCCCGAGGTGTCATCTCGGAGGATTTCTCCAAATCCGGACCTTGAAAAAGGTCGGCGGACTAGTCCGGCACCTTTTGGTGCCTGGTCGGAGGGGCTGAAGGATCTGCTTGGGCGAGCATCTATCTTAGAGGAACACCGTGTGTTGATGAACACGGTGATTAGAAGGATTTCATCCGCAGAAAGCGGATTGTACGAGGCCGCCAGGAGTTTACTGACAGGTTTTGAGGTACGCGAAAAGATGTAGCTTTTTATAGAGCCGCATATATGAAATGCGCCCTGTATAAATAGCAGCCCCTGAGACTTTGTGTGTTGTCAAAAATGACGGTGCACAGAGGATCAGAATCCCAGGTATAATATGTCGCCTTTCGTATGTAAGTGGCGAGGTGTCCGGTGGCTAGCCGGACTGATGAATTTGCCGAGCTAAAGCGGCAACTTGACGTAGCAGATGCCGGCATTGCGCTTGTAAATGAGCGGCTAGACGAGGCACAAGGTGTGTAATGTCTCCAAAGACATCTGATAAGAGGAGCTTGATGCTCGTGCCTTATAACATATGTGCTTAATGCAGATGGTGCCGCTGCCGTGGAGATCCTTCGGGAGGAACTTGCCCGAGCCAAGGAGAAAGCGAGGAAGAGCGATGCGACTGCCGTTAACCCGGCTGAAGAGCTAAAAGCCGAACAGGCTGCTCACTGCCAGAGCAAGAAAGAAATGGCCGAGATGGCTGTAAAATTGAAGGATGCTGCCGACCGTTGTAAGCTTCGTGAAAAATAAGATAGGGTGGCACAGAAGGACCTAGAAAAGGTTACTGTCGAGGCCAAGGACACTCGCTTTGCAATGAGAGCTATGAAGGAGGAGCTACGTCAGGCCGGAGATATCGCGGCTGGAAAGCCCTATATGTTGCGGATGAAGTTTGGGGATCCTAAGTATGCTCTGTTGGACCGGAAGTGGAGTGCGGCGAACACTTATCTAGATTTGGCGGCAAGTGCCGCGGACGCGACCGAACACTTCCGGGGTCAGGATGACCATAAATTGGAACAACTGTTTTGGTCGCAGTTCCATAATCCAGAGCGCCCACTTTCAGTGTCCGACCATTTGGCCGCTTGGGCGGAGCTGAACAGGTTGTCCGGACTCTCTATGAGGTACGTCGCGAGTCGTCTGTGGCCGAAAGAGCCAGAGCCGAAGAGTTATTTTAGCTTGGTGCAGCAGTTCTTTGGTTCGGTGCCGCATGTTGATGCAATGAAGAGGTCAGTGTGCATAGAGGGTGCACAGATGGCTCTTGCCCATGTCAAGACATACTGGGCAGATATGAAGGCCAGTGTTGTTGCATCCCGGGATTCGGACGAAAGCCGAGTACCTGCCAAGCACTACTTTGAGGAAGTTCTTCAGGGCGCTCGTTTAATAGAGACGCAGTGCTCGAAGGATGTTGTGTTTGAATAACATGTTCTATTGTAAAACAATACTTTGATGGGATGTAAAATCTTTTTATACTTGTGCTTTCAAGAATTAGAATGCCTCCTGTGCGGCCGTTAATGTATATGTGTATATAACGTGAAAGATGGCAGTCATTGGCTTCAGCCCCCACGCATATAATGCGGGGGTGTTCGTAGAAGGCGCCTTTTCACACTTGATCCAACATCTTGGTCCTATAAAGGAGGTGATAGCGCAGCGAGCTAGGCAACCGGACTATAATGCTTTATCACTTTAACTTAGCCATAGGAGTTTGACAGTGGGGCTACTGAATAGCCCCTAGGGGCACCGTGCTCGCCCGAATTCGGGGCACGTGTGTGCCTGACCGGGAAACGGCCCTTCGTTAATGCGGAGGAATCCTAAAGATTCTGGCAAGTCATTGAGTGGTTGACCAGTCTCTCGCTATATCATGACAGTCAGTTTTTGGCTTTCTCTACTGAGGTGCTCGCCTGGCCGAACCGGGGCACAATCGCAGTAGTTCTCCTGGTGCCGTCTTAGCCGATAGAGCGGAACGTATGGAAGCAAAACACAGGAGCCGGGCAAACCCAACATCTGACCAAAGACATGATTCCGAGCTGATGCATATAAGGCCAAACTCGCGACGCCGAACACTCCCTAAGGTATTCGGTCTTTATGAAGATGGGCTGAACAAAAGCCCTTGGTAAAATGCCCCTAGTGTCCAAGTACGCGCAAAATTCTGGCGTGGCCACATGCCAAGACGCCAGCCTCCTCCTCGTTATAGCAAAAACCGGGGGATGTTATCAACAAGAGACAGTAAAAAAGTTTTACGCAGGGTCTTAATCTGAAAAGAATCCTTGAAACGGGTCCCTACTGCACGTGTGCGCCTGTATCTCCGTTGTGCCATATTCTGGACAGGTGTAGCATGGTGTTCGTCTGCAAAAGGGAGGAACTTTAGTGGAAAACAATCGTGCGAGAAATCAATGTTAAAATAAACAAAGTATAATACAAAAATGGGGAGAATTGAGCTTTATTGTCTCCTGGTGTAAACGAGCGGAGCCCCTTGTACAGGGTTATGTGGCTATTAAGCCTTTGTATGTTTGCGCCAAACTTGTCGCGCTGTGTCCGGGGTCTTTAACGACCTGTTTAGGTGCTATAACTAGTAAAGCTGGGTTAGTGCGCGACTGTCATGGCAGTCGCACCATCGTCCGCGCTCGGGTGACACTTGATGTTTCCCATTAATGAGATGATGCCTCGTGGACCGGGCATTTTGAGTCTAAGGGATGCATAATGCGGTATTGCGTTAAAGCGGGCGAAAGCTTCGCATCCCAGTAGTGCTTCATAGCGACTTATGACTAGGGCGATGTGGAAGGTTAGCTTTTCGCTTCGGAAGTTGTTGGGGGAGCCGAACATAACTTCTAACGAGAGGGTACCCGTGCAATGGGTATCTGGGCCTGGCATGACCCCTTGAAAGGAAGTGTTGCCATGGCAAATTATTGCAGGGTTTATCCCCATTTTGCGGATTGTGTCCTGATATAGCAGGTTTAGGTCACTTCCACCGTCCATTAGGACTTGTGTAAAGTGGAGTTCGTCAATTATCGGATCTAAAACCAAGGCAGTCCAGCCTGTGTTCCAGATACCTCTAGAGTAATCCTGATGGCCGAAGGTGATTGGTTGTAACAACCAGTGGTGGGACTCCTCTGGGACAGGCAGTATGGCGCGTATCTCCATAGGCGCCACTCTGCTTTTCCATTTTGTCACATGAAGTGAATTTACTATTTTGACTTCTTGTGGGAACTTCTTTTGTTCTCCAATGTTCTGCTTGTGGGGTTCGTCGTCGTCCTCGCTTGGTATGTTGAGCTCCTTGTGTTCGGCGTTGAGTTTGCCGGATTGTTTGAAGACCCAACAATCTCGGTGGGTGTGGTTTGCAGGCCTCCCGGGAGTACTGTGGATTTGGCATATTTTTGTCCAAGATTTTGTTGAAGTTAGATAGCTCGTCCCTATTATCCTTGGGGGCGGCCTTTTCTGATTCTGCCAAGAGCTTTTGAATCCGGCGTTGACTGTCGTGCTCTTCGGGCTGTTATCCTTGATCCGGCGCCGTTCTTTGTTACGGTGCGGTTTCCCGTTTACATCTCTGACTTCGAATGTACTTGGGTCGCTGGTGCTGCTTCTTGCCAACCAGCTATCCTCTCCTGCGCAAAAGCGGGTCATGAGGCTTGTTAATGCGGCCATTGATCTTGGCTTTTCTTGGCCGAGGTGTCTGGCGAGCCATACGTCTCGAACGCTATGCTTGAAAGCTGCTAGGGCTTCGGCGTCCGGACAGTCGACTATTTGATTCTTTTTAGTAAGGAATCTGTTCCAGAGTTTCCGGGCTGACTCTCCGGGTTGTTGAGTTATGTGACTTAGATCGTCTGCATCCGGAGGTCGGACATAGGTCCGTTGGAAATTTACCCGAAAAGCGTCCTTGAGTTCCTCCCAACTTCCAATGGTGTTTTCGGGAAGGCTTTTAAGCCAATGTCGGGCTGGCCCTTTGAGCTTGAGAGGGGTAAGTATTTTATGGCGTGGAGGTTCATCTCCTCTAGCCATGTGTATGTGGAGGATATAATCCTCAATCCAGACTCAAGGGTCTGTTGTTCCGTCGTATGCCTCTATGCTTACGGGCGTGAATCCCGCTGGAAATTCATGGTCCAACACCTCATTGGTGAAACATAGGGGATGCGCGGTGCCCCTGTATTTCAATGTGCCGCGATGTTCGGATATTTGTTGCATTGCATTGCTGAATAGATCTTGCTTTCTTGGCCCATAGATAGATCTGGGTGGGCCATCTTTTTGATTCGAATCCTTGTGCGGATCGCGTGCCGGATTGAATGCGGCGCCCTTTTCCGCTCGATGTCGGTCATGGGGTCGTCTATCCGACCTGGTGGCTTCCTTGTTTTTTGGCCGTGGGGGCTCTAAGGCCTCTTCATCAAATTCTGGTAGTAATTTCCGCTTCGGATAGCTCTTTGTGTGGGGAATGTCGCCGTACTTGTGTGCGGTGTTGAGTACTCTGTCCCATCTGATTCTGAGTGCTTCTTCCGCTGTTGTGAGCTTCCACTTCTGCTTTTTCAGGCTACGTGTCATGGCGATGAGCCTTTGGTGGAGGTTATTCTTCTCCAGTAATTTGTCCGGCGTGAGGTCGTCCGGACTATTATCTTCCCCGGGGACGGGATCTTTGGTTTGTTCATCCAAGTTGCCCTGTTCGGACGGTTGCTCGATGGTATGTTCGTCGTCCGCCGGTTCATCCTGCTCTATGGCTGGTTCTCTGTCGAGGTGAGGTTTGGCGCGGCGTTTCCGCCACCGCTTTGATTGCTTTTCGAGGGAATGATCCCTCGTTGCGCCCTTTTTATCCTTTCGAATTTCTTCATCGTCCGCATCCCGACCTTGCTGACCATAGTCCGGCCAGGGCTCTCCTGATAAAGAGAGAGTGCTGAAAGATGTCCGCAACGGCGAACTCCATGATCGGAGCCCGATCGGGTTCGATTGGAAGGGGTGCGGAAGATTTGGAGTTCGGAAAGGAGTCCGGCACCTTGGAGTCACAAGCTTCATAAAGGACAAGGCTGGTATTCGGCTCGATCGCCGTAGAGATTGCAGCCCCCGAGGCGGCATCCAACCATCCATCCCCGATTGGCATGGTCGGCTCCGAACTAAGCGTCGGAGCGGACACCTGAGCGGCGCTCTGAGCATTGTCCGGCGGCAGAGCTAGATCATGCCCATCGTGACAGTGTGGCACGCTCGGCCGTGGCTCGAATCCGTCGAAGATCAAGTCCCGGCGGATATCAGCCGTGTAGTTCAAATTCCCAAATCTGACCTGATGGCGAGGGGCGTAGCTTTCGATCTGCTCCAGTTGGCCAAGCGAATTGGCCCGCAGTGCAAAGCCGCCGAAGACGAAGATCTGTTCGGGGAGAAAAGTCTCGCCATGGACCGCGTCGTGGTTGATGATCGAAGAAGCCATCGGGCCTAGAGGTGACGACACAGAGGAACTCTCAATGAAAGCACCAATGTCGGTATCAAAACCGGCAGATCTCGGGTAGGGGGTCCCGAACTGTGCGTCTAGGCGGATGGTAACAGGAGACAAGGGACACGATGTTTTTACCTAGGTTCGGGCCCTCTCGATGGAGGTAAAACCCTACTCCTTCTTGATTAATATTGATGATATGGGTAGTACAAGAGATGATCTACCACGAGATCAGAGAGGCTAAACCCTAGAAGCTAGCCTATGGTATGATTGTTGTTCGTCCTACGGACTAAAACTCTCCGGTTTATATAGACACCGGAGAAGGCTAGGGTTACACAGAGTCGGTTACAATGGGAGGAGATCTACATATCGTATTGCCAAGCTTTCCTTCCACGCCAAGGAAAGTCCTATCCGGACACAGGACAAAGTCTTCAATCTTGTATCCGGACACGGGACACCCCCTAATCCAGGACTCCCTCAGAGAGCCCACAACCTAGGTAAACTTCGCCGACGTACGTGTCTACGCCTCATCCCACTTCCAGGCACCGGCGATGTTCTACTCGCTCCCACCATGATAAGCCATCTGTTGGCATATGTCGCACCCAACCCCCAACATGTTGCATTAGTCGCAAATTAGCCAAACAAATGAAATGGCCTAATGGAATTTACCGTTTTTCGGAACCAAGGGATGAAACCGAGATATTTGCCTCCTTGCTTTGCCAGAAGCTCATACTCTTCGATGGAATCCTTTTGGATCACCGCTCCTTACAAGAATATGGCGACGTATCGACTGCATCAAATATCCATGAATAAGAGCAGTTCAAAGGAATTAGAAGTTGCGAAACAATGTACCGAGATCTTACTCGATGTACAACCGCACTTCTGTTAGGTCTTTCAAGAGATACAGCAAATGGTATGCCATTCTTCAACACCCAACGATACTGGTTTCCAACCACTAGCTGGTATGAGATTTCCTTTGAATAGGCTGAGGTTGGATAGACCCTTTTTAGGGTCGTCAGCATTGTACCGAGGCTTTGGATTATGCAAATGACGATCTTTGGCTTCGTTGTGTGCTGTCATGAAGTTTGCTGCCTCCTCAGTGATGAATGCCTCAGCCATTGATGCTTCAATTCTACGTTTATTTTTACATTTTGCTCGAAGCGTCTTCTGCATCCTCTCGATTGAGTAGAACCAATGATTTTGCCCCCCCCCCCCCAATCTTGCCTCGGTCGGGAGATGCAAAATCAAGTGTTGCATTGGATTAAAGAAGCTTGGCGGAAAGATCATCTCTAACTTGCAGATCAACTCCGATGCCAAGTGTTCCATTTCTTCTAGGAGGCCAGGTGATAATTCTTTTGCACAAAGAACACAGAAGAAATAGCTCAGCTCTACCAGTACTAGCCATTCATCCTGAGGGATGAAGCCACACAACATCACCGGCATTATCCGCTCAATCCATATGTGCCAATCATGTCTTTTTAGACCAAATATTTTCAATTTATCAAGACTCGCTCCCCTCTTTAGATTTGCGGCATACCCATCGGGGAACATCAACTGCATTTTCACCCACAAAATAATTTCCCTCATAGCTGGCCTTCCAAGATTGAACCGTGCCTTTGGCTTTGTCTAGTTCTGCTTTCCTTTCAGTTCTTGCATGTTTTGTAACGATCTATCACAAAGCTCCTCTTGATCGACTCTAGCCTTAGTATTATCCTTTGATTTCCCCTCTATGTTGAACAATGTACCAAAAATGTCTTCAGCAATATTCTTTTAAGTGTGCATCACATTGATGTTGTGAGGGCAAAGGAGGTCTTTGAAGTAAGGCAGATCCCAGAAGCATGTCTTGTGAGTCCAGGCGTGTTCCTTATGATACCCCTTGAAATGCCCTGGACGCTTTGGATTGATCTCGAGAGCGTTTAACCAATCTAGGGTTCGTTGGCCTGTCAATGCAGGTGGTGCAGAGTGTTTGACAACTCTACCTTCGATGAAGTTCTTCTTGTCTTTCCTGAACTTATGCGAGGATCTAGAAATGGTCTAGGCAAGTCGAAGCAAGTATACTTGTGCCCTGCCGTCAGCCAACGAAACTCATGAGCTCCCTTGCATGTGGGGCACGGGAACCTTCCATGCACACACCAGCCAACGAATAGCGCATACGCCGGCAAGTCATGCTTCGAGTACATGTACCAGGCACGCATTATGAAGTTCTGTTTGCTAAAGGCGTCGTATGTCTTGAACCCATTATCCCAAGATTCTTGCAATTTCTCCTTAAGCGACTGCATGTACACATCATATTGTTCCTTGGATAGTTGGGCCGGGAATTGTTAACGTTAGGAAAATGTTATTTCTTTGCATAATCTACGCGAGGGGGGGGGGTGATTGAGTAGTATGACAAACATGGGCCAACAACTATATTGGGCTTCCGTCTGACCAAACAGACTGAACCCATCCGTGTTGACGGTGACTCGAGGATGCCTTGGATCTGCTGTTTTTTCCTTATGTAATGCATCGAAGCGCTTCCATGCTTCACCATCTGATGTGTGCACCATCATCACATTCACATGCATCTAGTTCGGTTCTTTTGCCCGTTTTATGCCATGTCATCTGTCTGGTAGTCTCTTTGACCAAGAAAATATGTTGAATTCTTGGTACAATTGTCATATATCGAAGAACATTAACGGGTATTTTTGTCTGCGTCTTCTCCCCCATATCGTTGTCTACCACAACATACCTAGTAGACTTGCAAATGGGACAACAGTTCAAGTCCTCATACTGATGCCTAAATAAGACACATCCTTTCTCACAGGCATGTATATTCTCATAGGTCATCTTAATAGGATGGAGGATTTTGTCTGACTGGTACAAGTTTGCAGGTAGCCCATGGCCTTTGGGTAGAAATCGTCCGAATACTGTCATCATCGCGTCGTAGCTTTCTCTGCCCAAGTTGAAAATTGAGCCTTCAATGCCATTATTTGTGAGATGGCATCCAGCTGACAAAGCTTAGTGTGCTTGTGGAGAGGACGTTTTGAGGACTCCAACATTGTAGTGAAGGTCTTTGCAGATTCCTCCATCTCCTCGTCCGAGTCCCGAGCATCGTCAAAGTCTTGCACCATGTCTTCCATCCTGGTACCATGCTCGTCGGTGCAACGACGAACCGTCTTGGCTCTAGCACGTTGGAAAGACTCACCATGTAATGTCCAAACCATGTAAATAGGCGTAAAACCAAACTTTTGTAGGTGTTTACTCATTTGAAGCTCGTCCCTCTGATTATAGTTGTCGCACCGTACACGGGGGCACTAGCTTAATTTCTGGCCATTTGCAAATGCGGCTCTAACATACTGACTAGTGTAAACAGTGTACATCCACGCACGATCACTCATATTGACTTCCTATTGGACACACAAGAAATACATACATAATTAAGCAAACCATATCCATCAGTTAATGGAGTTTGTCAGTTTTATTATGTCCATGCAACCTACACTGAATTCAAGCAAAGTCACTGGTGTGACATTCTCTTAAAACAACCTTCGTTAAAAAATATAATTTACTTTTAACAGTGGCATTGTTTCAATTTTCCAGCGACATTCTTAGATTAACAACAGCAAAATAGTTGTATGGGACATGGGACATGCTAGCACCATGTGCATCCACACGTATAAAGGGGTGATGCAGAGTTTGTAGCCAAGAAGCATATCTGCGTTGGTCCCATATTTGTTCTCTTTGAACCTTTTTCCTACTAAGGGCAGCAAATCTAGTCCTGCACAAACTACCTGACCCCCCAGTTTCTTTCCCTTTTCAATAAAGAGATCGGTTCCTTACATACGTGTGTACTGGGTTACCCCCTTTTTCCCTTTTCGACCAACAAAGCGGCTGGATAGCCCCAAGCACTTCAGAGGGGTCGCCCGAAGCACTGATTCCTGGTTGGCACGCTTCAAAACTGACTTTGGCCTGCTCCAATACAGGGTGAAGGAGGCACAAATATCTTTTGTAACTAACTTTTGTAACTCACTAGCCTAAACTACCCCCCCTAATCTTTGTATAGCCATTTCTTGTTCTCGGTGATCATCTATATCTGCGCTCCCCACCTGGGGGGTGGGGGGAAGGTGACACACCACCATGTACTCTCCTATGTAACATTGTAATCAGTTACAAGATAGGGAAGTAATATATACAAACAGTAGGAGCCTCTCCTTCTGGATTTCTCAAAAAGCGGTTGGATAGCCAGTCTATACTACTTTCCCTCCCTCCTTTACTCATTGAACCACGTCCTGGATTCATGGTCCACACCATCGCACCCTTCTTTCCTCTTTGAACCAAGACCTAGATTTGACTACAGACTCGAAAAAGATCCGCATGCAGCTAGAGTAATGACGGTTTCAAAGAAACTTATACCTCAGGGTCGTTGGGATGTGGCAAGGTGTGCGGTGGGAGGCCGGATCTGCCCACACTATGTACGGCAGCGAGGAAGAAGGGGTCGGTGGCCCTCCCGCACAGGTGCAGGGTGAAAGAGAATAGCGCAGCTGGCAGTGGATTGCGTCACTCGCCTAAGGCGATAGAGTGAACTCTACACCTCCTCCACTTCCCGGTGCGACAAGATCCGGACACCTCCTTCACCAGTTGTGAGGGGGAGAGAGAGACACAAGAGGCCAATGCAGTCTTGTTTAGATCTGGTGAAGAGGGTGAGAAAGTGTGAATATAGCAAACCCTAGCAATGGAACGCTGAGCCTCCAGCGTATATATATATATATATATGTAGTGCAGTGAGAGTGTGGAGAGCGCAAAACATAGCGAACAAGCACTGAGGCTCCAACTTACATAGTACTACTACATATCTACTGTAGTATGTACCGAGCTCCGTTATCTTAGCTACACCTGCTTTTAGCTTTATGATAGGTGGGCCAGTCACATTTTGGGAACACCTGTCATAAACCCAAAGGCAGGTGCACTAAGTCAATGAAGCTGCGTCCATATAGTACTCGTGTATACGACTAATATATAGTGGAGTGGTTTTCTTATTCTCTCCATAACAAACATTTTAAATTGTGAAGAAAACTACTACTTCCGATGAACTAATGATCCACGTGTCCTGGTCACACTTCCTATCCTTCACTTGCGGTACACTACCCTCCCTTAAGTGAACAACCACACATGCGCCAAATTATTGGAAACGTGTGGGAGTGTGTACAAATAAAGAATTTTAATTTCAATTATCAGAAAGGTTTGAGAGTATGTATAGTTTGACCTCTCTCAATAATTATGGTTTGTTGTGTTCGGCGTAAACTTGGTCAAACTTTACAAAGTTTGACTTTAGTCAAATCTAATATGCACAATAAATAAAAATGGAGGGCTACTACGTCCATCTGGGTTTTTAGTCCACACCATTTTTTAATCAAAGTTGTGAGAAGGCTTAGAAATCAATACAAAACTTATACTCTAAGTGCCAACGTTGATCCTTCTTCAAGGAAACATTTGGTTCATAGCCAATTGTGTGATAAAATTGCACCAATGTGATAGACGACTGCGTCTCCAACGCAACCAAGGTGAACTGATGAAGGACATCATCTTTGTGGGTAACAAGCAAAGAGCACTAATGGAAGACAGATAGTTTTTCATTGAAAATCCATTAGCTTCACCAGCCGATGCAACCATGAGGCATAACCATGATCATCAATAGGTCATCATGGTGAGGCGTCATCCATTTGGCATCAAGTTTGGGTGAGGCACCTATGAAGTTCGACCAATCCTCAGTGTGGTGTGTTTCTTCTCAATAATCAAGCTCGAGGAAGGAAGAACCACGTGGCAGAGGACAGTGAGGTGGAACAACAATGGCCATACAATTTTGTGCATTTCCACTAAAATTGAGGAAGACATGCCCGGGTATGGAGATACACATCGCTGTTTGCAAAAATATAAAAAGGGATATAGTGTTGTTACTTTGTTTTGGCATTGGTACAAGATTAACAATGACATCTCAATTGTCAAAAAGAATTAATGAAAAGTACACCAACAAACAGAAGCATCATGATTATCTTGATGGGAACTAAACCAGGATACCCGAGAAAAAAAGCATTTCTACATTTAACCAATGATAGTATTAGATTAGCAGCAGCAATAGGAGCATATAGACAATGACCACACAACCACCATGTATTTTTTGTCGAAGCAACATGTATATCTCCACCGAGGCATAAATCAGGACAACTTTTCTAGTGGCATTTCCTCTATAATAGTAGGTGATGTTGGACCAGCCGACAAACCCTAGCTACTATACATGGGGAGCTGGGAAGTAGTCGCATAGAAGAAAACATGCATGCAGCGACCTAGGGAGCTGGACCAGTACAAGAAGTTATACCTTAGGTGGGAGAGATGTCGCTTACGTGGGCGGGCGGGATCTGCCCACACGAAGGCAGCGAATAAGGGCGCAGAGGACCTTCGTCCGTGCCAGCGCCGGCTCCGAGAGGATGGTGCACATCGGCTTTCTTCATCGCCGATGGCGACAACGTCAACGCTACACCTCCTCACCTCCCGTAGTGGACGGGATTCTGCCAGATCTGTGACCACCGGTGAGGAGAGAGATAGAGTGTACACAGTCATCTTGTTTTGATATGGAGAGGATGACAGAGCGAGACACGAGAAACCCTATCAAACAAGAGGCTATAATGGAGTAAAAGAATCTCTCCATAGCTGTGGTTTTACATAGAATACGCGCGTTCCTGGAAAAAAGAAACGAAAACTGGCGGACAATATTTGAACGTAGCAAGAAAGAAAACTTGATCAAAAACATGCCCCCGCTTCCAGGTCGCGTGAGTAGTCGCACACACACACACACATAGACATAGACATGCATATCCGTGTTTACGTAGAATTCCATCTCCATCTCCATCCCCAATCATATTTGTCCAACTGTCACATTATTTACGTTGTTCATTATATACGAAGCAATATTAACATACAACATCTCTTGTTTGCGGGCATACGGACCGCTGCCATGCGCGCTCGGGACCAACCCGAACCCTCTTCATCGCCCTTCCGTGCTTCCTGCCCGAAACAGTCAGTGCCGCATTCAAGCCCGACCAGAGCGGTCGCGACCTCTCGCTGGCGCCGGCATTGAAGCGGCACGGACTGCTCGACGTTCGAAGGTCGCAAGAGCCAGCCACAACATGCATGTAGAAAGTTCTTGGGATTCCGTGCTACAGCTAGCTGTCCTGCCCCAACTCGTCAATCTCTTCCAGTAGTGATAGTACTCCATGGCGCGATCCATCGACACGCAGGCGGGAAAGTTATCATATACTCAGTTTGCGGTGAGTGGCATGCCGAGCGACCGTGTGGGGTCGAGCTGTGGAGAAGGGTGAGACACGAACACGAAAGACGTGATTTAAACGTTGGTTTTGCTCGATGGCGCGATCCAATGAAACGACATGTTGGTTTCTCTCTGTTTCCATTTTTTCTCTGGAAAATCGGAAACTTTCCACTCCATTTCATTCCTACTCCATGGTTTCCCCATTACACCATTCCATCAAATACAAAGGAAAACTAACACGCATGATGATGCATCTCAATGATTCACATAACAGAGCCAATATTTACTACACAACTAAAGACAAAAGTTGTGAGAGCGTGTACAAAAGAAAAACTACTGATGGGGCCACTACGACTTAAACCCTAAACCCTAAACATGATTTAATTTCCTGGCTAGGTAGAACCTATCGAAGGAAAGACGGCTGGCACCCTCGGATCATATGATGCTTTTGTGCAGTTCCACTAAAATCGAGTTCAGCATCCCTGGTGGCAAAGATATTGAAGAAGTGTGATTAGAATAATAGTACTAGAACTAGTTCATGAGACATAAACTCATCACAAATAGAAGGCAGTAGAAGTGGAGAAAGATCTACATGGAGATGGAGCTACGTGGGGAGCTGCGGCAGTGGAGCAAGCCGGCTCCAAAAGGAAGATGTACTACCTGGGACGTCGGGCTGTAGCTAGAAGGGCGGTTGGTACGCGGCATCAGCCCATACCGCGGGGATCCCCGATTGGGACACATCGACTGTGGGTTTTCTCCCTTGCCGTCGCTGAAGTCGACCGCGTCTATGCAGAACATTGTTCCCTTCCCCCAGCGGCGGGATTAGGCCGGATATGGGACCAGCCGTGTGGCCACCGTCGTTCTATGCTTGTGAAGAGAGCAACCCAAGCAAGCAGGCTTATAGCTTAGGCTCCTGCTAGTGTATATATAGTAGTTTTCTTTTTCTCTCTATATCAACCATTTTATATTGCGTACTTGTCATTGAAGAGTGAAATGATGGTTGCTTCTTCCGACTAACTTACTGTGTGATTTCACTGCTCCTTAATGGCCCCTACATGTACCCCCCTACGTGTATGACCGTTCCTGAGTCTCACTTGTACTTATCTCTATTTTCTTGCAAGACACGTAGATAGGATGCGCATCGAGGAATTTTGTTACTACATGTTGTTACGTAGTATTGTACTACTAGTCCCTACTCCCTCCTTCTGGTTCACTACTGGTACTCCCTCCGTCCTGGCTTATTGGTCCCCTTTGTATTCAATTCATGGGCTCGTTTTCCTCAAGAAAATTATCTTTACCAATGTATTAATATCAGTAATGCATGCGTGAACAACGAATGATTAAACCTTGCATGCAACATTTTGACAAAGCATTGACTTATGAACATGTGAGTGTAAGGGACTACAACCTCGTGCATGCATGCAACAGTCACACGTACACATGGATGCAAAAACGTGTGTGACGCCCTATTGCATGCATGTCGGAGCACAAGAAGGAACACACACGCTCACGCTCAAGTGTTCAACCTACATGTGCATGCACATACATACTCAGCCAGGGTGACCTAGTGACCGTATAAACACCGAAAAATGTATATATTGAGCGCAATGAGCCTATTATGAAGTCCACTGACCGTATATTTACAAATATATAGTGAGAGATAGTGTATTTATCTCGTTTGAAATTAAGCCATATCAACTGGAGAGGAGGCAGTATGGACTAGCATTACTTTGTTGTGTCTCGTCAACTTGCCGAAAGAGGAGAAGCTTGCAGGACGGGAGAAGCTTGTGCGCGGTTGCTCGCAGGACAAGGAGAAAGTATTGACTAACGCAAGCTCTCCCTTGCTCAGGAGGTGGACGTGCAACAGTTAATTCGGTGTCAGATTGCCAGAAGCATAGACTATACTAGTACTATTATTGTATGACTTCCCAAAGAAGCAAACAGCCAAGCGCAAAGTTTACTAGTACTAGTACTCTTACTATTGTCTATAGAGGTATATACTATACTACTAGGAACCAGATGGAGGAGCATCTGCACTCCTATTATATTTTAAAAATGTGATAAAGCAATGTTCAACACATTTGGTTCTCTTCGAGGGTTCTCGCATGTGATAATGGAAGTTGATTGCATGGAACACTCGCCACAATTCTCGCTTAATTCTGGCTCATATACTGTTACAAATAGGAGCGCTCGGTAATATTTCCTCTTTTTTTTGTTATTCAACATGTAAATAGGTCAGCAAACCTTGCAGCGCATCTTTGTGCGAACCGTGCTTGCTGCACTTTGAATGTGTCGGAGAGCTGGCTTGATGAAATACCTCGCTTCCTTCTTCTTTTTTTGCGGGGTACCTCACTTCCTAGTGACTAGTCTCTGGGCTGATTGTCCTAAGAATGCTTATATATGAATAAAGCTCTCTCATTTACCCAAAAAAAATATTAAGCCATATTAACCGAAAAGGAGGGAGTATGGACTAGCACTACTTTTTGGTGTGTCCCGTCAACTCGCTGAATATGGAGAAGCTTGCAGGACAAGGTGAAGCTCACTTACACCTTTTGACTAATCCAACCTACCCTCGCCCAGGCGATGGACACACATTAGTTCTTTCGGTGTCAGATTGGCAGAGGCATACATTGTAGTACCAAACATGCGGAGTACCATCATTGTTTGACTTCACGAAGAGGCAAAGAGCCAAACGCAAGGTTTAGTAGTACGAGTAGTACTACTTCTAGAACCACATGGTGGAGCGTATGTACTCTTATTTTATTTTAATCTCTGATTAAGGACACATTTATTTGGGAGAAGGGCGGAAAACGGCAGCCCAGTAGTATAGTATTAAAAAACAATGAACACATAATGAGGATATCGTTCAACCATGCTCGAATATATCTTGGCCTCCTTGCGAGCCCGTCTGTGTGTTCTTGCTCCTCGTCTCTCTCAAGGAACGGCCGGTTGGCCATTTTGTCTTCAATTGAGATCGGTTTTCTCACACTTCGGTCCCACATGTCAATGATATGCAAAAAGGAGGTGCCTTGACCGACTGGCCATACACATACTTGGTTTTGCACATTCATACTACTCCTCCCTCCATCACAGTTTATAGGGTGCGCTTCATTCTGATGCATTTCTCTCAATGCGTTTCCACCACCAGAGAGATTTTAGACATGTTTGGTTAATGCTCAATTAATTAGGGCGTGGTAACCGCAATCAAGTCCACAATGTTCTCTCGATTTAATACGGAGTGGAGTAAGTGCATGCATGTGTGTACCCGGGGTGGAAGCACTGCATGCATGTGTGTACCCGGGGTGGAAGCACTGCATGCATGTGTGGACGCATTATTTCCTCTAGTAATAGACGCCGTGCTATAACTACCAATGCTATTTTTCAGGCCGGTCGCTAGTCGCCTTGGACCCAGGGATTTTTTTTGAAGCGCGCTCTATAAACAGTGACAGATGGAGTACTATGAGCGGATTCAAAGAAGAGCATATTGATGGTTGCTTCTTCCGAGCAACTTAAAGTGGGAAAGGTGGGGCTTATGATTTGACTTCTCATTACTGACTATTCATGCGGTGCAACGATCGGGCTGAGTCTCCCATGCTATTGTGCACTACTCCCTCGGTTCTTAAATATACTCCAGAGTATTTGTCTTTCTAGAGATTTCAACGAGTGACTACATACGAAGCAATGTGAGTGAATCTACACTCTAAAATATGCCCATTTGAAATTTGTAAAAAGAAAAATATTTAGGAATGGAGGAGTGTAATTTTGTGCATGGCACATGGACCCGGATGCTAAAGAGGCTTCTGGCAATGCTATCAAGTTTCCCGCATTTGTTTACATAATTGACGTACTATACAAATAATTTTCTAGCGACATGAAATTTTACAATGGTGTGATCTTTCAGCTTTTGTTTCGTGTGTTTTGACATCGATGCTCTTTTGGAAACAACAAAAAACTAACTTCCTTGCTAATGCATCTCAATCATTAGGAGATCGGAGCTAATATTTACATCACAACTGAAGACAAAGTTGTGAGAAGGTGTTAAACTAAAATGGACCCATGCTTTCATTGGCAGCAACGTCCCCCCAGCTCTGTCTAAATCAACAAGGCATGTTGGGAAAAAAATAGTTGTCTGGAGCATGAAACATTCCAATCATTTTGTGCAGTTCCACTAAAATAGAGCTGAGCGTCACAATTCTAAAGATATTAAGTGTGATTACGGTAATAGAGGACTGCTGATGAAACAATAAACACACAAATAGAAGCTGGTCATCTTTGCAGTCTCTCTTAAGACTAACGAGTTGGAGAAGATTAGGCTCGGAGTTGGATGAGTAGGATAGAGCAAAGCCAATCTCCCTTTGTGCAGTCGCACTGAAATGTAGAGACGTTTCATGTGTGACATTTTAGTACAGCTGCACAAAACACTCTTAAGAAAAAAGTGATTTGTGCAGTTCACCAAAAGGTTGCAATAGCAACGAGGTGAAATGGATAGCCCTATTTTCAAAAAAGAGGTAGAAAGGAAACATTTACTGGCCAATAACAGTTGATGACACATGCGACAAGAAAAAAGAAGCATATTCCTTGTCCTAAGGGAAGATGACAACACGGTTGTGTTTGCCTAAAACGGTGTGAGGACGAGATTGCAATATGGAAAGTACGCCGTACAAGCCAAGTTTTGGGCAAAGAACTATGGAAGATCCACATGCAAGATTTTCCACATGCAGTGACGTGGGAAGATGGGCAGTGGAGCAAGGCCGGAGGGGATACCTGGAGGTCGTCGGGATGTAACTAGGTGAGCGGCGTCGGGCGGGATCTGCCCATACTGCGGTAGCGAGCAGGTGGTGTAGGCCCTACCGTGCTGGAGCTTGGTCAGGGAGAACGGTGTGTACCGCAGATCGGGACGTGCTTCCTCGGCACCGTCGAATGGAGAAACGATGCACATCCTCCCTTTCCGCCGGCGGATGGCATGCGGCCGGATCAGTGACCAATGGTGAGAGAGAGAGAGAGATACAGAGAGAGAGAGGCCACCACGGCCTTGTGTGAGATACTCTGAAGAGAGACAAACCCAGGCAGGCAGGCTCTTTTGTATATAGTGGAGCAGACTACCTTTTTCTCCATCAAAAAAGTTTTATATTCTGTGTACGTGCCATTGAGCGATACTAGCACATATGTCGTGTGTTGCAACGGGAAAAATTGATGTTTTGTGCAAGCATAATAGCCCACAACATCGGATTCACTGTGAAGAACATGTAACAATGCACCATCCTTCTACAAAACGAAACATAAAAAAATACGATGCAATTTAACCTTGTTTATATTTTCTTTGCCGGGCATAATCTCCTACTTATTCCATGTAAATATAATTCTTCCTTAATTACCATGACGTCCTCATCCGTTTTAGCTGTGAATCAAATCCTTCCTGTTCTAATTTAGTATCCCCAACACATTGAAGCCTACAGATCCTTCCTTCTAATTATCCTACCTTTTTAGCTCAAATCCTTCTTGTACAATT
Source organism: Triticum timopheevii (assembly GCA_963921465.1). NCBI lineage: Eukaryota > Viridiplantae > Streptophyta > Magnoliopsida > Poales > Poaceae > Triticum > Triticum timopheevii. Next base: position 495,242,838 of record OY997270.1, on the reverse strand, counting down.
TATTAAGACCATGATCTTTCTTTTATTTATCCCACCAATTTACACATAATCCTTTATTTAATTAGGCACATCCATTTAAATATTCTATTTAAGCCCACAATCCTTCCTTTAATTAGCTCATTCGATTAATTAGCTTGCCCTGAACATGAGGACTGCCACTCATAGAGCGAGTTGGAATAAGTAAATGTGAAAGGTGCATAGGTCGTTGGTTGTTACAGCGAAGAGCCAGACAGGAGGTCCTTTGTTCAATTCCCACAATGTTGATTTATTTTATTTTGACCCAATTATTTTTTGCGGTCTCTATGAAAGCTCATAAAAGGCCCATCAGTATAAATGTACCTGACCCAGACCGCTTAGTGAAACTTTAACGTGCACTAAAAGCAAATGAAAAGAACTAAACCAAACCAAGAATACCTATTCCCTTTAATAGTAGGTATAGATAATTTTATTTAAAAATAACGTGCCAACACATCAAGTCGAACTTTGTTTCGTGCACGCGTGGTACACGACCTCCGTAGGTAAACAACCGCTACACACATTCAAATTAGCACGTGGGCTATCATTTCTTATAGAAATGGGCTCCACCGTGTACCCGCGCGGGTGTGGCTGGGTATGAAGCGTGAGTACGTGCACCTATTCTCTTCTTGTGTACGTAAACCTCCTACGCGGGGTTGTGTGAGAGAGATACAAATGTAGAGAGATATAGTGTGTGGGTTGGTGAGTGTTTTTTTTGGGGGGGGGGGTGGTCAACCAAAAAATGTAAGATATGCAATGTGTGTGAAACAGAGTCCTGGATATATCATATATATAGAGGGGTAATCAACGAGAAGAGAGTGGAGGTATCATTGGCTTGAGGTATCCATAGAATCGAAGAGAGGGATGATGTGTGTGTGTGCGCGCGATTGATAAAGAGTGCCATTGAATTTGTGTGTGCCCACGTTAAAGATATAGAGTGGCTAGCCTACTGGAATGTGAGAGGGGACAGGTGCAGTTTGTCTCTGGCATGGATACCTACCTACAACGCTCAACTATCGGTGTGCGGTGGTGGGGGAGGCCTAATTAACTATAGAGGTACAATGGTTGGTATATGTGTGGAGGAGGAGAGAGGACTACCTTATGTATTAAGGGAGATCGATCGACATCCATGCATATGTGTAGGAGAGGAATAAGGTTGGGAGAGAGACAAAGCTAGAGTGTTGGAGGGGGTGGTAGTGGAGTTTCTTTTAACAAATGGTTGGGAGAGGCTTGCTAGACAAATAGAGCGCATGCCTGCATTATCAATAAGAGGGGGGATGGCTGCCTGTCTGTGCACGTGCGTGTGAGAGACGGGTTAGGAGGCATGCACGAATGAAGAGGGGGACGATATGGCTGTGGTTAGCAGACGTAACTACATACGAAGATCAATCGTCCTTTGTCAGAGAAAGGAGAGACATTACTTGTGAGGTACGTCGACCTAGGTATATGTTGGGAGATCAATTGGTATACATGCATGTATATGTTAGAAGCAAATAAGGCATGGGGAGAGGGATATAGAGAGAGGGATGGATCTAGGAGGTGGTGCGAGAGGCATACTATATTGAGGGGGAAGGAGTGTGCGAGTACGAGATCCATGAAAACAGTGGTGGGAGTGAGGCATGGACGGTGATAAGAGAAGATGGGAAGCTTGTGTTTGTGGTAGGCACACCTGGCTAGAGAGGCATATCGATCGATTTGTGCCGTAAAGAAGGAGCTGGGGGGCCTACACACATCATGGGTGAACGACCTAAAGTGAAAAGACAAATTTGCATGATTGAGCTAGAGAATGTCGAGGAAGGGTGAAAGGGATCCGGGCGTGTGCATGCACGAGAGAAAGTTAGCGCTAGCTACAAAGATAAGAGGATTGTGTGGGAGTAAAAGGCGAATATATATGTTTGGATATTTGAAGAATTTATCATAATGTTTTAAACCGACACGTGTGTGAATATATATGACGGTGATACACATGGTGTGGTTATGAACATGGTATACTACAAATAATATATTTTATCTCTACTGTTATAAAAAAACAGAGTTCTTGATGATGGTGTGCCTGCCATCCTGCAATATAGGCCGTCCGATTTATATCTGGCGGATAGGAAGGAAACTATGGCAATTTTGAAAAAATAAAGATACCCACACGCCTCTCCATATTTGCAAATAATGCCTCCCCTTGATCATGTTGATATTCCGTGGAACGCATGGGCATCTTGCTAGTACTACATATAATATATTGAACATTGATTATGATTTGGGCTAATGTGTGGCTTTTGTAGCTCAGGGCTAAATATTGTCACAGTGTAGGGGGCGGGGCACTATACTTTGTGTGATCAACACAGTGTATGTATGGAACATGGTTTAGATTATGAATATATAGTTAGTACATAAAATGTACTATTATTTGGAATCAAAATCAAGTGTATTAAAAAAAGTGATCTTGAGTTCATATAGTACACATATTTCATATCTATCTCTACAGTAATCATGTGGTGTGTTGTTAAGGTATTACACGAATGATGGTTGAAGTTGGCAACAATCATGATTGTAGATTCTTATTGAAATAGGGAAACGAATTCAAATTAAGTTCGAATTGCAGCGGTAGTATAAACATTTGGAATGTACTAAAATGTTGGTATGAGTAGGTTACATGCATTATACAGCCAGCGAAAAAAATTAATTGGACATAACATGGATTCATACTCCCTCCTTCCATCTATATAGGGTGTAATGCGTTTTTTAGGACCACCTTTGACTATTGACAATATAAATAGTACATGACATGCACAATGTGAAAATTATATAACTGAAAGCTCCTTTCACACACGAATTTAATGGTGTGCTTTGTGTAAGTTGCATGTCATATATTATTGCTCTAATATTTGGTCAAAGTTAGCATCAAAAAACGCATTAGGCCCTATATAGATGGAAGGAGGGAGTAGCTTTGAATAGCATTTGTCTAGTAAAATGGGACAAGACTCTATCTTTGTGTGGTGTGAATAGTTTTTTTTTCTTTTTTCTTGGTTGAGGGAAGTGCGAATTGATTTGGTATATACAAGTACAATATTACACGTTAGTCTTGTCCCTAAAATTCAAACTGCGCCTTGTTATATCCCGAAAACTGGCGCCTTCACAACCCGCGCCTTGCTATCCTGAAATTACAATGCGGGCGAAAACACCCTCCAGCTGCCAAATCCCGGCACGTGAAATCCCCCTTCTAACCCTGAGCTGAAAGGGCCGCTAGTTCAAATCGGTGGGGGTGCTTTTATAACACACCCTGCATTTTGGACAAACGCATCCCTAAGTCATGGTTCCCCCCTCCCATCGCCTCCTTTTCGACATTCAAAATCCCAGGCCGCCATAATCTCTCCGCTCCATCCATGAAACCCCACCCTCCTCCGTTTGCCACCTCACCGCTTCCCAGCCGGAGTCTCTTCCCCGATGATGTCGTCCACCTCAATAGCTCGCGTCCCTCGTCCACCTCCCCGGATGAGAATCCACCGTCCATCTCGTAGTCCCGCCGGTTCAGCCGCCCCGTCCTCCACCTCCAAGGATCTGCTCTGACGATCCCCTCGTCTATCGCGGCTGCTCCATCCCCACAGCGCCACCTTAACCTGCTCCACCGGAACCGCAGGATCCTCACCGACTCCTCGGATGAAGCCAAGGCCTACTTGGCGCCACCAAAGAGGTTATACACTCATCGCATCGCACCTTCTCCTTAACTCAACTTCCCGGCGCCAAAGGTGCTCCATCCCGCACCCTCAGGGAGAGGCTACCTCAAAGCCGGCGCCGCGGGCGACATATCCACGGCGGCTCTCCACAAGTGCGAGGCCCCTTCGGCGGCGGTGACCATACCAATTGGATCTGCTGCTGCTACTCCAGCTCTCGCTCGCTCGCTCGCGCTGCTGCTGCTGCTCTCCCCCTCACTCGTTCTTCTGCTATGCTCTGATTTAGCAACACTTCAGTTGACTGAATTGACTTTTGGGTCAGTCGATTTTCAGGGGGTGGGGCGGCTCGCCGGAGTTAAGGAAGAACCACCCGCAGCGGGGAGGGGGCGCACTGGAGTGGTACCCCACTATCTATCTTAGGGTTCAGGGTGGGGGCGGGGGGCTAGAGGGCTGGCTGGGGCGGCGGGGCGGAAGCGGACCGGCGGTGGGGAGTTGTTTCGGGGAGGCGAGGCGGCATGGGGGCCGGCGGTTCGGTCGGTGGTGGCTGGCGGCTCAGGGGGTGCAGGTTGAAGATGAACTGCAGGCCCTCCCTAAACTACATGTCAAGTGCCTCTCTGCTACCATTGCGTTCAGTTTCGACAGTAACATTCAAATTCCATAGTAAATTTCAATTTCGACAGTTAAGTTCAGAGTCAACAGTTTTTACCTCATCTGTTGTAGTCAGGTGTTTTTGGTGATGTAAATTTTACATCTATTTTACATCATATATTGGAGATGCTATTAGAATCCCACTTGAGATTAACGATGTCTGTCTTGTGCTGCTTCGGCCTTGATGTCTTACGGCTCACCAAAGCTGCTCCAACGACAGACCGATCCATCACAATAGAGCAGTGCCCTGGAGGCCGTCTATAGATTCCTCAGATCTTCCTCCACACCTCCGACAACCACCTCTACCTCAACTTCTTCAGCGACCAACCCAATGATGCCGAGGCCGACACGGCTACGGCAAAGAGGTTGTACACTTGTTGCATCACTTATTACTCTACATTCATGTCAATCCATTAGGGCTATTTTGGTTCAATGGAAAAACATAGCATTTGGGAATTTTCCTATGGCACACTACTATTCAATTATTCATGCATTTTGTTGAAAGGAATGGAGCAAAACATCCACCTGGACCTACTTTTCAAAATCCTATGCATGAAAACAAGACCAAGTGCATTAGTGGCAGAATAACATTCTAAGTGTACACGCTTTCATATGGTTTCACTTTATTTTGGCCATGTTTCTTTGCATTCCTCTGCTCTTCCAATTCGTGTGAACCAAACACCCAAGTTGATAGAAATCATGTGTTTACAAATGCTCTGTTTACCATGTGCATTCCTGTCCTATTCCGGTGCTTTTCCAATCCCTGTGTTTTTAGAATCGTGCAAGCCAAATGAGCCCTTACAAAATTACTTCAATTACAGGTAGGTGTCGAAGGGAACTTTGTGTAGTTTGTCCTGCTCCTGCCGCAATGTCGTCCACCTCACCTGAGCTGCTCAATCAACAGAAGCATCCACCAAACTAGACATCATGACTCATGACCGTCTTTCGCCGCCTCAGATCTCCTTCCCTGCCGCCGGCACCCACCGCAACATCACCATCATCGACTCAGCAGATGAACCTCAGGAGTACACGGGTCCACAAGAGAGGTCGCACTCTTTTGTTTCTCCTTATGTTATGCATTGCATAAAATTACCTGCTACTTTATCGTACTGTTCACCTGTTAGACTCCAAGTAAGACCAAATTAATGTTCAAACTTGAGTTCTAAATTAGTTGTGGGGCACATATCGAGGAAACAAGGAATAGTATCTCTATCTAATATCTGGTTCACCTGGCGTATTGATGACCCACAAGTGTAGGGCATCTATCATATTCCTTTCGATAAGTAAGAGTGTCGAACCCAACGAGGAGCAGAAGGAAATGAAAAGCGGTTTTCAGTAAGGTATGCTCTGCAAGCACTGAAATTATCGGTAACACATAGTTTTGTGATAAGGCAATTTGTAACGGGTACAAGTAATGAAAGTAAATAAGGTGCAGCAAGGTGGCCCAATCCTTTTTGTAGCAAAGGACAAGCTTGGACACATTCTTATATGGAGAAAAGCGCTCCCGAGGACACATGGAAATTATCGTCAAGCTAGTTTTCATCATGCTCATATGATTTGCGTTCGTTACTTTGATAATTTGGTATGTGGGTGGACCGGTGCTTGGGTACTGCCCTCTCTTGGACAAGCATCCCACTTATGATTAACCCCTATTGCAAGCATCCACAACTACAAAAGAAGTATTAAGGTAAAGCTAACCATAGCATGAAACATATGGATCCAAATCATCCCCTTACGAAGCAACACATAAACTAGGGTTTAAGCTGCTGTCACTCTAGCAACCCATAATCTACTTATTACTTCCCAATGCCTTCCTCTAGGCCCAAGAAATGGTGAAGTGTCATGTAGTCGACGTTCACATAACACCACTAGAGGAGAGACAACATACATCTCCTCAATATATCAAACGAATACCAAATTCACATGACTACTTATAGCAAGACTTCTCCCATGTCCTCGGGAACAAACGTAACTACTCACAAATCATATTCATGTTCATAATCAGAGGGGTATTAATATCCATAAAGGATCTGAACGTATGATCTTCCACCGAATAAACCAACTAGCATCAACTACAAGGAGTAATCAACACTACTAGCAACCCACAAGTACCAATCTAGGGCTTTGGGACAAAGATTGAATACAAGAGATGAACTATATGGTTTGAGAGGAGATGGTGTTGGTGAAGATGTTGATGGAGATTGACCCCCTCCTGCTGAGAGGATCGATGGCAATGACGATGATTATGATTTCCCCCTCCCGGACGGATGTTTCCCCGGCAGAACAGCTCCGCCGGAGCCCTAGATTGGTTGCACCAAGGTTTCGCTTCGTGGCGGCGGTGTCTCATCACGAAAGCTTGCTTATGATTTTTACCAGGGTAAAAGACTTCATATAGCAGAAGATGGGCACCGGAGGGCTGCCAGGGGCCCACGAGGCAGGGGGCGCGCCCAGGGGGTACGGTGCGCCCCCCACCCTCGTGGACAAAGGGTGGCCCCCCTCTAGTATTTTCTTTTCTCAGTATTTTATATTAACTCCAGAAAGAACTTTCGTGGAGTTTCAGGACTTTTGGGGTTGTGCAGAATTGGTCTCTAATATTTGCTCCTTTTCCAGCCCAGAATTCCAGCAGCCGGCATTCCCCCTCTTCATGTAAACCTTGTAAAATAAGAGAGAATCGGCATAAGTACTATGATATAATGTATAAAAACAACCCATAATGCAATAAATGTCGATATAAAAGCATGATGCAAAATGGACGTATGAACTCCCCCAAGCTTAGACCTCGCTTGTCCTCAAGTGGAAGCCGAAATCGAAAATTATGTCCACATGTTTAGAGATAGAAGTGTCGATAAAATAAAATACGGACATGAGGGCATCATGATCATTCTTATAACATCAATATATATATATATATATATATATATATATATATATATATATTGTTATATGATTTCTTATGCTAAAGTGACAATCTATCCACAATGTCAAGTATGAATCAGAACCTTCAATTAAAACTAACAAACTATAATTGACTCGGAAAGAGTCAATAGAAGAGTCAATATAAGAGCTTTTCAGCAAGTCCACATACTTAACTATCATTTAGTCTTTCATAATTGCTAACACTAATGCAATACTTATGGGTATGGAGTTTTAATCGGAGACAGAGAAAGATAGGGGCTTATAGTGTTGCCTCCCAACCTTTTGCCTCAAGGGTAATGTCAACAATAATAGTTCATGCTGACTTACATCCAATTGGATATATATATATATATATATATATATATATATATATATATATATATATATATATCTGTGTGTGTGTGTGTGTGTGTGTGTGTGTGTGTGTGTGTGTGTATGTATATCAGGATCTTTCCAACACAAGGTGCTTGCCAAAGGATAAAATGTAAAAAAGGAAAGGTGAAGATCACCATGACTCTTGCATCATGTATAAGACAAGAATAAAAGATAGGCCCTTCGTTGAGGGAAGCAGAGGTTTTCATGTGCTTTTATGGTTGGATGCACAAAATCTCAATGCAAAAGAACGTCACTTTATATTGCCACTTGTGATATGGACCTTTATGATGTAGTCCGTTGCTTTTATTGCTTCCATATCACAAGATCGTATAAAGCTTATTTTCTCCACACTAATAAGTCATACATATTTAGAGAACAATTTTATGGATCTTACTTGACAACTTACTTGAAGGATCTTGCATCATGTATAAGTCATACATAAGCTTTATATTGAGAACTTACTTGACGGATCTTACTCGATCCAAGGGTAGGTACGGTGGACTCTCATGGCAAAACTAGCTTTAAGGATATTTGGAAGCACAAGTAGTATCTCTACTTAGTGCAAAGAATTTGACTAGCATGAGGGTTAAAAGCAAGCTCAACATGTTGGATGATCCATGACAATATACTTTATTACGGATATAAGAAAACATAACCCATTACATTGTCTTCCTTGTCCAACATCAACTCCTTAGCATGTCATATTTTAATGAGTGCTCACAATCATAAAAGATGTCCAAGATAGAATATTTATATGTGAAAACCTCTCTTTCTCTATTACTTCCTGTTAATTGCAATGATGACCAAAACTATGTTTGTCAACCCTCAACAACTTTTATTCATCATACTCTTTATATGTGAAGTCATTAGTCTCCATAAGATCCATATGATCTCTTTATTTCTTTTTATTCTTTCTTTTTCTTTTATTCCCTCAAGATCATAGCAAGATAGCAAATCCCTTGACTCAAGACTAATCTTTATTACATATAGCTCACAGACTCGATTACATAGAGGAATCATAAAGAAAAACTCAAAACTACATCATACATAAACTTTATTCTACTAGATCAAGATATTACCAAAAGGATCAAACTAAGAAAAACGGTAAATATAGGAGTGTGATGGTGATACGATACCGGGGCACCTCCCCCAAGCTTGGCAGTTGGCAAGGGGAGTGCCCATACCCATGTGTTCAGTTCTCCTTCGTTGGTGAAGAAGGTGGTGGTGATGATGGATAGTCGCACATCGAGCATAAGAGCTCCTCTAGTTTGCGGATAATGCCCTTGAGTGCGGTGATATGGTCCTTCAACAAAATATTTTCACGGGTGAGATACATGTTTTGTATGCGAGCTAACTCAATCATCTTGAAAGCTTCAATCTTAGTTGGGGTAAGAAGGTTGTGATGAGGTTGAAGGATGTCTTCTTCTTCTACTGCCGGAGCTTGATCCTCCATGACCTTCTTGATCTTATCATCCTTGTTGATCTCCACGGGTTCTTATGTTTTCACCTCTATCTTCATTAGCCAAGTATTGTTGCCTTCATTGTTGGAGGAGGGTGACGGCATGATGCCTGGCCTTGACAACTCTGATAGAAAACAGCTCGAAACAAAGATAGAGGATATTTGCGTGATACGGTGGTCAAAACCTTCGGGATATTATATAATGAATTTTTACCGACCAAAAGAAGTATCATGCAAGAAAACAGAGTCCGGAGAGCACACAAGGTGCCCACGAGGCAGGGGGCGTGCCCAGGAGGTAGGGCGCGCCCTCCACCCTCGTGGACACCTCGTGTCCTTCCCGGACTACTTCATATTTTCCTATTTTCTTAAATATTCCAAAACGGAGAAAAATTGCTATTAGAACTATTTTGGAGTCGGTTTACTTACAGTACCGCATACCTATTCCTTTTCGGAGTCTGAAACATTCTGGAAAGTGTCCCTTATGTATTCCTCCGGTGTTACGGTTTCAATCACATTAGTTTCATCATTTATTGGATTACCTGAGATATAATGTTTGATTCTTTGACCGTTCACCACCTTCGGGCTTGTGCCTTCGAAGTTGTTGATTTTTATGGCACCGGGACAATAGACCTCCTCGATAACGTAAGGACCTTCCCATTTAGAGAGGAGTTTTCCTGCAAAAAATCTTAAACGAGAGTTGAAAAACAACACATAATCACCTACATTAAACTCACACTTTTGTATCCTTTTGTCATGCCATATTTTAACTTTTTCTTTAAATAGTTTGGCATTCTCATAGACTTGAGTCCTCCATTCATCAAGTGAGCTAATGTCAAATAACCTCTTCTCACCGGCAAGTTTGAAATCATAATTGAGCTCTTTAATGTCCCAATACGCCTTATGTTCTAGTTCAAGAGGTAAGTGACATGCTTCTCCATAAACCATTTTATATGGAGACATACCCATAGGATTTTTATATGCAGTTCTATAGGACCATAGTGCATCATCAAGTTTCTTGGACCAATTCTTTCTAGATCTATTAACACTCTTTTGCAAAATCAATTTACTCTCTCTGTTACTCAATTCTACTTGACCACTAGACTATGGGTGATATGGAGATGCGATTCTATGATTAACATCATACTTAGCAAGCATTTTACAAAAAGCACCATGAATAAAATGTGAACCACCATCAATCATTAGGTATCTAGGGACTCCAAACCTCGGAAAAATAACTTCTTTAAGCATCTTAATAGCAGTGTTCTCTACTAGTTGGAATTGCTTCTACCCACTTAGTAACGTAATCAATAGCAACTAAAATATGTGTATACCCATTAGAGGAAGGAAACGGTCCCATATAATCAAAGCCCCAAACATCAAAAGGTTTAATAACAAGAGAATAATTCATAGGCCTTTCTTGATGTCTACTAATATTACCAATTCTTTGACATTCATCACAAGACAAGACAAACTTACGGGCATCCTTGAAGAGAGTAGGCCAATAAAAACCGGATTGCAATACCTTATGTGCAGTTATATCTCCAGCGTGGTGTCCTCCATAAGCCTCGGAGTGACACTTGCGTAGGATCTGTTACTATTCATGCTCAGGTACACAACGTCTAATAACACCATCTACTCCTTCTTTATAAAGGTGTGGGTCAGCCCAAAAATAATGTCTTAAATAACATGCCCATCCATATTATCAGCTAAGAGATTTTTAACCATAGCAATACTAGGTTCAAATTTAATTTGCTCAGGTGGTGTAGGTGTTCTAGTATTACTGTTACGAACCACAGTTGAAGCTTTAGCATGATCCTTTATCCTAACAGGGAAAGGTGGTTTCTCAATATAGGTAGTAGGAACAATAGGATCATTATAAGTGATAGTCTTTTCTTCAAATTTAATAGGTGCAACTACTTTTACTTCAATGGGAGGATTATATTTAAACCACTTCTCCTTAGGGAGGTCAACATGAGTAGCAAATGATTCATAGAAAGAAGCTACTATCTCAGAGTCAAGTACATATTTAATGCTAAATTCACGAAAAGCATCAGTATCCATAAAAGATTTAACATAATCAAACTTAGGTGTCATACCTGACTCCTTACCTTCGTCGAGATCAAAATCTTCAGAGTTGCGTTTAATTATTTCCAATAAATTCCATCTGAATTCAATAGTCTTCATCATAAAAGAACCAGTACGAGAAGTATCGAGCATGGAGAGGTTGTTGAGAGAAAGCCGAGCATAATATTTTTGAATAATCATTTCTCTTGAGAGCTCATGATTGGGGCATGAATATAACATTCACTTAAGACTCCCTCAAGCTTGAGCGATGCTTTCTCCTTGGCGGGGCCAAAAATTATATATGTAATTACGATCATGATGAACAAGATGCATAGGATAAAACTTTTGATGAAATTCCAATTTCCATCGGTTGTAGTTCCATGATCCCATATCATCACATAGCCTAAACCATGTCAATGCCTCTCCCTTCAAAGATAAAGGGGAGACCTTCTTCTTGATAACATCCTCGGGTAGACCTGCAAGTTTAATAATCCACAAACTTTATCCACATAGATTAGGTGCAAGTCGGGATACAATGTTCCATCTCCTGTAAAAGGATTAGCTAACAGTTTCTCTACCATACCTGAAGGAATTTCAAAGTAAACATTTTCAGTAAGTTCAGTAGGTTGAGGAGCAACTCTTTGCTCTACTTGTCGGGGTGAAGATACCCCGAACAAGCCCCTCAAAGGATTATGTTCCATAGTAACAAGTGACAGTAAATTTCAGCACACTATATAAATTTTTCCTTACCAAGTTCCACTCACAAAAGGCGCTTCACTCCCCGACAACGACGCCAGAAAAGAGTCTTGATGACCCACAAGTGTAGGGGATCTATCATAGTCCTTTCGATAAGTAAGAGTGTCGAATCCGACGAGGAGCAGAAGGAAATGGCAAGCGGTTTTAAGTAAGGTATTCTCTGCAAGCACTGAAATTATCGGTAACAGATAGTTTTGTGATAAGGTAATTTGTAACGGTTAACAAGTAATGAAAGTAAATAAGGTGCAGCAAGGTGGCCCAATCCTTTCTGTAGCAAAGGACAAGCCTGTAAAAATTCTTATATGGAGAAAAGTGCTCCCTAGGACACATGGGAATTATCATCAAGCTAGTTTTCATCACACTTATGTGATTCGCGTTCGTTACTTTGATAATTAGGTATGTGGGTGGACCGGTGCTTGGGTACTGCCCTTTCTTGGACAAGCATCCCACTTATGATTAACCAGTATTGCAAGCATCCGCAACAACAAAAGAAGTATTAAGGTAAACCTAACCATAGCATGAAACATAGGGATCCAAATCAGCCCCTTACGAAGCAACGCATAAACTAGAGTTTAAGCTTATGTCACTCTAGCAACCCATCATCTACTTATTACTTCCTAATGCCTTCCTCTACGCCCAAACAATGGTGAAGTTTCATATAGTCGACATTCAGATAACACCACTAGAGGAGAGACAACATACATCTCATCAAAATATCGAACGAATACCAAATTCACATGACTACTTATAGCAAGACTTCTCCCATGTCCTCAGGAACAAACGTAACTACTCACAAATCATATTCATGTTAGAGGGGTATTAATATGCATCAAGGATCTGAACATATGATCTTCCACCGAATAAACCAACTAGCATCAATTACAAGGAGTAATCAACACTACTAGCAACCCACAGGTACCAATCTGAGGCTTTGGGACAAAGATTGAATACAAGAGATGAACTAGGGTTTGAGAGGAGATTGTGCTGGTGAAGATGTTGATGGAGATTGACCCGCTCCCGCTGAGAGCATCGATGGCAATGACGATGGTGACGATTTCCCACACTCGGAGGGATGTTTCCCTGGCAGAATAGCTCTGCCGGAGCACTAGATTGGTTCCGCCAAGGTTCCGCCTCATGGCGGCGGTGTCTCGTCTCGAAAGCTTGCTTATGATTTTTTCCAGGGTAAAAGACTTCATATAGCAGAAGATGGGCACCGAAGGACTGCGAGGGGGCTCTGGGCGCGCCCCCCACCCTCATAGACAGAGGATGGCCCACTCTGGTATTTTATTCGCTTAGTATTTTTTATTAATTCCAAAAATAACTTTCATGGAGTTTCAGGACTTTTGGAGTTGTGCAGAATAGGTCTCTAATATTTGCTCCTTTTCCAGCTTACAATTCCAGCTGCCGGGATTCCCCCTCTTCATGTAAACCTTGTAAAATGAGAGAGAATAGGCATAAGTATTGTGATATAACGTGTAACAACAACCCATAATGCAATAAATATCAATATAAAAGCATGATGCAAAATGGACGTATCAGGTATGCCTATGTTGTTCATCTTGGGTGGGAAACAAATAGTAAAGCACCATCATCTGTATTTTTATTAAAGTAAAGCAATCATCAGCCTGCTATCATTATTTTTGGATCGATCGACTGGTTGTTACCATCACTCTAAATTTATGCATGCTCTCCTTACATAATCTCACCATATTTTTTTCGTATGCATGTCAGATATTGTACACAGTTATGCGGAACATGTAGAAAAAAATAGAAGAGTTTTGCGTGGCAATACAATGTCATGCAGACATCGCTCCATGGTGGGTTCAATGGAAAACCTTCCCCCCTCTCCAGATTGTAATCCAGGGGAAGATATCTGTTCTGAGGCGGATTCAGACGCAACTGTCACTCCTATTTAGCCCCCAAGGTGTTTTCTCTACCTTGGCATGATGATGTTAGTCATATCATGCATATGTTGCCTTGCAGTGCCTACTTTTGACATCATATATGTCATTTTCTTAGTTTAGACATGTTCTGTAATACCACCTGTTTAGTTTCTATATCATATATGGGAATTATGCAGTCTCATGTCTTTTAGCCAGCTATAATATATGTGAAATGTGCAATGCCATCCTGTTTAACCAGACATCATATATTTGAATGATATCTTGCCCTTCCTTTTCTTCATTACATTTCTATTTGTCGACAATGTTTGTACATTAAACTACTCTTCCTGTGAATCAGCCATTTGGGTGGGAGATGGTAAAATCTGGAGTGAAAATAAGGCCTTCAGAGTCGACAGTGCTACCTGTCGAAGCATATCTCGTGTTGTGTCCCGATAGCTCCTCATAGATGTATCCAGATAGATGACCAGTCATATTCCCCCACCGAGGTGTATGCTCTAACTTGGAACAGTTATACTACTCATATCATGCATATGGTGTCTTGCATTGCATAGTTTATACATCATATACACAATATTCAACACCCTGTTCTTAGTTCAGACATCATAACAGATGCCCTCTGTTTAGCATATAAATCACATATGTGAATTAAATCATGCGATCCTGATTACTTAGATAACATGTAGGTGAATTATGTCATGCGATCCTATTTAGTTATTCTTCATATCTTTGAATTATGTTATGCTATGCTATCCAGTTTAGATAGACATCATATATGTGAAATTATGTCATGCTATCCGTTTTAGTTAAACAATATACATGCCAACTATTTCATGCCCTCTTTTTTCGACACTATCTCTTGCATCTACCTCTCATACAATGTTTGTAGATTCAACTATGTTTCCTGTTTATCAATCATTTGAATTGGAGCGGGTGATGCCAGTATCTAGCGGAGTAAAAACACGGTCTTCAAATAAAACAATGCTACCTCTTGGTGGAGATAGCACCCTGATTGTACATGCACGAGAACCATCCCTACCACACATAACCCATACTCTCGCAGATTGTACCCCTACTGTGATGGACAGAGAACCAACTTCACCCATTCTAACCCCAAACCCAGTAGATAGTAACCGAGTTCCTGTTGACACAGCACCATCTCCACCATAGTGCTCCCAAACAAGAGCCGTTAGTAAGGCAGCTCCAGTGCCCAAAGGGCCAGTACTACCACGGCGAACCCCAACTCCACCAGTTAATATGCCTATTCCCGTGGAGGAAGCACAACCAGCCAGTCGTAGCTTATCATCTATCGCATTTGATTTTGTTAAATCCTATGTGCGTATCTTCCCATCTTGGAAATATTATACTAAAGATGAAGGAAAATGCTAGTTGCAGGTATTTGTCCAGGAGTTATGTGTAAGTAATGTTATTCATGGCAATTACTTTGCTTTGTCCCATACATCATACCTCCGTGATGGTTATAATACAACAAATTTTCCAATTTATCTCTATAGAGAAGGACCGATTTGGAAACTCGGGATGAGGTAACCTGTGCTAATACCTCTGCTATCTTCAAGAATGCTTGGTGGCAGTATCGGAATTACCTGAAGAAAAATGTACTTCACCGGCAAAGAAACTCATAAAATTCCCTTACGCTCTCGTGAGACACATTTACTGGACAATGACTGGGAACACCTTGTTCTATACTGGTCCAGAACCAAGAATGTAGTAAGGTCTGTGAGCTCATTTCCTATTTTTAAGTACTATATTCTTGCATCTTATTGTAGTCTGTTCATGTAGAACAAGTGCATAAACCTGAAGAACAACTGTTCTAATTTAAGATTCCATTGCTATCATGCATACTTCTTTGCTCTTGTATTACTTTATTTACTCATACAAACTTATTTTCAATTTGAAGGATCCAATCGAAACTCCAATGGCACATCAGGTATGTTCACGCATGTTTCTTTAACAGGTTTGCTCTTATCAATAGCTCTGTTGATTTCAATTTCAATTGTTTATACAGTTGAATTCTCATATCATGCACATTACTAGCATCACAACAGAGCCAATAGTGTTGTTGTACATGTAGACCCATGGTACCCATCCAAAATCTTGGTGTGTCGTGTAGTTTCCCACACTTTGTATTCTTTCACTACTGCTTCTCTATTTTGATTTGGAAAGACAATGCAGTGACCATAGGACATAGATATATGTTTGTTTGATGCTTTTATTATGTACTAGTACTTGGCAATGGAAGACTTGTTAGTTTAATCCAGTCCACCTTACTAATGAATTGGTTCACCGAAATGAGTTTCATATACTAGTACATGCTAAACATGTTATGTGTCTGCTTGTTTCTTCTTTTAGAATGCTTACAGAATATTGGGGAAGAGCGCCTTATTAAGCAATGGTAAAGGAAGTAATGCAAATAAGGTTCAGGATAGTGATACATCCTTGTTGGTCTCCAACAAAGCTGATAAAACAACTAAGGAAGACTCTCTTTAAGACAATGAGACAACCCCAAAGTCCTGTCTTAGTTTAGTGTTCGAGTTACTGGCCACTACCGCTTGCACAAGCTATTCACACTCACTGTCTGAATCGGTTCAGTTTCTTGAGTCTCAACTATAAGCTGAAAGACATCGATCAGTTGTGTTGCGACAAAAAGCGGAAGGACTGCGTAAGTCCCTGGAGCATTAAGATGCATACTTTCTGGTGCAACGGCAAGTGTTGGAGGATTTTAGCGCCAAACAGGACAAAGCTAATAAGCTTGCTAAGATTATTGCCAACATGGTGGATACCCAGGATAACATTTATTTAGCTCTTATGAAGTTGTTTCAGTTATGCTCTTGTTTTGCTGCCATGTTTATTTACATCGGTGGCCAATTTTGACGGCCAGTGTATGTAATATGCTGCTTTGTTCCCTATATTTGCACTGGTGGTGCACTTTGATGCCCAGCCGATGTAATATGTGTAATAGAGGTAATACGCTAGCATTAGCTGCTTGCTTATTTATTTCCTTATTGTCTTGTTTAATTGTTTGATTGTAGTCACTACAGTTCTTTTTCCGCGTTTTTCTAGTGGCCACAATAACCTATTTTTGGTAACTAGGCCACAATAATCATGGCAACACACATACTGTTGTAACCATGGGCCTCTTGCAGGCCGTATGATCCATGGGCCTTCTACGGGCTGTAGGATCCATTGGTCTTCTACACGGGCCGTTGGATCCATGGACCTTCTACGGGTCGTAGGATCCATGGGCCTTTTGTGGGCCATAGGATCCATGGACTTTCTACGGGACGTATGATCAATGGGCCTTCTACGGGCTATATGATCAATGGGCCTTCTACGGGCCGTAGGATCCATGGGCCTTCTATGGGGTGTATAATCATTTCGCTAATCATGGGCCATACTATTCGTGGACCATAACGGGTCGTTAATAGGCCCTATTTGATAACTCTATTAAAACAGCCCAACGTGTTTTTTTGACATGAAAATAGCCCAACGTGTTAACGGGCCACAAGCGGGCCGAATGTAACCACGTGCAGAATTTGGCCCACAAACGAAACAAGCTAGTAACGAACCGTAACTAACCAAATTCTATAAATGAGCCCAAGCATAAATGGGCCCTTAGAAGGCCGAAAGTTAACATGGGCTGGAAACGGCAGACGGAATAATGGGTCATTAATGGGTATAAAGCGATACACTATTCATTATGGGCCAGTTTCATCTAGGGCCTTTAATTGGACCAGAGTTATGAAGGGCCTCATATGGGCCGAAAGACATCATGGGCCATACATGGGCCAGAAGTTACAATAGGCTGGAATCATATTGTACGGCCCAGATGAAGCTACTGGGCTTAACTCTGATAGGCCGTAACATGTCGGGTATTAGCCGGCCGTAAATGGGTGATACACGAATAAGTCGTTAATAGGCTTTCTGCGGGCCGACCCGTTACCTTTTGACCATGTCAAATGGGCCGGCCTTTTCACCGACATGTGCCTTTGTTAATCCGGCCCACATGTCGATGTATCATAGGCACCTCCTGTCCAATGAGTGGATGACATCTGGCCCACTAAGGAGCAGACACATGTTTCCTCTGGCCAATCAGAATTTTACACGTGAAAAATTCCCATTGGTCCGGGCTATTAATGGGTTATCGGATCCAAAACCGGACCCAATAGCTTAACGGCGTTCCGTTACGATGGATGCCACGTGTCGGTCACCCTTGACGAAAGCACTTTTGTAACGCGCGATTTATCGTCATGGAAGTGGACACATCCATGATGATAATTTTGGTAATGTCATGGACCACTTCTACGACAGCACAAGTATGACTATCTTGATTCTATCATAAAATCGTCATGGATGCACATGCATGAAAGAAAACGTGACCTGCTTTGACAAACACGAATCATCACAGAAGTGTATTTTTTTAGTGTGCCGAGCTGGCCGGTGACACCTCGCCATCGTCGCCGGATCCAGCGTTGGAGTCGTCATCGTCAGGCTTCAGGCGGTGTCATGGAAGAGCTTCCCGGTAGCCGCCTGATTCTCGCGGATGATCCTCTCTGCTTCCTCCTTTCTCCATGCGCGGCATGGCCGTGTCCACAAGCAACGTGGGCTGGGAGAGAGGTGGTGGGCCTTTGAGGAGGCGGTGTTGGCTGTGGTGGTCTCGACCACTCCTCACCGTACTTTTCCATCTCCCCGTCAAGGCGTCAGAGATGGTGCTTGCTCGTTTCCATGCTGTCGTCACATAGGTGTTCAGGGTCCAGACATACGCACGGCCAAGGTCCTTCATGATGTGTGGCAGCTGGACATTGGAGTCCGTGAACCCCAACTGGCGCGTCGTGTTGCGCCTGTCCCGCTGGCGGTGCTCCCTGTCGGTGCACTCTAGCACTGTTAAGGTTCTTCGGAATGACAAACAGTTGTAGTCGTTCCTTTCGGTGCCGACATAGTGGCGAATGTGACCGCGCGTCTTCGCGATGTTCGCATTGGGCATGGGCAGCAAGCGACGCTCCACCTTTGTGCGCTGGGGCGGCGGCGAGCAGCGCTCCTCCATTATTCACCAAGGCGGTGGCGAGTGGGGCTCCTCCTTCATGTAGTGTCAGATATGGACGCCGTTGTTGTGTGGCGGAGAGTGCGGGGGTGATGCAGGCTTCGACTTCATGGGAAGGAGCATCTCGGTGCGCCACTTGGCCGTTCAGGTGGAGGACGAAGAGACTGAGCATCAGCTTTGTCTGCTACTCCTATTCCTCATCCATGGTGACATATACCATGTCATGCATCGTCGGTGCAGAGTGTTTCGGCGACGGCTAGTCCTCCTTGGCGCTGGAGGAGATGACAACCTTCACGCTTTGTCGAGTAGTGATACGTCCATTTTCTATCATGTTTTCCTACTGTTATTTATAGTGTATTTATTCATTATAACACTTTCTGGAGTAATTCTAAAGTCTATTCTCTCATAATATGCAAGGTTTACACAAAGAAGGAGAATACCGACAGCTGGAATTCTGGACCTGAAAAAGCTACATTAGTGATACCTATTCTGCACATCTCCAAATGAGATGACATTTTACGGAGAATTATTTTGGAATATATAATAAATATTGGAGAAAAGAGCTACCAGAGGGGGGCTGCCATGTGTACACAAGGCACTAGGGTGCTCTAGGCGCCCCAGGCACGCCCTGGTGGGTAGTGGGTATCCAGGCCCACCTCTAGTGCCCATGTTCTTGTATATAAGGTTTGTTGACCTAGAGAAAATAAGGAGAGGACTTTCGGGATGAAGCAACGCTGTCTCGAGGCGGAACTTGGGCAGGCGCACTTTTGCCCTCCGGTGAAGCGATTCTGTCGGGGGAACTTCCCTCCAGGAGAGGGAAATCGAAGCCAACGTCATCACCAACAACCCTCTCATCTTTGGTAGGCCTCATCAACAACTTCAACAACACCATCTAATCTCAAATCCTGGTTCATCTCTTGTGTTTTATCTTTGTATCAAAACCTCAGATTGGTACCTGTTGTTGACTAGTAGTGTTGATTACATCTTGTAGTTGATGCTACATGGTTTATTTGGTGTAAGATCATATTTTCAAATCCATTATGTTATTTAAAACCCCTTTGATCTTGAGCATGCATATTATTTGTGAGTAGTTGTCCTTGTCCTCGAGGACACAGGAGAAATCATGTTGCAAGTAATCATGTGAATTTGATATTTATTCGATATTTTGATTTTAAGTATGTCACTACTGCAGGATGCTCCTAATGCGACACTACGATTGGAGATCTTTGACGAAATTGTGTGTGATGCATCAATCGCAAACATGATGTAAAAAAATCATCAAAAAAGATGCAAAACGTTTGCGATGGAGGAGATATCAAACACTATTTAGATTTTAGTAACGTGTGCAATGTAGGGCATATGGTTTAGTTCAGTGAACTATTTATGATGAGGAAGAACAACAGAAACGGGCAGCCAGATGAACGCACATGCGATATACGACATCCAGTTCACTCCGATAAACTGTTTGTGATGAGGCAAAACAACAGAAACGGGCAGGCAGATGAATGTGTGTGCAATATACGACATACAGTTCACTCGGATGAACTGTTTGTGATTAGGCGGAACAGAAGAAACGGTCAGCCAAATCAAAGTGTGTGTGATAGAGGGCAAGTGGTTCACTCGGATGAACTATTTGCACTGAGCCAAGAGAACATAAACGGCTCGATTTAACAAGATTTGTGTGATACATGGCAAATAGGTTTGTAATCAATCATGTGTGCGAAGAACGATAATAACACAAACGATTGCTGCTAATAGAATGTGTGTGTTGTGTGATGGGATTGCATACAGTACAACAACATAACCAAATTATAACGACATGGTTGCATAACCCAATTGAACATCCAATTACATAGGTGGCTACTACACATACATTGGTGGCTACTACACACATGACATTTGCACACACCAAGTAAACTAGTAAATTCATAATTACATAGGTGGCTACTAAACACATGACATTTCCACACACCAAAGTAGACTATATATTACATGCATAATTATTTAGGATAAACGATCATCTGATCATCATCTAATTCTTGTGACGCTTGCCACTACTTCTCTTCTTGTGGCTCGATTCGGCCTCGTCGATTTCGGTAACGAGGCACTTCGTGATGTCAACGATCCACATGTGCATCTCGTAGCATGTGTACACGCTCTTGGCCGTGAACCCGAGGTGAGGTTCATTCAGATGCCGCATCTAGGCCCCGTGCTAGGGTACGGGATGTGTTCTGTTGGCATCCTGCTTCATCTTTTCATAGTAGGGGTACATGATGGCTGAGGTGAGTTCGACCAAGGAGTCCTTCTGGGTGCTGCCCCAGAACTTGTAGTGGTCATGGATTTCGAGAAGGTTCTTGTAGGCCAAGCCCGTAACCTTGAGCGCCTTTACATCGTTGCAGGTTTCCACCATAGCGAACTTGTAGTCGGTGTTGTTGACAAACCTAGCAAAACTGTCGCAAGGCTTTGTGGCCATGCAGTAGTGGAAGATGAGAACATGATGGTGCACACACAACTAGGCAACGGCAACCATCTAATCTCTACCGGGTTGACCGCCGGTGTATGGGAGGTCGATGCCGACCCCCTTGTACTTCTCTAGAGCAAGCAACTGCACCACTGTGTTGATGTAGTCCTCCACCACGACCGGGTCGATGGTGTACACCATCGAGAGATCCGTCTCCCTTGCGTGGGTCTCCACTTTATGCTTGCTGAACTCCATTGGAGCACCGCTAGATATCCTCTCTGTATGTGTCGTCATGGGTGTGCTAGTTGTGTTGTGGGGCGAGATCGAAAGGTTGAAAGGACTAATGTTATAATGGTCGTGAGAATTAAAGGGGAAGTCGGACGGCCAGGAAACAGAGAATGTGCCATTAGTCAACTCTTTACCATCTGCTAGCGGACGGCAAAGAAGGCCTTTGTCGTTTGCTTATAAAAAAAGACGGCAAAGACATGGCTAACGGCAAAGACCCTAGTTGCCATCAGCCAATTCTTTAGATTCATGCCTGATTCTATAGAAGTGGGGATTTACGCCTGATTATACGGTGAACAACTCTAGCACCAACTTTTCCATGTCATCTAGCACTCCAGGCGATAGTTCTTTCGCATAAAGAACATGGAAGAAATAGCTCATCTCTGGTAGTACTAGCCATTCATCCTCATGGATGAAGCCACGCAACATCACCAACATTATCCGCTCAAGCCATATGTATCAATCATAACTCTTGAGACCAAATATTTTCAATTTTTCAAGACTTGCTCCCTCTATAGATTCGCTGCATACCCATTGGGGAACATCAAGTTCATTTCCACCCACATGTTAATTCCCTCATAGCTCCCCTTCCAAGATTGAACCAGGCCTTTGGCTTTGACCAGTTCTTCTTTCCTCATGTTGTTGCATGTTTTGTAACGTATCACATAGAGTCTGCTGATGGACTCTAGCCTTAGGATTATCCCCTTTGACTTCCCCTCTATGCCGAACAATGTACCAAAAAAGGCCTCGCCGATATTCATTTCATTGTGCATCACATCTATGTTGTGTGGAAGAAGGAGGTCTTTCAAGTAAGACAGATCCGACAAGCATGTCTTGTGAGTCCAGGCGTGTTCTGAATTATACCCCTTGAAATACCCTGGACGCTCTGGATCAGACTCGAGAGCATTTTGTTGGGGAACGTTGCAGAAATTCAAAATTTTCCTACGAGTCATCAAGATCTATCTATGGAGAGACTAGCAACCAGAGAGAGGGGAGTGCATCTACATACCCTTGTAGATCGCTAAGCGGAACCGTTCAAGAGAACGGGGTTGAGGGAGTCGTACTCGTCGTGATCCAAATCACCGGAGATCCTAGTGCCGAATGGACGGCACCTCCACGTTCAACACATGTACAACCCGGTGACATCTCCCATGCCTTGATTCAGCAAGGAGAGAGGGAGAGGTTGGGGAAGACTCCGTCCAGCAGAAGCACAATGGCGTGGTGGTGATGGAGGAGTGTGGTATTCTAGCAGGGCTTCGCCAAGCACCGCGAGAGATGATGAGGGAGAGAGGTAGAGCTGCGCCAGGGAGATGTCAAAACTCATGTGTTTGCAGCCCCAAAGACCTCAACTATATATAGGGGAGAGGGAGGGGGCTGCGCCTCCTCTAGGGTTCCCACCCCAAGGGCTGCGGCAGCCCCAAAACCCATCTAGGGTGGCGGCCAAGGGGGGAGAGGGGGAAACTTGCCCCCCAAGCAAGGTGGAGGCGCTCCCTCCCCAAACCCTAGGCGCCTTGGGCCTTGGTGGGGGGGCGCACCATCCCACCTACGGCTGGTCCCCTCCCACACTTTGCCCATGCTGCCCTCTAGGGCCGGTGGCCCGACTTGGTGGACCCCCGGGACCCTCCCGATGGTCCCGGTACGTTACCGATAGCACACGGAACTTTTCCGGTGACCAAAATAGGACTTCCCATATATAAATCTTTACCTCCGGACCATTCCAGAACTCCTCGTGACGTCCGGGTTCTCATCCAGGATTCTGAACAACATTCGGTAACCACGTATATCTATTCCCTATAACCCTAGCGTCACCGAACCTTAAGTGTGTAGACCATATGGGTACGGGAACCATGCAGACATGACCGAGACAACTCTCCGGCCAATAACCAATATCGGGATCTGGATACCCATGTTGGCTCCCACATGTTCCACCATGATCTCATCGGATGAACCATGATGTCGAGGATTCAATCAATCCCGTATTCAATTCCCTTTGTCTAGCGGTATTGTACTTGCCCGAGATTCGATCGTCGGTATCCCGATACCTTGTTCAATCTCGTTACCAGTAAGTCTCTTTACTCGTTCCGTAACACATCATCCCATGATCAACCCCTTGGTCACATTGTGCACATTATGATGATGTCCTATCGAGTGGGCCAAGAGATACCTCTCCATCACACGGAGTGACAAATCCCAGTCACGATTCGTGCCAACCCAACAGACACTTTCGGAGATAACCGTAGTGTACCTTTATAGCCACCCAGTTACGTTGTGACGTTTGGTACACCCAAAGCATTCCTACGGTATCCGGGAGTTGCACAATCTCATGGTCTAAGGAAATGATACTTGACATTTAAAAAGCTTTAGCATACGAACTACACGATCTTGTGCTAGGCTTAGGATTGGGTCTTGTCCATCACATCATTCTCCTAATGATGTGATCCCGTTATCAATGACATCCAATGTCGATGGTCAGCAAACCATGACCATCTGTTGATCAACGAGCTAGTCAACTAGAGGCTCACTAGGGACATGTTGTGGTCTATGTATTCACACATGTATTGCGGTTTCCGGTCAATACAATTATAGCATGAATAATAGACAATTATCATGAATAAGGAAATACAATAATAACCATTTTATTATTGCCTCTAGGGCATATTTCCAACAGTCTCCCACTTGCACTAGAGTCAATAATCTAGTTCACATCGCCATGTGATTAACACTCACAGGTCATATCGCCATGTGACCAACATCCAAAGAGTTTACTAGTGTCACTAAACTAGCTAGTTCACATCATCATGCGATTAAGACTCAATGAGTTCTGGGGTTTGATCATGTTTTGCTTGTGAGAGAGGTTTTAGTCAACGGGTTTGCAACATTCAGATCCGTATGAACTTCGCAAATCTCTGTGTCATATTGTAAATGTTGCTTCCACGCTCCACTTGGAGCTATTCCAAATGGTTTCTCCACTTTACGTATCCGGTTAGCTACTCAGAGTCATTCAGATAGGTGTTAAAGCTTGCATCGACGCAACTCTTTACATCTAACTCTTTATCACCTCCATAACCGAGAAACATATCCTTATTCCTCTAATGATAATTTTGACCGCTATCTGGTGATCCACTCCTTGGTCACCTTTGTACCCTTTTGCCAGGTATGTATCAAGGCACACATCAGGTGCGGTACACAGCATAGCATACTGTAGATCCTACGTCTAAAGCATAGGGGACGACCATCGTCCTTTCTCTCTTTTCTGCCGTGGTCAAGCTATAAGTCTTCACTTCGTACCTTACAACTTAGGCAAGAACTCCTTCTTTGACTGATCCATCTTGAACACCTTCAAGATCTTGTCAAGGTATGTGCTCATTTGAAAGTACCATTTAGCGTTTTTTGATCTATCCTCATAGATTATGATGCTCAATGTTCAAGCAGCTTAATCCAGGTTTTCTATTGAAAAACACTTTTCATATAAGCCTATATGCTTTCCAGAAGTTCTACATCATTTCTGATCAACAATATGTCAACAACATATACTCATCAGAAATTCTATAGTGCTCCCACTCACTTCTTTGGAAATACAAGTTTCTCATAAACTTTGTATAAACCCAAAATCTTTGATCATCTCATCAAAGCATAGATTCCAACTCCGAGATGCATACTCCAGTCCTTTGATCATTGCTGGAGCTTTGCATACTTGTTAGCGTCTTTCAGGATTGACAAAACCTTCTAGTTGTATCACATCCAACCTTTCCTCGAGGATATCATCGAGGAAACAATGTTTTGACATCCTATCTGCAAGATTTCATAAATCATGCAGTAATTGCTAATATAATTCCAACAGACTCTTAGCATCGCTACGAGTGAGAAAGTCTCATCGTAGTCAACTCCTTGAACTTGTCGGAAAACATCTTAACGACAAGTCGAGCTTTCTTAATGGTGATACTTACCATCACTGTCTGTCTTCCTTTTAAAATCCATCTGTACCCAACAGCCTTACGACCATCAAGTAGTTCTTCCAAAGTCCACACTTTGTTCTCATACATGGATCCTCTCTCGAATTTTATGGCCTCTTAGCCATTTGTCGGAATCCGGGCCCACCATCGCTTCTTCATAGCTCATAGGTTCATTGTTGTCTAGGAGCATGACCTCCAAGACAGGATTACCATACCACTCTGAAGTAGTACACATCCTTGTCGACCTACGAGGTTTCGCAGTGACTTGATCCGAAGTTTCATGATCACTCTCATAAGCTTCTACTTCAATTGGTGTAGGTGCCACAGGAACAACTTCCTGTGCCCTGCTACACACTAGTTGAAGTGATGGTTCAACAACCTCATCAAGTCTTCACCATCCTCCCACTCAATTCTTTCGAGAGAAACTTTTTCTCGAGATAGGACCCGTTTCTAGAAACAATCTTTTGCTTCCGGATCTGAATTAGGAGGTATACCCAACTGTTTTGGGTGTCCTATGAAGATGTATTTATCCGCTTTGGGTTCGAGCTTATCAGGATGAAACTTTTCACATAAGCATCGCAACCCCAAACTTTCAAGAAACGACAGCTAAGGTTTCTCTAAACCATAGTTCATACGGTGTCATCTCAATGGAATTATGTGGTGCCCTATTAAAGTGAATGTGGTTGTCTCTAATGCCTAACCCATGAACGATAGTGGTAGTTCGATAAGAGACATCATGGTATGCCCCATATCCAATAGGGCGCATCTATGATGTTCGGACACACCATCACACTATGGTGTTCCAGGCAGTGTTAGTTGTGAAACAATCTCCACAATGTCTCAATTGCGTACCAAACTCGCAACTTAGATATCCAATGTCACGGAGATCTTCAACTTCACTCTGAAATTACTTGAATAATTCATACTTGTGTTTCATCAAGTAAATATACAACATCTACTCAAATCATTTGTGAAGTAAGAACATAACAATATTCACTTCATGCCTCAGCACTCGTTGGACTGCACATATCAAAATGTGTTACTTCCAACAAGTTGCTATCTTGTTCCATCTTACTGAAAACGAGGCTTTTCAGTCATCTTGCCCCATGTGGTATGATTTGCATTTCTCAAGTGATTCAAAATCAAGTGAGTCCAAACGATCCATCTGCATGGAGTTTCTTCATGCGTATACACCAATAGACATGGTTCGCATGCCTCAAACTTTTCAAAACGAGTGAGTCCAAAGATCCATCAACATGGAGCTTCTTCATGCGTTTTATACCAATATGACTTACATGGCAGTGCCACAAGTAAGTAGTACTATCATTACTATCTTATATCTTTTGGCATGAAAATGTGTATTATTTTAGGTGCAAGACCATTGAAGGTATTATTCAAATAAACAGAGTAATCACTATTCTCCTCAAATGAATAACCTATTGTGATAGACATAATCCAATCATGTATATGCTCAACGCAAACACCAAATAACAATTATTTAGGTTTAACACCAATCTCGATGGTAGAGCGAGTGTGCGCTGCTTGATCACATCAATCTTGGAAACACTTCCAACACATATCGTCAGCTCACCTTTAGCTAGTCTCTGTTTATTCCATAGCTTTTATTTCGAGTTACTAACACTTAGCAACCGAAACGGTATCTAATACCCTGGTTTTACTAGGAGTACTAGTAAAGTACACATTAACAAAATGTATATCCAATATACTTCTATCGACCTTGCCAGCCTTCTTATCTACCAAGTATCTAGGGTGGTTCTGCTTCAGTGTCCGTTCCTCTCATTACAGAAGCAC
Organism: Triticum timopheevii; assembly: GCA_963921465.1. Classification (NCBI taxonomy): domain Eukaryota; kingdom Viridiplantae; phylum Streptophyta; class Magnoliopsida; order Poales; family Poaceae; genus Triticum; species Triticum timopheevii. Next base: position 495,215,469 of record OY997270.1, on the reverse strand, counting down.
TTAGTCTCGGGTTTGGGTTCAACCTTGGGTTTCTTCACTAGAGCAGCAACTGATTTGCATATCATGAAGTATCCCTTCTTGCCCTTGCCCTTCTTGAAACTAGTGGTTTCACTAACCATCAACAATTGATGCTCCTTCTTGATTTCTACTTTCGCGGTGTCAAACATCGCGAATATTTCAAGGATCATCATATCTATCCCTGATATGTTATAGTTCATCACCAAGCTCTAGTAGCTTGGTGGCAATGTCTTTGGAGAAACATCACTATCTCATCTGGAAGATTAACTCCCACTCGATTCAAGTGATTGTTATACCCAGACAATCTGAGTACAAGTTCAACGATTGAGCTTTTCTCCCTTAGTTTGTAGGCCAACAAGCTCGTCGGAGGTCTTATACCTCAAGACGTGGGCACGAGCCTGAAATCCCAATTTCAGCTCTTGGAACATCTCATATGTTCTGCGACATTTCAAAAATGTCTTCGGTGCCTCAATTCTAAACCATTTAACATTACCCACTGAACTATCACGTAGTCATCAAAACGTGTTTGTCAGATGTTTGCAACATCCACAAACGACGTTCCAGGTTCAGCACATCGAGCGGTGCATTAAGGACATAAGCCTTCTACGCAGCAATAAGGACAATCCTCAGTTTATGGACCCAGTCCGCATAACTGCTACTATCAACTTTCAACTAAATTTTCTCTAGGAACATATCTAAAACAGTAGAACTAAAGCGCGAGCTACGACATAATTTGCAAAAACCTTTTGACTATGTTCAGGATAATTAAGTTCATCTTATGAACTCCCACTCAGATGGACATCCCTCTAGTCATCTAAGTGATTACATGATCCGAGTCAACTAGGCCGTGTCCGATCATCACATGAGACGGACTAGTCATCATCGATGAACATCTTCATGTTGATCGTATCTACTATACGACGCATGCTCGACCTTTTGGTCTCTTGTGTTCCGAGGCCATGTCTGTACATGCTAGTCTCTTCAATTCAACCAAGTGTTTCGCGTGTGTAAATCTGGCTTACACCCGTTGTATGTGAACATTAGAATCTACCACACCCGATCATCACGTGGTGCTTTGAAACAACGAACTTTCGCAACGGTGCACAGTTAGGGGGAACACTTTCTTGAAATTTTAATGAGGGATCAACTTATTTACTACCGTCATTCTAAGCAAATAAGATGCATAAACATGATAAACATCACATGCAATCAAAAAGTGACATGATATGGCCAATATCATTTTGCTCCTTTTGATCTCCATCTTCGGGGCTCCATGATCATCATCGTCACCGGCATGACACCATGATCTCCATCATCATGATCTCCATCATCGTGTCTCCATGAAGTTGTCTCGCCAACTATTACTTCTACTACTATGGCTAACGGTTTAGCAATAAAGTAAAGTAATTACATGGTGTTGTTCAATGACACGCAGGTCATACAGTAAATTAAGACAACTACTATGGCTCTTGCTGGTTGTCATACTCATCGACATGCAAGTCATGATTCCTATTACAAGAACATGATCAATCTCATACATCACATATCATTCATCACATTCTTTTTGGCCATATCACATCACGTAGCATACCCTGCAAAAACAAGTTAGACGTCCTCTAATTGTTGTTTGCATGTTTTACGTGGTTGCTATGGGTTTCTAGCAAGAACGTTTCTTACCTACGCAAAAACCACAACGTGATATGCCAATTGCTATTTACCCTTCATAAGGACCCTTTTCATCGAATCCGATGCGACTAAAGTGGGAGAGACTGGCACCCGCTAGCCACCTTATGCAACAAGTGCATGTCAGTCCGTGGAACCTGTCTCACGTAAGTGTACGTGTAAAGTCGGTCTGGGCCGCTTCATCCCACAATACCGTCGGAACAAGATAGCACCCGAAACTTTTCCGGTAACGGTAAGCATATTGAGCAAAATCAACGCCCACAACAACTTGTGTTCTACTCATGCATAGAATCTACGCAATAAACCTGGCTCTGATACCACTGTTGGGGAACGTAGCAGAAATTCAAAATTTTCCTACGAGTCACCAAGATCTATCTATGGAGAGACTAGCAATGAGAGAGAGGGGAGTGCATCTACATACCCTTGTAGATTGCTAAGCGGAAGCGTTCAAGAGAACGGGGTTGAGGGAGTCGTACTCGTCATGATCCAAATCACCGGAGATCCTAGTGCCGAACGGACGGCACCTCCGCATTCAACACATGTACAGCCCGGTGACGTCTCCCTTGCCTTGATCCAGCAAGGAGAGAGGGAGAGGTTGGGGAAGACTCCGTCCAGCAGCAGCACAACGGCGTGCTGGTGATGGAGGAGCGTGGTATTCTAGTAGGGCTTCGCCAAGCACCACGAGAGATGAGGAGGGAGAGAGGTAGGGCTGCGCCAGGGAGAGGTCAAAACTCATGTGTTTGCAGCCCCAAAGACCTCAACTATATATAGGGGAGAGGGAGGGGGCTGCGCCTACTCTAGGTTCCCACCCCAAGGGGTGCGGCAGCCCAAAACCCATCTAGTATGGCGGCCAAGGGGGGGAGAGGGGGAAACTTGCCCCCCAAGCAAGGTGGAGGCGCCCCCTCCCCAAACCCTAGGCGCCTTCGGCCCTGGTGGGGCGGCGCACCAGCCCACCTGGGGCTGGTCCCCTCCCACACTTGGCCCATGCTGCCCTCTGGGGCCGGTGGCCACACTTGGTGGACCCCCGGGACCCTCCCGGTGGTCCCGGTACGTTACCGATAGCACCCGAAACTTTTCCAGTGACCAAAACAGGACTTCCCATATATAAATCTTTACCTCCGGACCATTCTGGAACTCCACGTGACGTCCGGGATCTCATCCGGGACTCCGAACAACATTCAGTAACCATGTATATCTATTCCCTATAATGCTAGTGTCACCGAACATTAAGTGTGTAGACCCTACGGGTTCGGGAACCATGCAGACATGACCGAGACAACTCTCCCGCCAATAACCAACAGCAGGATCTGGATACCCATGTTGGCTCCCACATGTTCCATGATGATATCATCGGATGAACCACGATGTCGACGATTCAATCAATCCCGTATTCAATTCCCTTTGTCTAGCGGTATTGTACTTGCCCGAGATTTGATCGTCGGTATCCCGATACCTTGCTCAATCTCGTTACCGGTAAGTCTCTTTACTCGTTCCGTAACACATCATCCCGTGATCAACCCCTTGGTCACAGTGTGCACATTATGACGATGTCCTACCGAGTGGGCCCAGAGATACCTCTCCGTCACACGGAGTGACAAATCCCAGTCTCGATTTGTGCCAACCCAATAGACACTTTCGGAGATACCCGTAGTGCACCTTTATAGCAACCCAGTTACGTTGTGACGTTTGGTACACCCAAAGCATTCCTACGGTATCCGGGAGTTGCACAATCTCATGGTCTAAGGAAATGATACTTGACATTTAAAAAGCTTTAGCATACGAACTACACGATCTTGTGCTAGGCTTAGGATTGGGTATTGTCCATCACATCATTAGGAGAATGATGTGATCCTGTTATCAATGACATCCAATGTCCATGGTCAGGAAACCATGACCATCTGTTGATCAACGAGCTAGTCAACTAGAGGCTGACTAGGGACATGTTGTGGTCTATGTATTCACACATGTATTACGGTTTCCAGTCAATACAATTATAGCATGAATAATAGACAATTATCATGAACAAGGAAATACAATAATAACCATTTTATTATTGCCTCTAGGGCATATTTCCAACACGTTTAACTGATATAGGATTTGTTGGCATGCCAACGCAGGTGGTGCAGAGTTTTGAGAACTCTACCTTTGATGAAGTTCTTCTTGTCTTTTCTGAACTTATGTCGAGGATCCAGGAACTGTCTATGCAAGTCGAAGCAAGAATACTTGCGACCTGCCTGCAGCCAATGAAACTAAAGAACTTCCTAGCATGTGGGGCACGAGAACCTTCCATGCACACACTGGCCAATGAATAGCGCATACGCCGACAAGTCACGCATCGAGTACATGCACCAGATACGAATTGTGAAGTTTTGTTTTCTAGCGGGCAGCCAATGAAACTGAAGAGTTGCCTTGCATGTGGGGCACAGGAACCTTCCATGCATAGACCACCCAACGAATAGCACATACACTGGCAAGTCATGCATCGAGTACATGTACCAGACACGCATTTTGAAGTTTTGTTTTCTAGTGGCATTGTATGTCTTGAACCCATTATCCCAAGCTTCTTGCAATTCATACTTAAGAGGCTACCTGCACACATTCATATTCTTCCCTGGATAGTTGGGCCCTAGAATTATAAACGTCAGGAAAATGGTCTTTCTTTGCATAATCTATCTTTGGGAGATTGAGTGGAATGACAAATACATGCCAACAACTGTATTGGGTTCTTGTCATACCAAACGGATTGTACCCATCTGTGCCGATGCAGACTCAAGGATGCCTTTGATCTGCCGCTTTACCCTCATGTAATGCATCGAAGTGCTTCCACGCAAAAGCAAACGATGTGTGTACCAACATCTGATTCCCATCTGCATCTAGTTCAGTTCTTTAGCCCAATTTGTGCCACATCATCTGTCTGGCCTTCTCTTCTAACATGAAAAGACGTTGAAGTCTTGGTATGGTTGGAAGATACCGAAGAACATTAACGGGGATTATGGTCTGCCTCTTCTCAACCATACCATTGTCTACCACAACATACCTAGAAGACTTTTGAATGGCACAATAGTTCAAGCCCACATACTCAAGCCAAGATGAGGCACATCCTTTCTCACAGGCATCTATCTTCTCATGGGGAATCTGAAGTGCACGGAGGATTTTGTGCGACTGGTACAGGTTTGCAAGCATTGAATGCCTTTGGGTAGAAAGCATCCAAATAGTGTCATCATCGCGTCGTAGCATTCTTTGCCCAAGTTGAATTGAGCCTTCAGAGTCGTTCCTTGTGCGATTGTTGGGGAACATAGTAACTTCAAAAATATTCCTACGCACATGCAAGATCATGGTGATGCATAGCAACGAGAGGGGAGAGTATGTCCATGTACCCTCGTAGACCATAAGCGGAAGCATTAGCACAACGCGGTTGATGTATTCGTACGCCTTCACGATCCGACCGACCAAGTACCGAATGCATGGCACCTCCGAGTTTAGCACACGTTCAGCTTGATGACGTCCCTCGAACTCCGATCTGGCCGAGCTTCGAGGGAGAGTTCTGTCAGCATGACAACATGGTGACAATGATGATGTTCTACCGACACAGGGCTTCACCTAAGCACCGCTACGATATTATCGAGGTGGAATATGGTGGAGGGGGGCACCGCACATGGTTAATAGATCTCAAGGATCAATTGTTGTGTCTAGAGGTAACCCCCTGCCGGCCAGGAGGAGGCGCGCCAGGGAGGAGTCCTACTCCCACCGGGAGTAGGACTCCCTTTTTTCCTAGTCCAAGTAGGAGAGGGGAAGGAAGGGAGAGAGGAGAGGAAGGAAATGGGGCGCGCCACCCCCCCTCCTTGTCCTATTTGGACAAAAGGGGGAGGGGGCACATGGCCAACCCTGGCTGCCCCTCCTCTTCTCCACTTAGGGCCCATGAGGCCCATTAACCTCCGGGGGGGTTCCGGTAACCCCCCGGTACTCCGGTATACATCCGATAACCCCCGGAACCATTTCGATGTCCGAATTTAGTCGTCCAATATATCAATCTTCATGTCTCGACCATTTCGAGACTCCTCATCATGTCCGTGATCACATCCGGGACTCTGAACTATCTTTGGTACATCAAAACATATAAACTCATAATATAACCGTCATCTAACTTTAAGCATGCAGACCCTATGGGTTTGAGAACTATGTAGACATGACCGAGACACGTTTCCGGTCAATAACCAATAGCATAACCTGGATGGTCATATTGGTTCCTACGTATTCTATGAAGATCTTTATTGGTCAAACGCATAACAACATACGTTGTTCCCTTTGTCATCGGCATGTTACTTGCCCGAGATTTGATCGTCGGTATCTCAATACCTATTTCAATCTCGTTACCGGCAAGTCTCTTTACTCGTTACATAATGCATCATTCCGTAACTAACTCATTAGCTTCATTGTTTGCAAGGCTTATAGTGATGTGCATTACCGCGAGGGACCAGACATACCTCTCCGACAATCGGAGTGACAAATCCTAATCTCGGAATACGACAACTCAACATGTACCTTCGGAGACAACTGTAGAGCTGCTTTATAATCACCCAGTTACTTTATGACATTTGGTATCACACAAAGTGTTCCTCTAGTAAACAGGGGTTACATAATCTCATAGTTGTAGGAACATATATAAGTCATGAAGAAAGCAATAGCAACATACTAAATGATCAAGTGCTAAGCTAACAGAATGGGTCAAGTCAATCACATCATTCTTATAATGATGTGATCCCGTTAATCAAATGACAACTCATGTCTATGGTTAGGAAACACAACCATCTTTGATCAACAAGCTAGTCAAGTAGAGGCATACTAGTGACACTATGTTTGTCTATATATTCACACATGTATTATGTTTTCGGTTAATACAATTCTAGCATAAATAATAAACATTTATCATGATATAAGGAAATAAATAATAACTTTATTACTGCCTCTAGGGCATATTTCCTTCAGTCTCCCACTTGCACTAGAGTCAATAATCTAGATTACACAGTAATGATTCTAACACCCAAGGAGCCTTGGTGTTGATCATGTTTTGCTCGTGGAAGAGGCTTAGTCAATAGGTCCGTAACATTCAGATAAGTATGTGTCTTGCAAATCTCTATGTCTCCCACCTGGACTTGGTCCTGGATGGAATTGAAGCGTCTCTTGATGTGCTTGGTTCTCTTGTGAAATCTGGATTCCTTTGCTAAGGCAATTGCACCAGTATTGTCACAAAAGATTTTCATTGGTCCTGATGCACTAGGTATGACACCTAGATTGGATATGAACTCCTTCATCCAGACTCCTTCGTTTGCTGCTTCCGAAGCAGCTATGTACTCCGCTTCACATGTAGATCCCGCCACGACGCTTTGTTTCGAACTGCACCAACTGACAGCTCATCAATATAAACTCATATCCGGTTTGCGATTTAGAATCGTCCGGATCAGTGTCAAAGCTTGCATTGACGTAACCATTTACGACTAGCTCTTTATCACCTCCATAAACGAGAAACAAATCCTTAGTCCTTTACAGGTATTTCAGGATATTCTTGACCGCTGTCCAGTGATCCACTCCTGTATTACTTTGGTACCTCCCTGCTAAACTTATTGCTAAGCATACATCAGGTCTGGTACACAGCATTTCATACATGATAGAGCCTATGGCTGAAGCATAGGGAACATCTTTCATTTTCTCTCTATCTTCTGCTGTGGTCGGGCATTGAGTCTGACTCAACTTCCCACCTTGTAACACAGGCAAGAACCCGTTCTTTGCTTGATCCATTTTAAACTTTTTCAAAACTTTATCAAGGTATGTGCTTTGTGAATGTCCAATTAAGAGTCTTGATCTATCTCTATAGATCTTGATGCCTAATATATAAGCAGCTTCACCGAGGTCTTTAATTGAAAAACTTTAATTCAAGTATCCTTTTATGCTATCCAGAAATTCTATATCATTTCCAATCAACAATAGGTCGTCTACATATAATATCAGAAATACTACAAAGCTCCCACTCACTTTCTTGTAAATACAGGCTTCTCCAAAAGTCTGTATAAAACCATATGCTTTGATTACACTATCAAAGCATTTATTCCAACTCCGTGAGGCTTGCACCAGTCCATAAATAGATCGCTGGAGCTTGCACACTTTGTTAGCACCTTTTTGGATCGACAAAACCTTCTGGTTGCATCATATACAACTCTTCTTCTATAAATCCATTCAGGAAAGCAATTTTGACATCCATTTGCCATATTTCATAATCATAAAGCATGGCAATTGCTAACATGATTTGGACAGACTTAAGCATCGCTACGGGTGAGAAAGTCTCATCGTAGTCAACCCCTTGAACTTGTCGAAAACCTTTTGCAACAAGTTGAGCTTTGTAGACAGTAACATTACCATCAGCATCAGTCTTCTTCTTGAAGATCCATTTATTCTTGATGGCTTGCCGATCATCGGGCAACTCAACCAAAGTCCATACTTTATTCTCATACATGGATCCTATCTTAGATTTCATGGCCTCAAGACATTTTGCGGAATCTGGGCTCATCATCGCTTCCTCATAGTTCGTAGGTTCGCCATGGTCAAGTAACATGACTTCCAGAATAGGATTACCATACCACTTTGGTGTAGATCTTACTTTGGTTGACCTACGAGGTTCGGTAGTAACTTGATCTGAAGTTTCATGATCAATATCATTAGCTTCCTCGCTAATTGGTGTAGTTGTCATAGGAACTGGTTTCTATGATGAACTACTTTCCAATAAGGGAGCAGGTACAATTACCTCATCAAGTTCTACTTTCCTCCCACTCACTTCTTTTGAGAGAAACTCCTTCTCTAGAAAGGGTCCAAATTTAGCATCAAAAGTCTTGCCTTCAGATATGTGATAGAAGGTGTACCCAATAGTCTCTTTTGGGTATCCTATGAAGACACATTTCTCCGATTTGGGTTCGAGCTTATCAGGTTGAAGTTTTTTCACATAAGCATCACAGCCCCAAACTTTAAGAAACGAAAACTTTGGTTTCTTGCCAAACCACAGTTCATAAGGCGTCGTCTCAACAGATTTTGATGGTGCCCTATTTAACGTGAATGCGGCCATCTCTAAAGCATAACCCCAAAATGATAGCAGTAAATTAGTAAGAGATATCATAGATCGCACCATATCTAGTAAAGTACGATTACGACGTTCAGACACACCATTACGTTGTGGTGTTCCGGGTGGCGTGAGTTGCGAAACTATTCCGCATTGTTTCAAATGTAAACCAAACTCATAACTCAAATATTCTCCTCCACGATCAGATTATAGATACTTTTTTTTCTTGTTACGATGATTTTCTACTTCACTCTGAAATTCTTTGAACTTTTCAAATGTTTCAGACTTATGTTTCATTAAGTAGATATACCCATATATGCTCAAATCATGTGTGAAGGTGAGAAAATAACGATACCCGCCGCGAGCCTCAATGTTCGTTGGACCACATACATCAGTATGTATGATTTCCAACAAATCTGTTGCTCGCTCCATAGTTCCGGAGAACGGTGTTTTAGTCATCTTGCCCATGAGGCATGGTTCGCAAGTACCAAGTGATGCATAATCAAGCGATTCCAGAAGTCCATCAGTATGGAGTTTCTTCATGCACTTTACACCAATATGACCCAAACAGCAGTGCCACAAAAAAGTTGCACTATCATTATCAACTCTGCATCTTTTGGCTTCAACATTATGAATATGTGTATTACTACTATCGAGATTCAATAAAAATAGACCACTCTTCAAGGGTGCATGACCATAAAAGATATTACTCATATAAATAGACCAACAATTATTCTCTGATTTAAATTAATAACTGTCTCGCATCAAACAAGATCCAGATATAATGTTCATGCTTAACGCTGGCACCAAATAACAATTATTCAGGTCTGAAATTAATCTTGAAGGTAGATGTAGAGGTAGCATACCGACCGCAATCACATCGACTTTGGAACCATTTCCCACGCGCATCATCACCTCGTCCTTAGACAATCTTTGCTTAATCCGTAGTCCATGTTTAGAGTTGCAACTATTAGCAACAGAACCAGTATCAAATACCCAGGTGCTACTGCGAGCATTAGTAAGGTACACATCAATAACATGTATATCACATATACCTTTGTTCACCTTGCTATCCTTCGCAAAATACTTGGGGCAGTTCCGCTTCTAGTGACCAGTCTGTTTGCAGTAGAAGCACTCAGTCTTAGGCTTAGGTCCATACTTGGGTTTCTTCTCTTGAGCGGCAACTTGTTTGCCGTTCTTCTTGAAGTTCCCTTCTTTTTCTCTTTACCTTTTGTCTTGAAACTGGTTGTCTTGTTGACCATCAACACTTGATGCTCCTTTTTGATTTCTACCTCCGCAGATTTTAGCATTGCGAAGAGCTCGGGAATTGTCTTGTTCATCCCTTGCATATTATAGTTCATAACGAAACTCTTGTAGCTTGGTGGCAGTGATTGAAGAATTCTGTCAATGACACTATCATCAGGAAGATTAACTCCCAGTTGAATCAAGTGATTATTATAACAAGACATTTTGAGTATATGTTCACTGACAGAACTATTCTCTTCCATCTTGCAGGTACAGAACTTATTGGAGACTTCATATCTCCCAATTCAGGCATTTGCTTGAAATATTAACTTCAACTCTTGGAATATCTCATATGCTCAATGGCGTTCAAAACATCGTTGAAGTCCCGGTTCTAAGCCGTAAAGCATGGAACACTGAACTATCGAGTATTCATCAGCTTTGCTGTGCCAGACATTCTTAATGTCGTCAGTTGCATCTGCAGCAGGCCTGGCACTCAGCGGTGCTTCCAGGACGTAATTCTTATGTGCAGTTATGAGGATAATCCTCAAGTTACGGACCCAGTCCGTGTAATTGCTACCATCATCTTTCAACTTAGCTTTCTCAAGGAACGCATTAAAATTCAACGGAAAAATAGCACGATCCATCTATCTACAACAAACATAGACAAGCAAAATACTATGAGGTACTAAGTTCATGATAAATTTACGTTCAATTAATCATATTACTTAAGAACTCCCACTTAGATAGACATCCCTCTAATCATCTAAGCGATCACGTGATCCAAATCAACTAAACAATGTCCGATCATCACGTGAGATGGAGTAGTTTTCAATGGTGAACATCACTATGTTGATCATATCTACCATATGATTCACGCTCGACCTTTCGGTCTCAGTGTTCCAAGGCCATATCTGTATATGCTAGGCTCGTCAAGTTTTACCTGAGTATTCCGCGTGTGCAATGGTTTTGCACCCGTTGTTTTTGAACGTAGAGCCTATCACACCCGATCATCACGTGGTGTCTCAGCACGAAGAACTTTCGCAATGGTGCATACTCAGGGAGAACACTTATACCTTGAAATTTAGTGAGAGATCATCTTATGATGCTACTGTCAAACAAAGCAAAATAAGATGCATAAAGGATAAACATCACATGCAATCAATATAAGAGATATGATATGGCCATCATCATCTTGTGCTTGTGATCTTCATCTCTGAAGCACCGTCATGATCACCATCATCACCGGCGTGACACCTTGATCTCCATCATAACATCGTTGTTGTTTCACCACCTATTGCTTCTACGACTATCGCTACAATAAAGCGACAACCATATGCCTCCTGCCAGTTGTCGATAACTCGGTTACAAAACATGATCATCTCATACAATAAAATATAGCATCACGCCTTCACCATATCACATAACAACATGCCTTGCAAAAACAAGTTAGACGTCCTCTACTTTGTTGTTGCAAATTTTACATGGCTACTACGGGCTGAGCAAGAACCGTTCTTACCTACGCATCTAAACCACAACGATAGTTCGTCAAGTTAGTGTTGTTTTAACCTTCTCAAGGACCGGGCGTAGCCACACACGGTTCAACTAAAGTTGGAGAAACTGACACCCGCCAGCCACCTATGTGCAAAGCACATCCGTAGAACCTGCCTCGTGTAAGCATACGCGTCATGTCTGTCCGGGCCGCTTCATCCAACAATATCGCCGAACCAAAGTATGACATGCTGGTAAGAAGTATGACTTGTATCCCCCACAACTCACTTGTGTTCTACTCGTGCATATAACATCTACGCATAAAACCAGGCTCGGATGCCACTGTTGGGGAACGTAGTAATTTCAAAAAAAAATCCTACGCACATGCAAGATCATGGTGATGCATAGCAACGAGAGGGGGGAGTATGTCCACATACCCTCGTAGACCGTAAGTGGAAGCGTTAGCAGAACGCGGTTGTTGTAGTTGTACGTCTTCATGATCCGACCGATCAAGTACCGAACGCACGACACATCTGAGTTCAGCACACGTTCAGCATAATGACGTCCCTCGAACTCCGATCCAGCCGAGCTTCGAGGGAGAGCTCCATCAGCACGACGGCGTGGTGATGATGATGATGTTCTACCGACGCAGGGCTTCGCCTAAGCACCGCTACGATATTATCAAGGTGGAATATGGTGGATGGGGGCACCGCACATGGTTAATAGATCTCAAGGATCAATTGTTGTGTCTAGAGGTGCCCCCCTACCCCCGTATATAAAGGATCAAGGGGGAGGGGAGGGCGGCCAGGAGGAGGCGCGCCAGGGAGGAGTCCTACTCCCATCGGGAGTATAACTCCCTCCTTTCCTAGTCCAAGTAGGAGATGGGAAGGAAGGGAGAGAGGAGAGGAAGGAAAGGGGGGTGCCGCCCCCCTCCTTGTCCTATTCGGACAAGAGAGGGAGGGGCGCGCGGCCAGCCCTGGCCGCCCCTCCTCTTCTCCACTTAGGGCCCATGAGGCCCATTAACCCCCCGGGGGGTTCAGGTAACCCCCCTGTACTCTGGTATACATCCGATAACCCCCGAAACCATTCCAGTGTCCGAATATATCAGTCCAATATATCAATCTTCATGTCTCGACCATTTCGAGACTCCTCGTCATGTCCGTGATCACATCCGGGACTCCGAACTATCTTCGGTACATCAAAACACATAAACTCATAATATAACCGTCATCTAACATTAAGCGTGCGAACCCTATGGGTTCGAGAACTATGTAGACATGACCAAGACACGTTTCCGGTCAATAACCAATAGCGGAACCTGAATGCTCATATTGGTTCCTACATATTCTATGAAGATCTTTATCGGTCAAACAGCATAACAACATACGTTGTTCCCTTTGTCATCGGTATGTTACTTGCCCGAGATTCGATCGTCGGTATCTCAATACCTAGTTCAATCTCGTTACCGGCAAGTCTCTTTACTCGTTACATAATGCATCATTCTGTAACTAACTCATTAGCTACATTGCTTGCAAGGCTTATTGTGATGTGCATTACCGAGAGGGCCCAGAGATACCTCTCCGACAATCGGAGTGACAAATCTAATCTCGAAATATGCCAACTCAACATGTACCTTCGGAGACACCTGTAGAGCTCCTTTATAATCACCCAGTTATGTTGTGATGTTTGGTAGCACACAAAGTGCTCCTCTAGTAAACGGGAGTTGCATAATCTCATAGTTGTTGGAACATGTATAAGTCATGAACAAAGCAATAGCAACATACTAACCGATTAAGTGCTAAGCTAACAGAATGGGTCAAGTCAATCACATCATTCTTCTAATGATGTGAACCTGTTCATCAAATGACAACCCATGTCTATGGTTAGGAAACACAACCATCTTTGATCAATGAGCTAGTCAAGTAGAGGCATACTAGTGACACTATGTTTGTCTATGTATTCACACAAGTATTATGTTTCCGGTTAATACAATTCTAGCATGAATAATAAACATTTATCATGATATAAGGAAATAAATAATAACTTTATTATTGCCTCTAGGGAATATTTCCTTCAGTGATGGCATCCAGTTGACAAAGCTTAATTTGCTCGTGGTGAGGACATTTTGAAGACTCCAACATTTCATTGAAGGCCTTTTCAGATTCCTCCATCTCATCGTCCGAATCCTGAGCATCATCAAAGTCTTGCACCATGTCTTCGATCCCAGTACCATGCTCATCGGTACAACAACGAAACAACCTCGGCTCTCGTATGATGGGCAGACTCACCATGAAATGTCCACATTGTATAATCAGGCATAAAACTCCACTTCTGTAGGTGTTTACCCATTTCACCCTCTGTCCTCTATGAAAAGTTGTGCACCTACGACAGGGGCACATGGTTTTTGTTAACCATTCATTGGTCATGCCTTCCTGACTAGTGTGATCGTTGTACATCCGTGCACGATCACAAATCTTGCCTAGCTACTAAACACCCATTCTGCAGCACTTCCCCCTTGTTCTCCGGATACACGTCTCGGAAATAAGCCGAGAGAATATTTATCCTGAGAACTACGGGGTGGCGCTGACAAAATTTGGCCTCAGACCAAAGTAGAGCATGGGATACCAATCCCAGTCTACATGTACTCGGGTTGTCCATGGATAACATGGACAATTTAAAAGGATGACGCTTATAAATATGCAAGGACATGCATCTTTTTATAGATGCCACCCACTCGAATGAGAGACTCCTAGGTTACGAGACTTGACATGAAAATAAAATGTAGTGGCATCGGCATGACGACCGAAACAGAGAAAATAGGGGAGGTCGGGGAGGAGATGACAATAGTGCTCACCACTAGACCGTGTAGGGGAGGTAGTCTAACCTTGATAGAAGTATGGATGTTATCCAACAAAAAATTTCTCTCTCTAAATATAGCACACAATGGAAAATGGAGATTTTCTCATTCTTAGTTGATTTGAACAATTTAATTATGTCGGTAGAATGATAAATGTATCTAAAATTTGACTCTCTAGATATTGCACGATCGGCCATGCTGCCCACAGTTATACTCAGTGTTTGTTGCCTAGATCTTCTAAACATGTGCATCATGTAAGCATACAATCCAGCCACTAGATCGGATCCTCTCACAATTAGTTGCCTTGGTTTTTTGGCCAATTCATTCATTTATGACAATATAGAAAAAACAGGAAACTTAGCACATGACAATTTTTTCAGCTTCACAAGCAATGTACTAAAGATAGATAGTTGGCAAATTAAAAAAAACAGAAAACTTAGCACAAGACAATTTTTTTAGCTTTTTAATCTAACTAGTAGCTCTTTGTACAACTGTAGAGCAACAAGGGCTCATCCTTGGTCACGCATCATCTGTCTAAGGCGAGGCATGAAGGATGGGGGTAGGGAAGAAGGGAAAGAGGAGGGAGGAGGAAGGGAAGGAGGGGGCAGAGATGCTACCTCTCCCAGAGGCAGCGACTACGGTTAGATGCAGGACGGCCAGGAGCTACGGCGGGGCAAAGAAGAGTGGAGGACCGGCCTAGAATAGGGACGGGGCGGTGCGAGGTAGACCCCTCTAGTAGGGGCGGCGGAGAGGGCTGAGAAGGACGGAGACCGGCGGGAGCTTGGATCTGGCGGCGGCACAAGGGAAGGGCTAGGGGTTGCGCAAGGGAAGGGGGAGCGGGCTGCGTGAGGGCAGGGGGGAAGGTGGAGGCGGGGACGGGCGTCGACGGCGGTAGAGGCGGGGACGGGCGGCCGGGGGGGGGGGGCACTACTAGGGAAAACCTTATACACAGCATCTTAGCAGTAGCGCTGGACAAAACAGGGCGGTATTGCTACTTAGTAGTAGCGTTGTAAAATAAACCGCGCTACTGCTACTACTTTAGCAGTAGGGCATGTTAGGAAAACGCATTGTTGCTATGTTTTTACTGGGCGTAGATGGCTAGCCCCACTTAGCAGTGGCGCATATATGCAACCAGCACTACTGCTACGTTCCATAGCAATAGAGCGTATCTCAGAAACGCGCTACTACTTACCTACCTTATCCTCACCACGCGGCCGACCCTCTCACTCACTCTCGCCTGCGCCGAACAGGTCGTCCGCCGCCGCCGCGCTGCTCCTCCACCGAGGTACTCCCTCCGTCCTTCCTCCTTGCTCCTCCCTCCTCCCCTCCCTCCTCCTCCGGCCGCCCTCCTCCCACCGCCCCTCCCTCCTCCTCCTCCTCCGGCCGCCCCCTCCCACCTCCTCCTCCGGCCGCCCCCTCCCCTCCTCCCCCCGCCCCTCCCTCCTCCGATCCCATGGGCCTCCTCCCCCTTCCTCCTCCCTTCCCCTCCTCCCTCCATCTCTTTTTTTTGTTTTTTACTGTATTTTTTTACTATTGTATAATGTAGTTTTTTTACTGTTTTTTGTAAGTGTTTGAAATAATTAGTAAGTAAATTAATAAAAGTAGTTGAACTAGTTTATTTTTAGTAAGAACTAGTTCAATTAATAGAACCAATGTATTTTTAGTAAGAAAATTAATATAACTAGTTGAACAAGTTTATTTTTAGGAAGAACTAGTTTATTTTTATTTATAGTAAGTTTTGTTTTAGTAAGAACTAGTTGAGTTAATAGAATTAGTTGAGCATGTCACATTTGTTGTTATTTTATTATTTTAAGCAATTATTCCCGCATCGACGTCGACGATGCCTATCCCGCATCCTCGTTGTCGATACCCATCGTTCGCTAGGGTTTTAGTTGTATTAGTGATGTTATATGTATGATACTACTCAGGATGTATTAGTGATAACTTATAGGGTTTTTGTTTTTGCAGAAATCTAGGAGCCCCTCCATCATCCCCGCCGTCAACCCATCACCGACCCCCTCCGACCTTGAGGTGAGACCAGCTAAATCTCCATGTCAATATGAGTCCTATAAGATATGATGTAGATAAAAACATGTATATCTTGTGTTGCTCAAATAGGATATGTGGTTGCCCAAGTGGCCGATCATGTTTGCAGGTTACACCTCTGAGTGGCCTATGTTTTGCCGGAGTGTCATTTCTATTCCGGCAAATTTCAGGCGCTCGATATGTCATTTTTTAGCAAAGGTCATGTGGAATTTTCCGTGAATTTTGGCGTGACCTGTGCTAGAATATGTAGGAAATATCGAGTGGCCTGGATTTTCTAGAAAGATAATTAAACGATATTTTGGGTTGACTTTAAGTCTCGCGAGGCCGAAGAATCCCGACTATTGTCATGGGGGTCGTTTCTCCTTCTTCTCCTTGTGCTAGACCTTTGTTATGCACTAGGGGAAGGAGGAGTAACGACCATCACCGACGGTCAAAAAATCAGTGAGGGAGTGTGTCCACCATATATGAGAGAATGAAGAAGAATATCGATTGTTGTCGTGGGGGTCGCTTCTCCTTCGTTCCTGTGTGCTAGACATTTTGGTTTAATGCACTCGTGGACGAAGGGAGGAGCGACCATCACCAACGGTCGAATATATACACCATGTGAGCTGAGAGTTCAAAAATAAACTCGACGGACCGATAGTCAACCCGTGCTAAATAATAATGATCTAATTTAGTTTTTTAGTACATATATTTAATTGTACAAGTTTAATCTTTGAATTATGAAGATAGGAAATGTTGTCGGGCGAAGAAGGTCCCGGGGAGTGCTCCTGGTGCAGCGACAACCTGGGTTTCTGCGACAGGCATCACCTGGACGAAGGTCAGCGCTTCAGCATTAAGCTCGAGGAGGCCTTCGATTGTGATACGGTAAGCTATGAAGCAAAGTGTTTTTTCGTAATTAAGCTCGACTTCTACTACTTCAACGTGTAATTTTCGTCTTTTACAATTCGACTAGCTTATCTCATGCCATGCAAGATGCTATGTCTTGGAGAGGATGGGTTTTGACGAACATGAGAGGAATGAAACAAAGAAAATTAAGCTAAGGACCCATCATGCTATGGATTTTGAGGTAAATCTATACAATTCTGAGAGTGTATCCCATTTTGGTTCCTCGGGTTGTGTCGTGGAATAGTCACGACATATGTCTTCGTGAAAGGACTTAGTTGTGGAGCCATCGCCTCTAGGTTAGCTTAAAGGGCTAAACGGGACAAATTACACATGAATTATACTAGTTCGGCCCCTTGCGGTGAAGGTAAAATCCTACGATCCAGTTTTGGGTGGTATTCCTTATGTCTCAATTACCAGGGAGCGAATCCGCTTGACCTAGCTTTCGATCTGTTGTTTCTTTTCGTGAACCGCCACTGGGTCATCCCTTTATATACACAGGTTGATGCCCAGCGGCTCACGGAGTCCCGGCCGGCTCATGGACAATGTGTTCGGCTTGGTGACTACTTTACATGCCTTACAATACAAGTCCTACATATATCGCGGTTTACCCCTACGGGCTTTATGTCGCCCTTGGGCCTTGGGCCCTAGGTCGTTTAACCGCTATCTTCAATGTCTTCAAGGGCTTCATATTAAGAGTTGCCATAGGTATAACCCGGCACCTCCTGGGCGGGTCATACCAATAGTTATATCCCCAACATTAGGCCCCACGTTGATTTGAACTTGTTCGTGTCAATCTTCAATATTTAAAGAATCTTCCCATTTCTTCTTGTGCGAGAACTTGTAACCCGCCATGACGTCACCTCCTGAGATTGCGATAACCCACCATGACATCACCTATCATAAATTTGCACAATATCCGACATATCTCAATAGATCTTTACTTTAATAATTGCCCTGGGAATCGAGGCGCCCGAGTAGCTGGATAACCACGTTCTGGCTCCTTATTATTTGCGCCCACTTATTGGCCTTCCTTATAAATAGTCTCGACCGGTCTCATTCTCCCCCTTTCCATCGTCTTCTTCCTCACGCGACCCTCTGCTGCTCGATCTCCACCACCGTTGTGAAGCACCTCATCCTCCTCGACCTTGGCTGCAGCATCAACCTATGTCGGATCACAGTACACCGGTGCTGCACCGCAGTCGGATCTGCATCTGTAGGTGCTCCTTCTCCAACGCGTCATATCGCATTAGGGTTTCAGCTGTTCGTCGTGTCCTTCGTAGTTTCTTCTTAGTTCTTCCACCATAGCTCCTTTTGATCTGGAAACGGC
Organism: Triticum timopheevii; assembly: GCA_963921465.1. Classification (NCBI taxonomy): domain Eukaryota; kingdom Viridiplantae; phylum Streptophyta; class Magnoliopsida; order Poales; family Poaceae; genus Triticum; species Triticum timopheevii. The sequence goes on along the minus strand of OY997270.1, from coordinate 495,196,812 downwards.
ATAGAACTTGTGCAGCAGTAGTTTTTGCCCTTGACTTCAATACCAGCATACCTATTTCCTGGAGAATAGATCTCATTAGACCTCATGAACTCCACGGTACAGTTTTAGGTCTTGATTTATTTCCTTTTTCCACACAGCAGCAGATCCAAATTTATGATTGTAGCCTTTGGAACTTGTTTGTCCAACACTTAGCAGAAAATTCTTGCTCCTTGATAGATCCACCTAGTCATGGCGGCTCATATCACCGGCCGTAGTTAAACTCAATGCTCAACAGATTTCTTCATCAAAACTGCTCATGGCGGCTTACATAACCTATTGTAATTAGTCATATACCATTAGGCCCCTTCTTTAAGCCGCCATTTTGCATATGTACTGTAATATTTTCCGCCTGGCTTAGCTTGAACCGGCAAATTTGTTGTTTTTCTTTTAGGCTCCCTTTTCCATAATGGCGCCCAAAGCAACCACTCCCACAATGGCACCCAACACAACCACTTCCTGCAACTGGGTTCCTTCCATCGTCACAGAAAACACACTTGAAGACTTTGTGAAAACCGGATACTTGCCGAAGAAGTCTGTCATGTCTAACCGCGCCCCCAAGCCGTCACAAGAAAAACCTCATCGAAAGGAAGGCAAAATCATTGTCTTCACGGATCATATGAACCGGGGCTTCTCACCGCCCGGCTCTAAGTTCCTTAGGGACGTTCTGCACTTTTTGAACATGCATCCTCAAGACATCGGACCCAATTCCATGTCTAACATATGCAATATTCAAGTATTCTGCAAAGTCTATCTTCAAGAGGAGCCCACTGTGGAATTATTCAGAGAGTATTTCTATTTAAACCGCCAAAATGAGTATTCCAACGGACCCAGTTTGGAACTTGGTGGGATCTCAATCCAACGATGGAGAGATGCTATTTTCCCGTATGCGCACCTGCCGACTCACCCCAAAGAGTGGAACCAGACATGGTTCTACTGCAAAGATACCTCACCAGCTGATGAGAATCCACTTCCCAGCTTTCGCGCCCTGCGCCTGGAATCAAATCACCCTTTCCCTGACAAGCTGTCAATTGCTGAACGCAAGAAGCTCGCTCCTAGTATCGCCAAGGTTAAGGCTCTACTGGGAAACAGCATAACCGGCATTGACTTAGTTCGATGATGGGTCTCATGGCGGGTCATTCACTTAAGTCGCCGCTCTGGTTTGATGTGCACCTACACCGGCGCCAAGAAAGATCCAATGAGTCACAGCTTTGACGACTTAATAGACGACACCAACAATGAGATGACAAAATCTCTTCTGGATGAAAGTCTAGCGGACTGCAGCAAGGTGGCCCGGAGCCCTTTCTGCAAGTCTAACCCGGCACCAGGGGTAAGCCACCATTCCCTTTATTTCTCCTTCACCCTTAAATAATTTGTTTTAACTCAACCTTGATGACTTTTACACGCTGATGACGATTTCTGGAAGAAAGAATATGATCATGAAGCTTCCAAGAGGGTCAGCAGGGCCAAGAAAGCCACCAAGAAGACCACCAAGAAGAAAGGAAAGAAACCCAGCACTTCTGAGTTGCTCGCGCTGGATGACACCTCAGATTCGGAGGTAGCCCTTGACTATGTTGGCTCCTTTTCAACCATCTTATTGACATTGACTATCATCAGGATGACACGGGGACCAATCAAGCTCTTTAAGAAGAGGTAACTATCATCTCATCCGACTCCGAGCCTTTGCCAAGACAGAAAACCCGAAGAGTAACCCGGAAAGTAAGATTTTCACGCCCCTTAGCTCATCTGGATCCTCATTTTCTTTTGAAGCAACAATAGCATGAGAGTCGGCGACAGAATCATACTAGCAAGGATGTAGAACTATCCTTCGGCGTACCGAATACACCGAGGAAGCGCCGGAATGAGGTCACCCCCGACTTAAACTCTTTTTATCCTTTGGAGGGTCTTACTCGTCATCCACTCAATTCTTCCGACTCAAATTTCAAGGAAACATCTCATTCCTCTTCCGGCGACTCAATCCAATCTAATCTTCCGGCTTTCAAGACTGCTCCTGGGTAATAGCGATTTACTTATCATTTTTTCATTATGATCCTCTTATACTTATACTGACTTTTATGACTCATGCAGTGGAAAAGCCAAGCCTAGTAATAAGGCCAGAGTGAATAAACCGACTGAAGACCCAAAAGCTGGTGAACCTGTAATATATAAGCGCTGGCGGCCTTAATCAGCATGAATGAGCTGGTCCTTCATATTGTTGAAAAAACATTACTTACTTGTGTAATCCTCATGAGCCGGTTGTTTGTAGCAAAATTATCATAAGACAAGCAATATGCATTAGCCCCCAAGTGCCAAGTACTCTTGCTCGCAAAGTGCTTGGGACTTATTCACATAGGTCATTATATGAATTTCTGCAGTGAACATTAGTCTCCAAGTGTCAACTACTCTTGCTTGCAAAGTGCTTGGGACTTCCTTGTTAATGACTTGAAATCCCGGCTGGAGGCATAAGAAGCTGAGACCCAGAAGGCAAACTCCAAATTTGAATTTAGTGTAACTGAATCAGAGAAACTGAAAGTTGGCATTGAGGTTGAGAAGAAAGCCTGGGCTAAAGAGAAAATTGCTTTAACCCAATGGGCAGAAAAAGCGGAGGCGGCTCTTGAGGAAGTGACCATAGAACTTTCTGTCTTAAAACGCCGTGTACCGCAGATGGTGTCAGTTATCTTTGGTAAGTCGTCTTATACATGTCAAATTTGAATATCTGCCAGGATGACATGAACCGACTCTAACTTGTCCATGATTTTTATGTAGGCCCCAGGAGCACCAATCTCAATCAAGATATGCTGGCGAAGCTGAAGGCGGTTTACACACTGGTAGAACAATTGTATGACGGGGCCCAGCACACACTGACAACAATCACTCCATCTAACCAAGCTCCAACACACTTAGTTGAAGTCTTGAGGAAGCTTTCGTGCTGCCTGAGCGATTAAGTGAGATGAAGCGATCATGTGCAAGAGTCAGAGTTGTGACGGCTTTGAGCCGGGCCAAGGCTTGGCTGCCAGGATTAGACCCGACCGATATATCGACCGGGTACCGAAGCTTAAAGGAAGACAATACCTCATTTAGCAAGAAAGACTTTGCCAACTGTGTGAAGAACATACGTCGTCTGGCTAGTCTGATTGCTAGTGAAACCGATCTATCTAGATATGAGCCAGCCTATGACTTGGGAAACTAGAAGATGCCAACACCATCGTACAAAGTGCATGATCTGATACCCCCAATCCGTAAGCACACTTTCTCCCCTGAAGTTGATCCGGACGAACTCATTAATGATGATGCTGAATTCCAAGCTTTGAGTGGCATTGACTAGTCATCACCAACCTTCCAGGACGTCGAACAGGATGAAGACATGGAGAGGGATGATCCAGAAGCATCAGTCCATCAGAGCCAAGAGGATTGAACCGCGAGGCGGTTCATGTTGTTGACCCGTGAAAAAACAGTTTAATCATTTGGACTCGTTGAGTCATGTAGTAGAATAGCCATAACTTTTGCTCTTGTCGTGCCATCGTGCACCTTTATATTGTGCTCAACACTGTTATGCCGCCACTTGGTAATATCCTTTGAGACTTATCATGATGTCAACTGGTCCAAACGAATTATTCTTGATATATCCTGCACACAAGCAGCTCACAAGAGCCCTTGGCGGTTTATCGCCGGGAGGATCATAATATCTCCTATATATAACCCCTGAGGTGTAAAAAATAGTTATGCATAGGGCTGGTATGAACCAAAACTTAAAACATAAGTTATAATGACAATATCATACCTGTGACATTGAATTGAACTGCCGGCTTATGTTACCTGCACAGTAAGGGTGATACCCCAATCTTTAGAAGCCAATGCTTCCAAATATTTATGATTGTCATATGCTGGCGACTGGTCGTCCCAAGTCAAGCCGGGTTAAATAGAAACCACACATATGGGCGGAAAGTATCAAGATAAACATGAAAGACCGTTTCAAAAAACTTAAGTCGAAAAGAGAGGGAAAAAATGAGGCTTCTTATTCGAATACGATCAGTAAGCCATACCAAAAGGGGTTATGCTATGATTCGAATACGATCAAGAAGGCCCCTAGTAGGTTTGGCATTGCACCAATCAAGAGGGTACCGACAACTATGTTCTCTTTGGTGAATACACCTATGTTTGAACAGGAAGCCCCAAATGACCTTGAAACATTTGATGACTCTGATTCAAATACGATCAATAAGCCGGATCAGAAGGGGTTAAGCCATGATTTGAATACGATCCAGCCCCCAAATGATCAAATTGTTTGAACAGCTTGATTTGAATACGATCAGGAAGCTGTGCCAAAGGGGTTAAGCTATGATTCGAATACGATCAACCACCAGTGGTCTAAGTGTTTAACAACTCTGATTCAAATACAATCAGTAAAGGGGGTTAAGCTATGATTCGTATACGATCCAGCCCCCAAGTGATCAAAGGTTTGAACGGATATGATTCGAATGCGATCAGGAAGCCGTGCCAAAGGGGTTAAGCTAGATTCGAATATGATCAGCCCCCAAAGGTCTTGGAGGTATGACGAAGAAGAATCATTATTGAAGATTAAAATGATAGAGGTCCTACTTTATTATAATCATCATAATATATAAATCGTGAAAATATGTACATCATAAGACCCGCGACTCAAGTATCATAAGGCCGAAGATGAGCAATATTTCATGGCCGGTGGTTCTCCTCCTCCGACTTACGTGAGTCTTTATGCTCTTGAATATCGATAAGGTAGTATGACCCATTGTTCAAGTTCTCGCTGACCACAAAGGGTCCTTCCCAAGGCAGCGATAGCTTGTGCGCATCAGTTTGATCCTGGATGAGCTGGAGCACCAAATCACCTTCTTGAAAGGTTCTGGACTTAACCGAGCGGCTGTGATAACAACGCAAATCTTGTTGATAAATCGCCGAGCGGGCGGCCGCAAGGTTGCCTTTCTCATCTAACAGGTCAAGTGCATGCTGATGTCTACTACACAACCTTCTTCTTGTAGACGTTGCTGGGCCTCCAAGTGCAGAGGTTTGTAGGACAGTAGCAAATTTCCCTCAAGTGGATGACCTAAGGTTTATCAATACGTAGGAGGCGTAGGATGAAGATGGTCTCTCTCAAACAACCCTGCAACCAAATAACAAAGAGTCTCTTGTGTCCCACTAGTAGAAAAAGGACCTAATGTGAGACACATTAGTCCCAGTTCGATTTTGGCCCGGTACTAATGGTAGTGCCGGTTCGAATGGCTATGCATTAATGCCGGTTCATTTTGAACCTTTAGTGACGGTTCGTGCCACAAACCGGTACTAAAGGGGTGGTGACAGGCTGGCGTCAGGCCGGGGCCCCGCAATCACCTTTAGTACCGGTTCGTGGCACAAACCGGTACTAAAGAGCTAACCTTTAGTACCGGTTTGTGCCACAAACCGGTACTAAAGGGGTTTGACCTATAGTCCTGGTTGGAGACACAAACCGGGACTATAGGGCAATTTTCAAACTCTACCCCCCCCCCCTCTGGTGAATCGCCATTTCAGTTTTGAAAAATACAAAAGAAAATGATACAAAATTCAAAAAATAAAATTCTTTGAGGTGTAGTTATATTACTACATCTACTAGTTAGGAAAATTAAAAAACTTAAATTTGGACATGGTTTGCAAAAATTGTAGGGAAAATGTAAAACGTCTATAACTTCTGCATATGATGTCAGAAAAAAACATATAATATATCAAAAAATTCAGCATGAAAGTCCGCATCCGATTTTGACAACCCATATTGCATGTGGTGGGCCTTTAGTGGCGGTTCATGCCGAACCTCTACTAAAGGGGGGCCTTTAGCCTCCACTCTTTAGTGCCGATTGCAGAACCGGCACTAAAAGCCGTTACAAACTGGTTTTAAAGCTCCGGTTTCTACTAGTGTCCCCAACACACCCAATACAATGGTAAATTGTATAGGTGCACTAATTCAGTGAAGGGATGGTGATACAAGTGCAATATGGATGGTTGATAAAGGTATTTGTAATCTGAAATTATAAAAACAGCAAGGTAGCGAGCAATAAAAGTGAGCATAAACGGTATTGCAATGATAGGAAACAAGGCCTCAGGTTCATACTTTCACTAGTGCAAGTTCTCTCAACAATAATAACATAATTGGATCAAATAACTATCCCTCAACATGCAATAAGAGTCATTCCAAAGTGACTAATAGCGGAGAACAAACGAAGAGATTATGATAGGGTACGAAACCACCTCAAAGTTATCCTTTCTGGTCTATTTATTCAAGAGTCCATAGTAAAATAGCACGAAGCTATTCTTTCCGTTCGATCTATCATAGATTCATACTAGAATAACACCTTAATACACAAATCAACACTACTAGGAAAAGGGCTATAAATGATATGGCCACTAATGGCGCACCAGACATGTGGTGCGCCATTACTATATTAGAATGGCGCACCGTGTGTCCGTGCGCCATTAGTAATATATTACTAATGGCACACCTGGTGTGTGGTGCGCCATTAGTAGTTTTGACAAAAAAACATAAAAAAAATTGTTACTAATGGCGCATCGTAGTATAGTGCACCATTACTAGTTGTCATAGTAATGGCGCACCAAACCGGCCGTGCGCCATTAGTAGTTTTGAAAAAAAATGGTAGTAATGTCGAGCCCCACCTCCCCTTGCCCCGTCGCCCCCCCTCCCCTCGCCGCCCCGTCGCCCCCCTTCCCCTCGCCTGTCGCCCCCCTCCCCTCGCCCCGTCGCCCTCCCTCCCCTCGCCCCGTCGCCCCCTCCCCTCGCCCCGTCGCCCCCCCTCCGCCTCGCCTCCGCCGCCGCCACCCGCCACCGCCCCCAGATCTAGGCTCACTGCCGCCCCTGCGCCCGCGCCGCCCCCGTAGCCAGGCTCGCCACGGTCCCCCTACTTCCCTGGAGCATACTATATGGTGATGTTGAACTATCGTATTAAGCATGAGTATATTTTTCTTAATTTCGAATGATGGACGACTGCATGTGGTTTGCTGTTGTTCAGCTCTGACTATTAAACATTCATTCTAGACTGAAAGAAGTGGATATTTACATTGATGTGTCAGATCAAAAATGTAAATGTGATTGAGGCTGGTGAGTTGTGCTTTCTCAGGTTTACAAGCATTGTTCATAGAAACACAAAACTGAATTTATATACTTAGGCCTGCATGATTGTTTTCCTTTTGCAAGGTCACTACAGCTGCTGATGCCTATTGGGGTTATTTATAAGAATCCAAATATATGACTTAAAGCTTAGCATTATATTTTTCTGTAAGACACTACTGTCTAGTAAATAATAGCAACAATTAGTTCTTGGTACAGTAAGCTTGACTGAACCTAAAGGAATGGTGCTCTCCTGTCTTACCACCGACATGGAGAAAATATGGGGTGCAGCTTAGTTGGAATGATGCCTATGAGTTTTCACCTCTCGTGTTTTGTTGCACATTCTTTTCGGGTTTACTTTTCTATGTGGCGAGCCCTTTCAGAAACCTGCATCGTGTTGTGCCACAAAAGTTTGTTGTTATAGAACTTCTACTCCCTCCGTCCACAATACAACAAGTATCAAAAATGCATTTCCATACCGATTAAGCTGCTATAATGTTGATTATCTTTTGCTCAAAATTTATGCTGCTATAATGTTGTATGATAATGTTCTAAGGGTACTAATTGGTCTCTTCTGCTGCTTATCAGAGATGGGGGCAAGCAGCCACCGCCGCTCTGCCTCACCGCAGTACGAGTTGGATGCTTCCGAGTTCTTCAGTATCATACTTGGGACTTCAGTATCATCCATGACGCAGGTATATAAAACGAGAGATCTCTCCTTCACCCATCTCATTATGATATATGTTGTTTGCTACATCACTCATTGTCCCAAACTGCAGAGGCTGTCTGACAGTTTTATGAACATGCTAGGTGAAGATCCGCCAAATAATGTGAAGCTGCGACAGGCCGGCAGCGGGTTTCGCAGGCTGTGGGATGTGGAGTTGGTGATCAAGGAGGGCCACATGTACTTGTATCGTGGGTGGGAGAAGTTCTACCGTGCCTACGACCTGCGGCTGGGGTACTTCCTTCTCTTCAGGTACGACGATGACGCCACCATGCTCATCGTGAAGGTGTTCAACGCGACTATGTGTTGCATGCGCTACGCTGACGATGATGATGCTAGTACGTTCTGCCTCTTCTTATTCCTCTACATTTGGCTTTGTCTCACACCGATTGTTAACGGTCATTGTTGCATTTGGACAGGCAATGGGAGCAGCAGCAGCGACACTGGCTACAGCCAGAGCAATAGCGATTATGGCTGTAGCAAAAGCAACAGCGATTCTAGCTTTAGCGAAAGCAGTAGCGATTCTGGCAGCAGCGATTCTGACAACAAGAAGGATGATCCAGACTGGAGTGGGGGAGAAGAGGAGCAGAGTAGGGATGAGGAGCTGCAGGATGACAATGGGCATCAGGCTGAGGATGACCTAGCGCTGGTGGTGGCCGACCAAGGGCAAGAGATGGTGGTGGCTGACCATGGGCAAGAGATGGTGGTGGCTGACCATGGGCAAGAGATGGTGGTAGATTAGGATGACCTACCGATGGTCGTGGCCGTCCTGCCTGAAGGTGGCCTCACGATGGTGGTGGTGCCTGACAATGACCACGCACCGGTGGTGGCGCCGGCGATCCCACAGCTGGGCGACATGACCACGCCAATTGTGGTAGAAGACCACATCCCGCTGCCTCCACCGCCTCGCCGCTCTTGGTGCATCAGGCTGAGGAAGGAGAAGGAGAAGAATAATGAGAACTGAACTATGTGAGGTATGTCAGATCTCCAAAATGATATATATATACTTAGTTACCTATGTTATCTGTAATATGCTTAGTTTCCTATAGGTTAGTTCCAAAATTACTTATGTTAGCACAAAATGATCAAGTTTACATAATAAGCTTATATTCTTCTTATTCTTCTTATTTTCCAAAATGACATAGGTTAGCTTCATTTTACCTAAGTTGGCTCTAATATGCTAACTTAGAGAGCTTATATGCTTAGTTTCCTATAGGTTAGCTCCAAAATAACTTATGTTAGCACAAAATGATCAAGTTTACATAATAATCTTATAGTTTTCTTCTTATTCTTCTCATTCTTCTTCTAGTATTCTTCTAGTGTTCTTCTTCTTCTAGTATTCTTCTAGTCTTCTTCTTCTTCTTCTCTTCTTCTTCTTCTTCTTCGAACTTCTTGTTTATCATTTTGCGGATTTGATTTAATTCACGGAAGCTTGCATGGATGCAGTGCTTATTTTCCATTTGTGTTTTTATTTTGTATCAATGTGAAACTTTTGTGAATTGATGGATAACGGTGTTGGATGAACAATGTGAAACTTTTCTTATATGTAATGATGGAACTATGTGTTGGCTATGTATGTATATATGATGTGTTGGCTATATGTGTGTTGGCTATGTATATATGTGTTGGCTATGTATGTATATATCATTGGATATGATTGTTATATGGATGCTTGTTGTATATATATGTGTTGGATATCTCATATGTGAAATAGTGACCTGAGATTAAGAAAAAACAAAAAAAATTAAAAAAATTGTTACTAATGGCGCACTTCCATGTGGTGCGCCATTAGTATACCACATACTAATGGTGCACCTGTTGGATACTAATGGCGCACCTGTGGTGCGCCATTATTATAGCAGATACTAATGGCGCACCTGTGGTGCACCATTACTAAAATATTCTAATGGCGTGATGCTAGTGGCGCACCAGTAGTGCGCCATTAGTAGGCAAAACTGGTGTGCCACTAGCATGCCTTTTCCTAGTAGTGCAACCAAAACCCTAATGTCACCTAGATACTCCATTGTCACCTCAAGTATCCGTGGGCATGATTATACGATGTGCATCACACAATCTCAGATTCATCTATTCAACCAACACAAAGTACTTCAAAGGGTGCCCCAAAGTTTCTACTGGAGAGTCAAGACGAAAATGTGTGCCAACCCCTATGCATAATTTCACAAGGTCACTAAACCCGCAAGTTGATCACCAAAACATACATCAAGTGAATCACGTGAATATCCCATTGTCACCACAGATAAGCATGGAAAGACATACATCAAGTGTTCTCAAATCCTTAAAGACTCAATCTAATAAGATAATTTCAAAGGGAAAACTCTATCCATTACAAGAGAGTAGAGGGGGAGAAACATCATAAGATCCAACTTTAATGGCAAAGCTCGCGATACATCAAGATCGTATCACCTCAAGAACATGAGAGAGAGAGAGAGAGATCAAACACATAACTACTAGTACATACCCTCAGCCCCGAGGGTGAACTACTCCCTCCTCGTCATGGAGAGCGTCAGGATGATGAAGATGGCCACCGGTGAGGGATCCCCCCTCTGGCAGGGTGCCGGAACAGGGTCCCGATTAGTTTTTGGTGGCTACAAAGGCTTGCAGCGGTGGAACTCCCGATCTATTGTTGTCCTCGATGTTTTTAGGGTATATGGACTTATATAGGCGAAAGAAGTCGGTCAGGGGAGCCACGAGGGGCCCACGAGGGTGGAGGGCGCGCGGCGCACCCAGGGGGGTGGGCGCGGCTCCCCTCCCTTGTGGCCTCCTCAAAGCTTCCCTGACTTCAGCTCCACGTCTCCTGGATCACGTTCGTTCCAAAAATCACGCTCCCGAAGGTTTCACTCCGTTTGGACTCCGTTTGATATTCCTTTTCTTCGAAACACTAAAATAGGCAAGAAAAGAGCAATATGGGCTGGGCCTCCAGTTAATAGGTTAGTCCCAGAAATAATATAAAAGTGTATAATAAAGCCCGTAGACATCGAAAACAGATTATCTAATAGCATGAATGCTTCATAAATTATAGATATGTTGCAGACGTATCAGCATCCCCAAGCTTAATTCATGCTCGTCCTCTAGTAGGTAAATGATAAAAGAAAGAATTTATGAAGTGTGAATGCTAGCAGGTGCACAAGTTTGATCAATGATAATTTCAATCACCTTTTCTAGCATGATTATATGTCATAACAGTAGTTCATCTCATAAAAATTTTCATGATCCGGTAACAAGCTATTCACATGTTAAAGTATAGACCATAAACTTTCTTGAAAACTAGCAAACATCATTCTCAGTCATCAGACAATTACAATTCATCTTATTTCCATGAAGGGTCTATGTCAGAGCTTTGATTTAGCAAACTCCACATACTCAACTACCATATAGTCTTCCATGATTGCTACCACTCAAAGCATATTCTTAGAACAAATAGCATCCATCGAACATAGAGAAAGATAGGGTCTTAGTGTTTCACCTCCCAACTCACTTATCATATAGATAATTGTCAACAATAATAATTCATGATCAAATATATTTGCATGGCCATATATGCTTAGATCTTTCCCCAACACACGATGCTTGCCATAAAAGAAAAAGATAGGCCCTTCGCAGAGGGAAGCAGGGATTTGCAGAGGTGCCAGAGCTCGATTTTGAAATAGAGATAAATAATTTTGAGAGGTATGATCTCATTGCAACATAACAACCAGGAGTTCCCAATATCTTCCATACTACATACATTATAGGCGGTTCCCAAATAGAATGGTAAAGTTTTTACTCCCCCTCCACCAACAATCATCAATCCATGGCTTGCCGAAACAATGGGTGCCTCCAACTAACATCATTCCTGGGGTAGTTTTTGTTTGCAATTATTTAGATTTGATTTTGATCATTTGATCATGGGACTGGGCATTCCAGTTACCAGCCATTTTTCTCGTGAATGATGAGCGGAGTCCACTCATCCTGAGAATAGCCCACCTAGCATGGAAGATACTGATAGCCCCTAGTCGGTACATGAGCGATTCGGGCATACAAAACAGATTATTATTTGAAGGTTTAGAGTTTGGCACATGCAAATTTACTTGGAACGGCAGGTAAATACCGCATATAGGTAGGTATGGTGGACACTCATGGAAGAAAATTGGTTCAAGGAATTTGGATGCACAAGCAGTATTCCCTCTTAGTATAGATATGTTGGCGAGCAAAGGATTCTAAATAGCAAGCACCATATGATGGAGGATCTATAACAATATAACTTCTATACAAATATACCCAAGCATAACTCATTATGTTGTCTTCCTTGTCCAATTTCAACTAATTTTATCAGGTTTGAAAATAATTAATATGGATCACAATCATAAAAGATGTCTAAGATAGTATATTTATATGTGAAATCTCTCTTCATACAATATTCTTTCATGAATTGTTTAAGTGACCAACACAATGCTTGCCAACCTTCAATAAATTTACTACCTCTACTTCTTAGATGAGAAGTCATTACTCCCAACGGGGTAAGCATATGAAACATATATAATTTCAGATTTATGACATTAAACTCATTCAACCATTTACTCATAGGATATAAGTGAAGCACACGAGTAAATGAAAAACTAGTCCAAAAAGATATAAGTGAAGATCAATGAGTAGTTAAATAATTATGTAGCCATGTGAAGACTCTCTCTCATTTAATAATTTCAGATCTTGTTATTATATTCAAACAGAAAGCAAAACCAAATAAAATGACCTTTCAAGGATAGCACAACTCATGTGAAGAAGCAAAAACTTAGGTTCAACCGATACTAACCGATAATTGTTGAAGAAGAAAGGTGGGATGCATACCGGGGCATCCCCAAGGTTGGATGGTGGAGACTTATTAAAATGTTATCTTGGGGTGCCTTGGGCATCCCCAAGATTGAGCTTTTGTGTCTCCTTAATTCCTTTTATATCACGGTTTTCCTAAATCTCAAAAACTTCATCCACACAAAACTCAACAAGAACTCGTGAGATAAGTTAGTATAAAACAATGCAAAAACCTTATCATTTTCTACTATAAAAAATTGCTAACATTATTATTAAACATTGCATACTAAATGTCTCTGCATATTTAATACTCCAATCCTCAAATATAATATTTAAACAAGCAAGCATATGCAAACAATGCAAACATAACAGCAATCTGCCAAAACAGTATAGTCTATAAAGAATGCAAGATTCATCATACTTCCCTAACTCCAAAAATTAATACAAAAATAATACGCTATATAAGATTTATCAGATATCAATATGAAAAAAGATTCAACATTATATCACTCACTGACTTTTCTAGGTAATTTTTGCAACAGCGGTAAACTTTCTGTTTTGAAACAGCAACATGTATACTTGCAAAATAAGCATGGTAAAGGCTATCCTTCACATTTTTATTGAAAATAAAGATGCAAAACATTATTATAAATAACATCAAGCAAATACTAACAAAATAAAATGACTCTCCAAGCAAAACACATATCATGTGGCGAATAAAAATATAGCTCCAAGTAAAGTTACCGATGAACGAAGACGAAAGAGGGGATGCCTTCCGGGGCATCCCCAAGCTTAGGCTCTAGGTTGTCCTTGAATATTACCTTGGGGTGACTTGGGCATCCCCAAGCTTAGGCTCTTGCCACTCCTTATTCCATAGTCCATCGAATCTTTACCCAAAACTTGAAAACTTCAACCACACAAAACTTAACAGAAAACTCGTAAGCTCCATTAGTAAAAGAAAACAAACCACCACTTTAAGGTACTGTAATGAACTCATTATTTATTTATATTGGTGTTAAACCTACTGTATTCCAACTTCTCTATGGTTCATACCGTCCGATACTACTCATAGATTCATCAAAATAAGCAAACAACACAATGAAAACAGAATCTGTCAAAAACAGAATCTGCAGCAATCTGTATCAAACATATACTTCTAGAACTCAAAAAATTCTGAAATAAATTGATCGACCTGAGGAATTTTTCTATTAATCATCTGCAAAAAGAATCAACCTAAAATCACTCTCCAATAAAACATGTAAGCTAATCTCGTGAGCGCGAAAGTTTCTGTTTTTTACAGAAAGATCATAAAGACATCACCCAAGTCTTCCCAAAGGTTCTACTTGGCACAAAAACGAATTAAAACTAAAACCACATCTAACCAGAGGCTAGATGAATTATTTATTACTAAACAGGAGCAAAAGCAAAGGACAAAAATAAAGTTGGGTTGCCTCCCAACAAGCGCTATCGTTTAACGCCCCTAGATAGGCATGATGATTTCAACACTACAAAAAAAGACACATCCGTGACATTTTGGGCCGAACGAAAAAAATTCTGCCATACTTATGACACTTCTATGACGATAATTGTGACAAAACACGGTATCATCATAGATGTGGTGGGATCCTACTTCTATGACAAAAAATCATGACAGAAAAAGGGCTTTTCGTCCTAGGCGAGCCGGAGACGTAGCTGCATGACATTCTCTGGGCCGTCCATGATGGAAAAAATGTGGTAGAAGCGAGGGCGAGGAAAATTTCAGCGAGTTCCTGGTTACGGTGGGTGGTAAGGGGCCGAGCGATGCACGTTTCCCTTGTACACGTACGTGCATGTGTGTGAGGCGTTGGGCTCTAACTGAACCCGAGCGAGGCGTCGCCTAACTGAACCCGAGCGATTGCACTGCAGGCTACTTGTTACTGAACCTGATTGAGTGAGTGATTCCTTCGCTACTGCTGCTAACTAAAGCCGATTGATGATGCCTCTAGAAGAACAGTGAGCATTGCAGGGGGGTTTGGATCGATAGTGAGCGTTGCAGGGGGGGTGGATGAACAGTGAGCGGTGGCGGTGGATGAACAGGACCCGTGGCGTTGCCTCTGGATGAACAGGATCCCGATCGATCGAGCTGGTTGGGGCTGGATGAACAGGACCCCATGGAGGGCTAGATGAATAGGACGACCCTGTGGAGGGCTGGATGAATAGTAGACGGTGGAGGGGTGGATGAACAGTAGCCCGTGCAGGGGTGATTGAATAGGAGCCCATGGAGAGGGGTTGTTGAACAATAGACAGTGGAGTAGCATACGGTGGAGGCTGGATGAACAGGAGCCTGTGGATGAACAGTCGCATGTGGAGGGTGGAGGAGGTCGGCAGTGGATGAACAGTAGCCCGTGGTGGCTGGAGGAGGTCGACGGTGGAGATGTACAGTATCCCGTGGAGTCCCGTTTTGCAGTACGCCACATCCATCCCGATGAACAGGACCCCCGTTCCGACCGTAGCGCTCCAACACAAGTCTGTTTCGTCCGTTTTGCGGTACACCACACCCCTCCCGATCAGCAAGACCCCCGTTTCGACCGTAGGAGGTCCGTTTCCTCCGTTTTGCGGTACGCCAGACCCCTCCCGATGAACAGGATCCCATTTCGAACATGACTGGTCGAACACAAGGCCATTTCCTCTGTTTTGTTGTACGCTAGGCCTCATTTCCGTCGACTGTTCCGTCCAAGCCCTCCCGATGAACACAACAACGCATTCCATTCTGACCTAGCCGGTTGGCTCACCATGAACGCAATGGCGATGTTGTTTCTCCATTTCGACCCAGCCATGTACACGAGCCCTGGCCGTACATATATATGCGCGAGTAGGCGTTCGAGATCCCGCCCATATGTACGTATGTAGCTGTATTTTCTTTCTTGCACCCTGGCCGTTGTACGCACATGTACATGCTATGTGCGCGCCTCTACTACGACACGTCCGCGCCTCTACATCAACCAGTATATATGTACGTACATGTTCGCGACCAAAATGACAATGCTACATATGCTTCGACCAGGTGGGTCCCGATTGTCAGGCACTTCCTTGCATGCGAAGATGTAGTTGGTGGGTCCCAGCAGTCAAAGGGGAAACATTTTTTCGCAAAATAAGGTGGCCCG
Organism: Triticum timopheevii; assembly: GCA_963921465.1. NCBI lineage: Eukaryota > Viridiplantae > Streptophyta > Magnoliopsida > Poales > Poaceae > Triticum > Triticum timopheevii. The sequence continues at coordinate 495,180,977 of OY997270.1, read as the reverse complement.
TCCGGTGGGTCCCCGTTGTCAGGTGAAGGAATAATTATTTTGCACGTAATAAGGAGGCCCTTCCTTGTGGCTACCGTGGACCCAGTTGTCAGCCTCTCCACGTACAGTACTCTTCTGATGGAAGTCGGTCATTGACCACATTGACCACGCCGCGCCGAGAGCACCATGGCGATGGACGACGGTGAGTCCTAGGAAGGGGACGACGCGGAGCCGGGGAAGATGCGGCACTGGATGCCCACGCGGAGAGGAGTACGAGGGTTCACTGGTTCGGTTGCGCTACCGTCGCCGCATAATAACACGGGGTGTGGGTGAGTGGAGTGGAGGGATGGCCTGGCCACCAGTGGGAGTAGTATGGGGGCGGTGAGGCCTCTGCGGTAGGACAGCCGGCCATCGGAGGCAGGAGCAGGAGGCACGATCGGCGCTGCTTTGGGCGCCTGGAGCAAGAAGACCAGAGGTTGAAGAAGCACTACGGCCGTTGGATGTACATCGTACGGTCACTCGAGCTAAAATCGTGCATATTGACTAAGTTGAGAAAGCCCTCCGTCCCCGTCAACTTAGTAGGCCCACTATACTGGGTCCCAGCTAGCAGGGGGAGTATTATTTTTTTTTGTGCGTAATAAGGAGGCACTTCTTTGCGTGCAAAGATATAGCTGGTGGGTCTGAGCTGTCAACGGCTGTAACGTTTTTTTCGCGAAATATAGAGGCCCTTTCGGTGGGTCCAAGATGTCAGGTGGAGGAATCATTATTTTGCCGTAATAAGGAGGCATTTCCTTGTGTGTGGCCGTGGACCCAACTGTCAGCCTCTCCATGTACAGTCCACTTTAGATGCATGTCAGTTGTTGACCACGTTGACCACGCCACGCCGAGAGCACCACGGCGGTGGATGATGGTGATGCCTAGGAAGGGAACGACACTGAGCCAGGGAAGACTCGGCAGTTGTTTCCCACGCGGAGGGGAGTACGACTGTACAAGGGTTTACTGGTTCGTCTGCCGTCGCCAGCGAATAACAGCAGGTGTGGGTGAGTAGAGGGATGGCTAGGCCAGCGATGGGAGTACGGTGGGGCTGTGAGGCCTGCATGGCAGCATAGCCGGCCGCGGGAGGAGGGAGCAGGCAGTCCCGCCGGCGCTTGTTTGAGCGGCTGGAGCATGAAGAGCAAAGATTGAAGAAGCACGACAGCCGTTGGATGGACATCCAATAGTCACTGCTCTCGTGTGTTGACTAAGTTGATAGGGCGTTGCGTGTACGTCAACCTTTTTTTTATGAAAGCATATGCGTCAACCTGTAGTAGGCGCACAAGTCAGCCTCAAATTTGTGGAAAACGGCATACAGCCCATCTGCCATTATTTCTAATAATGTATAGCCCATTTGCTAATACTTAAGAATTTTTTGGAGCCCATCTTCTTTTTGTTAGCATTACACCCCATATTGTGGCCATGGTTAAAAAGTATACGAAATTTTGCATATTTCGGTATGGTCAACTGTTATTAATCCAGAAATATTGATTCACATTCAAACTATTTTGAAAAATAATTTATATAAATATAAAATCTAAATGATTGTCCATGCATAAAAACCAATGGAATTTAAAATCTTGTAATGAAAAAAAAATTGAAACTAATTCCCGGTTTGATGTGTTTTAAAAATGCACAATCCATTTTTGGGCAAACCGAATGAAACTCTCCTCGTCTTGAAAGATTTGCAGCCCAACAGGGTCGATAAAGTAAGTGGGCCTTGTTTGGATATTTCTTTAAAAATAATAGAACTGGGCTAGCCATTTTCAGCAAGAAAAAAACACAAATGTTCATGATGTGGTAAACATAAATAAAACCCTGGCTAGACGGGCCACAGCCCCCACACAGCCCCGTTGTTACCCTGATCCGTCGCTAAAACTAGTATAAATAACAACTGCTTGTTCCTCAAAAAAATTGCGCGACTTGCTGGGTCCCTGGTGTCAGCCGCTCGTAGTGTAATTCTATCGTTTATTGACTACGTTGACAATGGCGTGAGCCCCATATGTCCAACTATTAGGAGGAACCATATTTTTGGGCTTGTAATATAGAGGCACTTGCTTGCGTACTGCCATGACGCTGGTGGGTCCCTACTGTCATACTCTCCACGTACAGTCATCTACTTGTTCTTCTCGGTTGTTGACGACGTTGACAACGCAAGAGGGCGGCACACCACGCACGGCGAGCGAACCAAGGCCGCAAGGCATAGGACGACAGCGAGGCCTCGGACGGAACGAACAGGAGCCGTGGAAGATGCATCGGTCCAGTCGCAGGCGGAGGGGAGTACGCAGGTTGACTTGTTCAGGTGCGGGTGCGTGTTGGGGCTGACATCGCCGGAGAATAACATGACGTGTGGGGGAATAGAGGGAGGGACTGGCGAACATTGGAGGGTACGTACTGTAGGGCGGCGGAGGCGCAGCTAGCCATGGGATGCGGTAGCAGGCGGAGCCGATGGGGTGGTTCAGTTTGTGCGGCTAGAGGAAGAAGAAGACAAGAGATAGAATATACATGACAAATGTTGGATGTCAATCCAACGGCTAGTAGGCAGAATCGTTTGTTGACTGGCTAGTAAGTCGACACCACCTTGGTTAGGCTATTTCCTCGCGGGTCCCAAATGTCAAAATCCAAATATGTCATGGTCATGCAGCCTTTCCTATGAAAATTTACAGCCCATTTGATATGCTAGTTCGAAATAAGTTTGTGGGTGCTGGTGGGGGCTAATCAATTGGCTTCTGTAATGCACAGTGAGCTCAAGCAACCGACAAGAGTGATGTTATTTCCCTTGGTTGGGATGTGTTACAATATTTCACTCTAAATTAAAGGAATGGCAAGCCATTTGCCTTGTTTCAAAGAAAATATGACAGTCACAGCCGAGTTGAAAAGGGCAGGAACATCTAACTCCAGCTTACAAACTGTACAAAAGCACGAGGGTTAATTATTCATCAGGTTTACAACAAAACCTAGGTTGAAAAGGGCAACAACATCTAACTCCAGCACTATTTTCGACAGTCACAGTCAATGGATCGGTCAGGTCCATAGAATGAACATCCTGGGTCATAAAATTTACTGGTTTATGACCACAATATGTTGTAAATAGGAGCCCGACACGTTCAGAAGTTCTTTTGCCCACTTGAAACTCCTTTTTTTGCTCTTCCACATACGCATCCGTCAAAACCATGCTGTTGATAAACTTAATCCTGATGGACAATAGTAACCTCGCATTCAGCAGGAAGAATGTGACAAATCTAGTGTTTGCATGGTTGGCTACATATCGTTCTAGCATTATTGCCTGCAATCGAATCTCATGAGAAGTGAGAAAATCCCGATGCTTACAAATCCACCGATTGGTTATAACTTTCTTACCCTGCCATGTTGCCTAAACAGACATGATGATTGAAAACAGTTAAGGTCTAAAAAAAGAGTGTCGAAAGAGCAACAGCTGAACGGTTAATTCTAGTACACTATATGTGGGCTTCCAATGTGCGTGAAATTATCACCTTTATATACAAATTCTCCATACATGGAAAGCATTGCAGCAAGCCAATAATCTTGTTCAGATCAAAACTATTCATTTGGATATATAAGATCTTGACAGAATCCAGCACCATTGATAGGCCATCCATGGAGAAACTCTGCATTGAGCATAGAACATAATATTAGTACAAAATGTGTACTCCAATTGATATATAACTTATGCGCAGAAATTTAAAATGCAGCTTATGGTTACAAGTGTAACTGATAATATAAAGTACCTGAAGAACTATGGAGCCAAACACCATATTGAAATGAGCATAGAGATCATGTATTACACCCAAGGTCTCTAGTTTAGGCACAGAGAGGACGGTTATTTGCAACGGTGAATAACTAGAATCAAGGATCAACCTTTGAAGTGAAGGGGCATCTTGGATGATAAGCTACCTTCCGTCAAAAGAAATTCCAATTCTTACAAGGTTAGGCAACTTTATTTGGAGACAACCGATTCTAACTGTGAAAACAAGCACCAAGGACTCCAGGGCAGGGCAACTGGAGTGGACGATGCTGTGCAATGAGGCCTCCGATATACGAACCCGCACAAGTGAAAGTTTCTTGAGAAATGGGAGTTGAAGGTTTAGTACCAGATTGTCTGGTAGGTAGCACAGCGCAAAGATGGTGGTGTGGAGAGAGGAGGAAAACCGCGAGATGGACATTGGTGCTGAGGGCACAAGTTCATGGCGTTCGGTATGTGGTATGTGATTTCCAGGGGAATAGTAGAACTCAAGGAGCTGTAGTTCTGTGAATTCAGGGGATTTCAGCTAGGCGTCCACCATGGAGGGCAGGTATGCTTCCTCGGGTAGCATGACGGGATGTAGAGGCTTTCAACGGAGCTCTGGTTGGACGAGATGATGGCTCTGGGGATTTCAAAATCATTGAAGAGAGATAGCTGATGATAGTCGATATTAAGGGGCACGGCGCGACATAGAGGGCGCCACCGAATTGAGAGGACTTGGGTGCGGCACCAATCCTTGGTGGGGAGAAGCGAGATGATCTCCCCAAGGACGGCGTCCGTGAGATCGCTGATGCGGTCCACCCGAGATTCTACGGGTTCCTGGGATCCGGTGGGGCGGGGTCACCGCTTCTCCCTGCGCTGCCGGGTGCGGGATCTACAACAGGCATCGCCGCTAGCGGGAGCCTCATCTTCTTGGCAGTGGGGTCAACTGACTCCATTTTCCTCGAGGGCGTCGCGTCGCGCTCACGGATTTGAGCAGAGTAACGAATGATGAGCCTAGTTGTAGTGTGAGTGAAGAAGAAGGGGAGCTGAGGTTTTTTCTGTAGTAGTGATGAAGAAGGGGAGCTAAGGTTTTCTGTAGGAGTGAGGTGAGGAATTTGGGGGTACGAGTGGAGCGAGCTAACGTGAGGTGGGTGGGAGCGAGGAGGAAGAAGAGCACCCAATTTTTTTTGGGGGGGCGGTGTGTTGGGTGTGGGTAGAGCCTCTTATTCAGTAAATATAGGGCTTTTGAATTGATTTTACTATTTACTAGTGTGGATGGGCTGTTTTGTCTTGGGCCCAGAGAAACAATTAGTACTAGTACAGTGGAGACACTCTATAGCTACCCAGAAAAAGAAGAACTACTAGTAAAGTGGAGACATTCTACTGCTTCTGGCTCCTCCTAGGTCATTGAAACCTCTCCCTCTATTGAATGATGTTATACTTTTGTTCACTGACATGCGGGCCATGCAGCACGCGGGCCCAAATGCCATCCACCAAATTAGAAGGCAGTATGCAGGCGGAGAGTCACCCCGGTCGTAGCACGGCAGTAACGAGTCGTTGTATCACAAAACCCCACCTCCCCGCAGTCTAAATTTGACGGACGAAGCAACCAATATTTCACTCTTCGCTGAATCCCCTTCTCCCTCACCATCTTCAAGAAAGGGAACACTCGCATCTTCCACTGTTCTTCTCTCCCAACAAAGGGAAGGTAAGTGGATCCGTGATGTTGGTATATTTTCGTTCAGAGAAAAAAAAAGAACTTTTGCAAAGCTGTAACCGATCCTCACTCTCTTTTTTGTTTCATTGTCATTGTGATCGTGTTTTCCTTTCAGTGGTCTCCTAGTATTCGTCAGTTTCATGATGGACCAAGGAGAACCAGGCAAATATCTACCGATATTGGAGCGGACGCGGGAGGCTGATCCCCACGAGATAGAGAGCTCCAAGAAGATGGAGGCAGCCACCAAGCTGACCCCAGATAAGCTCACGCCCACTACTGAGATGGTCAATGCCCCGTTTGAGGTTACAGCCCCCGTGGCACTGTAGGAGCAGTTTTCCCCCTTCGAGGATGTGTCCCCCCCCCCCCCCCCCCCCCCGCTGAGCTGCCCAAGGTGATTTTCTTCTTTGTCAATCTCGACTGTGGTTATTCATCTAAGTATGTGGTGATTAATAATGCAAACTTTTATTAGCTTCGATGCCATGCTATACATAGTGGTTTAAATAACTTGTGTTTCTTATACTAAAAAGTAATTCAGAATTTGTATATGTTTCAATTAGAGCCCTGATGTAGACAAGGATTGTGTGGTTGTACATGTCACTCGCTATGAGGCGGATGACCTGAATATACGCACTGGGAAAACAGAGTTCTTAGGATGTTGGATCCTGGAAGCCATGTGCGGTTATACTAATGAAGAGTTGTATTCCAGCCTCACTGTTGTCAGGCGTGATGTCCAGGGTGTATTTAAGCACAAAAGTTCAAAGCTACTCCTTCGTTTGTGAGGCATACTGTTCTTGTCAAGCTTAAGCAGGAAGATGACGTGGCATGCCTCCACAAACAAGTTTATCAGTGGCAAGGCCACAAGGTTGTCTTCATGAAGGTTCACAGGATTGAGCTGCTGCGAGACGTCCTCGATGATGTTCATGGCAAGGTTCGTCTTGTGTCTAGCCCAAATTAGATCGAGGCATGAAATAGTTGCCCCATCTAGTGTTTAATAGTAGTTTGGATTGTGTTGAATTATCCGAACCTTGCCTGTTATCGACCCCTTTGGGGCTAGTACTCTGTTTGAATCCATCTATGGGAACTGCTGCTACTTTTGTGTGCCCATGAATCATGTGAGAACCATCATAATTGTTGCTAAAACATATGCGTCCTCACTAGTTTTTTCATGAATATGGCATGGTAAGACATAAGTTGGCATGGTTTATCATATGAGCAGTGTTTTTTTTGATGAAATAGAGCACTCGTTCGAGAACTGTGCACCGACATATACATAAGTACTTGTAAACATTGTTGGTGCTACCCCACTTGTCAGCAGTTATGCAAAACACGGCACATTGGCGCAGCTCGCTTCAACAGTAGGCTATCGACCAACTAACAATTAGCAATCTGCTGTCTGACATATAAGCAACTATGTATCTTGTTACTGTGGTTCATGCAGTTAACTGAGGCCACAATGTAAATTCCAAACATTCACATGCTAGTCCGGCGCTCATGTGGAACACTCACATTAAACTTGTCTTCATAAAAAACTTGAAAGCATAAGTTAAGCAATTTTATACATCTGAATGATTCATAGAACATAACAAACATATACTAGTTCACAGCAAAAGACAAAGTTGTGAGAAGGTTTACAAATGAGGAAAAAACAAGCAAGGCTTCTCTGAGCAAAGGGCCTCCCGGCAGGCTTAAATTTCCTGCAGTTCACTCTGGTTTTTTCTTGTTGCCACCATCCAGGGTTAGGTTCTCTCATTCCAAAATAACCAATTATAATTGTGGTCTCAGCTGGAATGTTGAACTCAACCATGCATTGTACTGACCAGGTGAAATTCTTGTGCATTCCACTAAATTTAAGCACCGCTATTTGTAGAAATAAGCATACCACAATGCTTCTTGTCCGCGCACCTGTCCAAAAAACCACCGTGCAGCCGTGCCAGCTAGTCCTCGGTCCATGGATGAAGTGGTAGAAAGTGCATTCCGGACTAGGATGTAGTTGTTTTCGCTCGTCCCTGCACTACAATCAGGAAGTAAAACATACGAATCAGCTTCTTTTAGATTGTGTTGGTCATTCTACCTTAGTTACTACCAATGTAGGAATACCTTGAAGACTGGAGGTTAGATGACGGCAATGAGGGATAGCCATCTCATTTTGCACAGTTCTACTAAAACTGAGGTGTGTTCTTTTGATTGCACGGATAGAAATGATACGGAGACAGACATCCCGAAACGATATGGAGACAGACATCCCTGTTTGTGCAAATACGAAATACGGTTATTTAAACAGTGACAGATATTTGCAGTGGCGTATGATTAATAGCAGCATCTATTGTGTTATAATTGGCACTAGATTGACAATATGAAGATTCCTTAAGTAAGTACCATCACATCACATCAACAATGCCACTAGATTAACATGCAGAACAATAGCATTAGTATTACTGTCATGAGAGTAGCACATGGTCAGTAAATGTGCAATCAAATTTGTGCAGTTCCACTGGGATGAAGCAATGTTAGTGGTGTGAGATTTAAGTGTAACTGCAAAATCACAATTCATGGGAAATAAAGCAAGACAGAAGCACTTAATAAAATGGTGGTGGCATTGCTTCAATTTATCGACGGCACTAGACCATTACTTATAGTGACATTAGGTGGCATTGCTTAATGCTTCATGTGATTTTACATTAAAGGTAGCGATATGGGCGTAGGGACAGCAGGGGCATAAAGTGGTGAGGCAGACGTGGCTGCCGAGAGCGGCAAACACTCAGGTAGCATGTCTGCGTTTGTCCCATTTTTATCTCCTCGGTGACATTTTCATATGTGAGCACAGGAAATCTAGACCTGCTCATTCTCATTTGCGTTGTCCCACAACACCAGTCACTTTCTTTCCTTTTTCAACCAAGAGATAGGTCCACTTCCCCCCCCCCCCCACTCTTCGGCATCCACCATGCTTTCTTCGTCTTTTCAACCAAGAGACCGGTTGGGTAGCCAGTATCTACTACTTTCCCCCGTTTCTTCTTAGAACCAAGTCCTAGATTCATGCTACAGCTTTCCGACTTTCTTCCATGTTTGAACCAACTCTTAGAGTCGACTGTATGAACTAGCTTTACCTCTAATAATAGTAAAAGTCTAGGTGGCTTTGGAACAGCAGACGGAAGTAGAAAAAGATCCACACGAAGGGAGCCGGGATAGTAGAGCAAGGTAGTTTTCAAAGGAATATATACCTGTGGGTCGTCAGCATGTGGCAAAGACGGCGTCAGGAGGCCGCATCTTGGCCACAATATCGCAGGGAGGAAGAAGGGGTCAGAGGCCCTCCCGAGTCGGCGCTCTCTCGGAGAGAACGGCACGGCCACCGATCGGGACGCGCAGGCAGCCGTTGGTCTCCTCCCTCGCCGCCGACGACAGCGTGAACGATGCACCAACACCCCTGCCCCGGTCGAGGTTGTCCGGCCGGATTGGTGACCAGCCATGAGTTGAGAGAGAGTGTGGCCACCTATGTCTTGCTTAGATCTAGAGAGCATGAGAGGCTGAACGAGAGGAACCCTAGTAAAGCAAGCGCTAAGGCTCCTGCTTATATATATAGTGGAGTGATTTTGTTGTACCAGCTTCGAAAAAATGCGCTCCTACGTGTACCACTGAGTGGGTGTGAGAGAACTAGTTCGTGCGTGCACTGCTTCTCTTCGTGAGAGTACAATATACTATGCCCAAAGAATGTTCGCTGCAAGAGTAATAGTATAAGTGTGTGACGTGTGAGCTAAAATAAAATGTGCGCGAGGTCTTTTGTTTTTTAGAAGTTCTAAGGGTTGGGTGTGAAGAGCACATATGTGTGTGACGTCTAGCTGCAGATAGACGGTGGGTGCGACGTGCAAGTCTGCGAGAAGACTCGGGAGAGTCGTGACTCGTGAGGGTGCGTGTGTGTGTGAGAGAGAGGGGGGCGCGTATCAATGCAATGCATGTGTCTGTAAATCATTATCCAACAAACATTCGCCACAAGCCTTTTCCTTACGAACGCCGTAAGAACTGTTAGATCGGCATCCGACAGTGTCAGTTTTGCCATGTCATTTAACAGAATAGCCACTCCTCCTACACACAAATCTTCCACGTGAGTGTTAGCAACTACCGTATGCTCCCTCCGTTCCAAAATGCAGTGCATATAGCTTTATTGAAAATTCGAACCTTGCAAACTTTTACCGAGTTTTCATGTACCAAATTGCACATGTAGAATACCCTATATATATATATCATTTCATTCATCTTCAAGAGGTAACTATAAAGATGGGGGAGGAGTCTACAAAGAAAGACCATCGTATCACCCGCAGCAATTTCAACCATCCTTTGGTGTTGAGGAATATCATAGGAACTCTATATGATATGATTTTTATAGGATTTTTTTCCTTTAGAGCCAGTTGGTCCATAGGAATAGATTCATATACTCCACATTTCAAAGGAAATAAACATGATATCATTTCTATACCTTTAGAGCCACTTGGTTCATATGAATGGATTCCTATACTCCCTTAATTTCCAAGGAAAATAAATATTAGCGTGTATTCAATAGAAAAGTTCCTATGATATGAACCAAATTACATCTCTTTTCTAATCCCTCCTCATAGGAATTGAGATACATGTCATCTCTAGATTGAATAGAAAAGTTCCTATGATGTGAACCAAATGACATCTCTTTTCCAATCCCTACTCATAGGCATTGAGATGCTCCATGTCATCTCTTTCCCTACAACTTCCATGTATACATCTTCTATTCCTAAATAGATAGTACAACTCACTAGTAGGTTTTTTCCAAAACATGCAACTATGGCACAAGAACTATATAGTGTGCCAATAACTTTGAAAGATGGTCGCTGGATGAAGCTAATCCGACAGTGCAGAGATGGAAAATCCGAGAACTACTGGCTGTTGGATATCATCAACATTCCACCAGATCTGCCACATGTACACTTTAGAAGACTACATGGTTGAACCTAAGCATAATGCACAAACCTCAAAACACAAGCACTTCTCCTTTGTTCTAGAATCTTCTGTATCATAATTGATATTTTTTCTAAATGAATTGCCATTATTTGTTTTTTAATTTATGCTTTACAGTGCACAACCCCATGAATCTTAACATTTTTATAAAACTAATTGATTTTGAGTGAGATGAACTATAAGAACTAAACGAACATCTACATCATGCATATATGACTCAAAGATTTACATGCTATAGTGTGTATTTATTCATAATTTGGTTTCAAAATCTCATGCGTTCAATGCATCATTGCCTTTCGATCGAACCTACGTCCACCATTTTCTATACGTACTATATCTCCACTGGTCCCCGAACCCAAAATATTGCCTCATTCCCGTAAAACCAAGTGGCCCACACATGCGTCAACTCAAACCCGTTAACTACGACGTGGCCCCGCACGCTGTAGTACTCCTACAAACCATACCGCCGCACTCATCATCGGTTTTCTTCAAGAGGACGAGGGAGAAGACAATTTGTAGTGGAGGCGCTTTAAAAAAAGGATCTGTAGTGGAGACCCCTACCCTAGGGTGCCCTAGGTAGCTGCCGCACGCATCATTGTTTTCTCTTTTCTTTATGCTCTTGAAACCTAGAGTGAAATGATGGATGCTTCATCCTTCCAACTTAATGCGGGAAAGCTGGGGCTTTGTGATTTGACCCCTCATCGCTCATTTTCTACTACCGTGGTGCTACGACCGAGGTGCCTCTAGTTACAACCGCTACTCCAAACTGTAATTTGGTGCATCACACGTGGAACAAGACGGTTGATGAGCCACATGTCGGCCAAAGTGGTCCTGTTAAGTGTGTCGCCATTTCGTGTGTGGACTGACCCTGCTTGAGTTGCTACGCCAACACGACAGGAGCAGCCTACCACTTGATTTTGCTACTTGGTGAATCCAGACTATATTGATCTAAAAAGATACGTGCTGAACTACCCTCTCTGTCTCGGTTTTTTATTTTTAGGCGTCTCGGTTTATAGGGCGTGCATGTAGTTCTAGGTCATCCATTTGACTAACTAAATATGAGTTACTATGTCACAAAAAGTATAGCATTGGATTCTTAAGCGAATGTAGTTGTATTTTAAAGTCGAGGGCGGGACTTTTCCTGCACGGTAGGCGCGGCAGTTCCGCCTAGTCGATTTGACAGAGACGCGAGAAGACGAGGGAGAAGGCTACTGCAAACGTAGGGATGTGTGATTTGACAGCAAGTTACTGCTGGACAGGTGGGGCCCCGTGATTTGACTTGCCAGTATCATTTTAACTACAGCGCTATGACCGGCGTGAGTCTCCCGATTCCTGTGCACCTCCATATAGGTGCCTCTCCCAATGCTCCACCATGTAGTTGAGGCTGGCTCTTCCATGTGAGCCCACTTCTCCACTTTTTCCTTGCCTCTTTCCTCCAGATAAGCAAAAATGCCATGTGAAGCGGGCTTATAGCCCACTATTGTAGTACTTACTTGCTCCTACAAGTGCTAAGCTTGCCACATCGGCATAAAGTCTGATGTGGCAAGTTTGGTGACCTAAGGAAGAAACGGTGCTAAGCGCGTGTACCTAGGTGAAAAGACAATTTTGAGTCTATAGCTAATTAAATGAAGCAAACTTAGCAACAAAAAACTACTAATAAGCACCTATGCATTGGGGACTTGATTGCTAAGCCATTTAATGCCCTTAGCACCTCATCTAAGCACCATTTCATTGGAAGAGGTCACTCCTTGGCAAATGCAATAAATACTACTCCCTCTATCCCATAATATAAGAACGTTTTTGGCACTACACTAGTGTCAAAAATGTTCTTATATAATGGGACGGAGGGAGTACGAAGAAAGAGATAGAGAGAAGTAAAAAAATAAATACACATATAGCCAACCTTATAGCTAACCTTGTTGTAGTATGAGTGACTAAGTGATGACTATGTATGACATGCCAACATCTGACAGCCTAACGCACCTTGTTAAATCTCCAAGGGCGCGACCGCGCGAGCGACGCGACGGTCGTGGTAGGCGTGACCATCATACGGGCTGCTAGCAGCCCTTGGATCTGATATTAAACGGTCACATGCTAAGTGGCTGAAAATTTGCAGAATAACCCTCCAGGATAGGATATTCACCCATAGGTCTAGAATCACGCCATGCAACCGTTCGATCTCAGATCCAAGGGCTCTCGGAAGCCCGTATCATGGGAGAATGGAAAGCCACTACCCTGCCGTTCGCACGCTGGCAGTTCGCTCCTACTTGTCCCCACACGTCCTTTAATATTACAGCGGTTCGCTCCTAGTCGTCCCTCCTTTCACATTACGGCAGTTCCACTAATCCTAACCCTCCTCCCAAATCCATGGCATCCCAAATCTCCATGATCGGCGGTGAGTACAAGGTTAGAACCATCACCGACGATGAGTTCGACATCATCTACACTCATTCTTCCGCGACGGTGAAAGGATGCCTTTCTCGCTTCAAACGCATGTTCGAAAACTCACATGATGAGTGGGTCGTTGGGCTAGATGTTTAGTACACCATAGTCCTGGGACGAGAGAAGGATCTGAAGGACGAGGAGAGGAAGAAGCCTGCCGTAATCCAGGTTTGTGTGCATGACTTATGCTTGGTCTACCACATATGCCATGCCGACGTTGAATGTCTGGACTTTAAGAACTTCCTCGAGAACAACCTAGTCAAATTTGTTACTGTAAACTTTATGAACGACAAAGAAGTCCTGGGTCGGATAGGCCTCATTGTAGGCAACCCCTTCGACCTCCAGGAGAATCGGTTGCTGCCCTCCGGTAGCCAGCCTTAAATGCTGACCATGGCAGAAGCCATGGTTCATCCTTCGTACGGTAAACTGGAGAAACCTCACGCGTTTCATCTTCATGCATGGCAGCGGAATGTTCTAGATATAGACCACATCCACTATGCTGCAATGGATTTCTACCTTTGTTTCAATATCTACAAGGGTTCGATGAAGAGCAAGAGCCAAGTGTGCGGTTCAAGCAAAGAAGTATCGGCCAAGAGGAAGAGGGACAAGGACGAAGTCGATAACATGGACGAGGACTCCGAGTGAGTAAGGTGTCAGTATCTTTGCTCATGGTGGTTCTAATGCAGTGTCTAGCGGATTAGTTGCATAGTTTAATTTCAGGTGTGCTTAGTTTAATATGAGGGGTGTGTTGTGCTGAGCTCCAGCAGAACTATGTTATGTTTCTTCTCGTTACTTGAACTCCTCAGTTTGTACATACTACTAGTATTTCTGTAGTAGAATTTAGCACCCCAATTAAGCATGTACTAGCTTTTTTAATAGTACTATATGCATAATTTGGCGATGAGCGCTCCCTATATGTACCAGCTTTTTTTTAATTTCAATTTTTGCTCCATGGCACAATCCATCGATACTACTACTCTACAAAAGTATACATTTTTTTAAAGGCTAGAGTACAGTTCATCACATATATAGCCAGTTAAATTATCAACCTAGAATGACGCGCATGCCATGTAAACCGATACGAAGGAAGTATGGTAAAAATGAGGTGATTTTACCGAGCGATCGGCGGGGGAGCATGGCCTGTCATGTGGTCCCATGTGTCATGATGTACCAAGGCGATGCACGTGTCCCTCTTGAGGTAGAAGTAATACTACTTGGTTTGAGATGATGGCGAACTGAAGTGTGAAATAATGGTTGCGTCCGTCTGGGAAGGTGCGGCATTGTGATTTCACGTCTCATTCCTCACTACTACTCTTGGGCTGGTAGGAGTGGGGTGCGTCCCCCCTGCTGTTTTGCACTGTTATTTGGTGCTTGACACGTCGACCTGGTTGTTGTATGTCCCACATGTCGGTGATAGGAAGTACATAATTCATGAAAGGGAGCATCGACGGAGGAGTATTCTACAGAATTCATGAAAGGGAGCGACTTAGTTTTGGAAAAATCTGTTTTTACGGAGTACGTACCCACTATGGTTTATAGGGCTCCTCTAAAAAACATTCGTTTTTCCGTTTGATAAGTCTCAATTCTACTACTAGTAGTAGTACCATTACATGTTGGATTTCGAGGAGAGTTAGATCACCCGATGCAAGCAGTGTCAAGAGGAAACTCACCAATGCATGTAGAAGTTCATGGAAATTTAGGCTCGCCATAGTGGGGGTAATATAACCGGTAACATGCACTTGGGACTAGCAAACATGCTTATGTGGCATGCAATTAAAGAAGAGAGAGAGGGTTAGAGTAACATAGGTAGATACAGTATCATGTTAAATGCTATGCTACTTTGTGTCATGCATGGCAATAAATATGGTCATCTATGATACTACTTTATGTTACTATGCACTGTGGAGGTAGTATCATATACTAGTATCATATGCATGATACTAGTATATGATACTCCCCACTATGAGTAGCCTATTAGTGGTCATTCATGCATTCGTTCTAATTAATGCCTCGGTAAACATAACTTCTTGAGAAAAACGAGCGTACTAATTACTTGTGCAAACTATGAAATTAATTCGACCACTCACTGTCTACCTTGGTTGGAGAGATTTTGAAATTGAGCCATAAACTGGAAAGGAGGGAGTAGTGACTTTTGTCTCGATTACTATTTGTGGCCTTGTATAGATGCAAAATGTATTTTTTTATAGTGGCCTTGCATAAGTAAATGGAGGGAGTACTAAAGGACATATATATTCCAAACAATATGATAATCTCTCTAACCAAGGTATGTAGTAGGGACGAGGAGTAAACGGAGGGAGTAGTAAAAATTTCTCCTCGTCCTGCGAGCCACCGCGCGCATGGGCGAGGGAGCGGGCGTAAGGCGTACAGTACTACTACTACTACTACTCGTAAGCAAGCTTCACCTCATCCTGCGAGCCACCGCGCCCGTGGGTGGGGGAGACGGCGTACTAAGCAAGCTTCTCCTCGTTCTGTGAGTTGACGAGACACATCAAAAGTACTCCAGTGTATAGAGCCTTGCCACTAAGGTAGACCCCACATGGTTTGCCTCTTTTTTAACATAACACGTCAAGTCGCAATTTGTTTGTTCACCCATGGTAGACGACATTCCCTCCACCAAGTGGACAACTAGTACACGTGTCAAATTACCACGTGGGCTTCTTTTCGTACAGAAATGAGCTCCACCATGTACCCGCGTGGGTGTGGTTGGGAAAGAGATGGGAGTACGTGCGCCGTGCGTGCACCTCTTCTCTTCATGCACGTCCCCCACCTACGTGGGTGTGTGTGAGAGAGATAAAAACCTAGACATAATGCACCGTCCATCCCCATGCCTCCGCCAAGTCCGACCACCAGTCACCACCATGCCCCACTCCTCCTCACCTTATCTCTCATCTTTCTCCCTCCATTTTTATATACAAGGGGCCACTATCAAAATTAGAATTTGCAGATATACAAGGCCACTAACACTAATTGATGCAATATTAATGGTGTTTTCCTCGTGGTACTAGCAAAGGAGGACATTAATTATCCCTTGCATGCATGCGGGAGTTTGTAAAAAATGCATCTTGATGTTCCGTGCAATGCACAAGCATCTTGCTAGTCCATGAAAACAACACATGGAAAAATTCCATGGCGAATGAGGGATTTGAATCTATTGGGAGGGGCTGTTTGGATCTTGCAAGGGGTAGCCAAAATATTGGCGACCCTTTTGTCCATCGGTGCCTTTGCCACCGATGAACGAGGAATGGCTCGGGTGCTCATGCATCCTCCAGCACGCACGTTGGAGACGAGCTCGCACGAGCTGTGTTTTTTTTGTCCCAAAACACCGCCCGAGCCGCCCGCAGACCGATCGGCGATCCGCAAATTACGCCATCCAACCGTAGCCGCACACATCATGACAGCAACTCAACCAACCGGACGAAATTCGCGCAAACGTGTAGACAAACTGATATTTCATATAAACAATGACGGAGATGATATAAAATACCGGATTTTCATACAAACATGACGGATTTCATTACATTCAAATGAACTAAGCGGTGCTAGTTCTGGACAGCATAGGTATATAATACCTGGCCTAAATAGTCGCCCGCCGATCGATTTGTGTTCCTCATGTCCGACAGCACGATCACCGGACTGCCGGGAGCCCCGGAGGTATATGGTTCAGCGCAAAGGATGGCTCGCTTCCCCACTGCCTAACTGATATCATTGGCTGATGCCGAAGATGATGGTGGCCGGCACCGGTTCGAGTTCATCACTGGCCACTACTTCGCCATGGCCAGCACCGGCTCGAGTTCATCCTAACATTCCCCTCTTCCGTGGAGCCCATGTAGGGTCGACGAAGGTCCTCGGAACAAAAGGATCCGGGAAGACACCTATTGTGTACACCGGCGTCGCCTCCGCGGTGGCCTTCATGGGACCCAAGCGGCGGCGGCCTCCCGTGTTCTACTTCTCCTCGATGATGGCGGCGGGCGCGAAGGCGCTGGCCACCGACTCATCGCTCTCCTCGCACCCGGCTTCTGTCACTGGTTGCATGGCGCGGCCGCCAACATGGGAGTCCTGGCCACAAAAATGGGAGACGCGGTACGAGGCGGCGGCGTGGACGGTAGCAACGACGCCCGTGCGCCGCTCCTCATCGAGCTGGCCTGGAGCGGCGAGTTGCTGAACCGCATGCCGCCTTGGGGCAGCAAATGGCTCCGCCGGGCGAGGGGAGGGAGGTGGATCAGCGAGCTGCCTAGCTTGTTTCCGGCGGGCTACCCAGCCGGCTTGGATGCGGAATAACTACTCTTCATAAGCCATTGTAAGAGTGGACAAAATGGTGAAGGAGGAGATAGGGGAGTGGCGGAGGTGTGCAATTCTTGGCCAGCGTTTGGCCTTGTTTAAATAGGAGATTAAATAGACGGCGGACGGGAGGAGCTCGGCCAGCGTTGCGTTTAATGCCGGACCGTTCATGAACGGACGTGTGTCTAGAGTGGGTTTCTCGGCTTCCACACGGGCGGGTTTCATGGAGGCATTTGAATGCGGCAAGGAGGCGTGTTTAGCCGGGCATGCAGCAAGTGGCGCCCTTGACTCTGGCCTAGGACACCGCACCGTTCTTCCATTGACGTGTGGGCTCTCCGGGTACATGGCCTGCATGTCAGTGACCCAATGCAGGCAGTGCACAGCAGAGGAACCTTTGGTGGGCTAGGGCGGTCAGAAGCGGGCATTTCATAAACCGATGATTGTTCATTGAGTTGGACGTCATATTTTTCATGTAGATGAGCCTACTATGTTGATAGCCCGTTCGATACGTTGTGATTCATAAAGACCGTTGCAAACATCAATGTCCTTCTTATCACAGATAAGATTGATTAATACCTGTAACAATCCATGTCCTTAAAAAAGGGTGCGTGCACGTATAGGTTGAGCGTGTGTTTTGCGTCGTGTGCTGTGTGCATGCAGGCGTGCGAGTGTTGCGTGCGTGCAAGGGTACGTTTTTGTGTTGCATGCATGGGTGCGTATGTGTGTGTGTTCGTGACTGCATGTGTACGTGTCAGTGTTGCACGCCTGGATGTGTGCGTGTGTACGTTATGTGTACGTGTTAGTGTTGCACGCTTGCATGCGTGTGTTTCTTGCGTGCGTGCATGTGTACGTGCGGGGTGAGGTTACACATCAGTCGACTGACTTTTTCACCTCTGGTTATTAGATTTTCCAGCCGTTGGATACGAAATCAAGGGCCTCCAGTTTATCATCAAACTCCACCCCCCTAAGCCACGAGCCACCACTGGCCGAACCGCCGGCCCCCGCCGCCCCACCCTCCCCGAAACCACTCCCCACCGCTAGTCCGCCGCCGCACCGGCCATCCCTCTAGCCCTCCCCCCACCCCGCACCGAGATTTTTCTCTGGCGATCCCCACCCCACCGCCCAATCAACGCCCCCCCAACTGCCGGCGACTGCCAACTAGAGGTCTCACAACTTCGAATACCCACCGAACACTAATTTATTACCATTTATGTCCTTCATATACGCGCTGATGGGTGGGCCCTATGGTAATGTGGGCTGCTGAATGTGGACCATTTGACTGGTCAATTGATCGTGTTATCAATAAATTACAAAGCTGTATGGTGAGCCAGTGACCGTATGATCACCCTAAAATGTACTCCTATTTTATTAACACAGTACAGACTCAAACTACCATTTCTTTCTTTCATATACAGGCTGACAGCTAGGCCCCACGGTTACGTTCCTCGATGGTGCAACACTAGTTGCACCACACAGAACGTTTGACTGGTCAATTGATTGTGTCATCAACAAAATACGGAGTTGTACAGGTGAGCCAGTGATCGTATAATCATTACATGTATTTGTTTAACACGGTACAGAAGCAAGGGCTCATATATACGCGCAAGAACTCACCGCTATAAGCACACACACGCGGACCCTACCCCTATGAGCACCTTCGAGAGAGTGGGCCAGCATATATGATCTTGAGATTTTACAAAGTCACCATAGGTGCCTCATAGTCTAGTGGAATGTCTCCTCCAACTGAACGCACATCGTCGGAAAATACTGAAATTAACACAAGATAAATGCGAGCACCGAGACTTTAACCTTTGTGGGCTCGAGAAACCACTGTCCTCCTAACCATCCAACCACATGTTGGTTAGCACGAAAAAATGTATGTGGTGACCGTGATTAGCTTATTCTGAAGTCCAGTGACCATATCGTGCTTTCGCTTCAAATACAATGACCGTAAGAGTTGCCAACAAAATATGGAGCCGTATCGTGAGCTAGATACCGTTGTACTATTGTATATGCTTGTTTTCTTAGTGGCCGATTGCTTGTGTGGTGTGGTGGGCACATAATTTCTAGTTGTGGTGGGTCAACATGAAGACTCATCGTTTTGTTCCATACTGCACCACATATAGGTTGGAACGAGACGCGTTATACAAAGACCCATGTGGAGGACTCGACGTACAACACGAAGCTACCAGAGTCGCAGAGGACTCTATCCCCACTGGTGATAAGCCTACTATATATGATTTTTAACCCTAGGCCCCAGTATGTTATAGAAGCTTGGGCACTAGTTCGTCGATAGTATACACACACGCACAATGCCTGGTATTCACGTGTACTTTGTACACACCCCTATCACTAATATACAGTACCAGGAGTAGGCTCTTTCTTCAACTACAAGTGTCCGAACTAGGGTAAAACTTTACCTCATAATACCATCCAGCCTAACAGTCAGGGATATCCTACCGAATGATATGATGAAATCATATCTGCCAACTACTAGGAGAGAGGTGTGTCTGAGGGGGCAATGTGTGCGAGAGAGGCCTAAATATAATGTGTGTGCGGGAGACACGTAGGCACATATATGTGCGTATAGAGAGCTAGTAGAGACCGTGCGTGTGTATATATGCATGTGAGAGAAATAGTGTTTTCCAACTGAGATTAGTGAAAAGAGTGGTACATAGTAGTCAGAAAGAGAGAGAGAGAGAAACAGAGAGAGCATGTGCGTGAGACACCCCGACACCCTGAGAGAGATTGTGAGCATGTGTGAAAGAGAAATGCCGATGCATATAAAATGTGTGCACTTATGCGTAAGATAGAGAGATATATAACGCGCTTGTGAGAACGGGCCTAGGCATAGTGCATCTACCTGTAAAAGGCGGTTCTACGCATTAAATTAAAATATAAATGGCATTATTATTTTTGGATGAGATCACGAATTTTGCAAATTGCGTATGGACGAAAATCGGTCTATCAGACACCCATGCTCTATAGAATTCTAGCATGTGCATGTGTTTATTTCATATTATCGATCCATAGAGTGAGAGCGGTTTAAAATACAAGCAATGGATGCTTTTGCAATTCATATATAAACATTAATTAGTGCACTCCATGTTGTTAGTGTGAAGCACTTTATACATTTGTCACTTGCATGGATACATTCCAAATTGCTAGCTACGAAATAGAATACATGTCGAATTCAACATAAAGGGGGTTTCGAAGATTCGAATTCATAGGAAGTGCATTCATCTACTTGAACCAGAGATAATGGCATTTGTAAATCAGATGTAAAAGGTGGCATCAATCTTTGTTGTGAGTTTGAACATGCTATATATATTCATACGCATATCTAACATTTTTTTGCAACCAAGGAGATTATATTTGGAACCATGCATGAACTGAGGTAAGTTGCATATTTTTTAATATATACTCGTGTACAATGTATATTCAAATGTACCCCATCCATTCCAAAATAATCGTAGCTTTAGGATTTTTAAGAGTAAAGATTTGTGAAGTTTGACAAATCCTGAAAGTTCTATTCAAGAGAACCGAAAACGTTAATGCTTCTGCTCCAAAATATTGAACGAAGCGCCAAATAGGCATGTGGTCACCCGAAACTGCGCGTGACTAATGTTTGGTGGTAGGAAATTACTGTCCTGAACCCGGCCCGTGTAGCCTATCGGCCCGATGTCCAAAGGTCTAAACCGGGCTAGGTTTGTAACTTCACCAAGACGCCAGTCTCAACCGCCTCCGAGAAGCATTCATTTGCCGTGGGCGCCTAAACACCCATGCGCTTGGCCGAAATCTATCCCGCCCACATTTGGGACACCTGAGATTACTGTCCTACCCCCAACCCACAATATGTCCAAAATTTTAGATGGGTGCAAAGTTTGTAACTTTCCCCAAATTTCAAACAAGCGTGTCTCAAACCGAAATATTGTTCCCCCTTAGTTCCCCACCTCCCTCCGTTTCCCCATTCATACTCCGTGGGCGCCAACACGCCCTCTCCACCAGCAGCGAAACCCCAGCCTCCTGCGTCCTCCACCCCATAGCGGCCAATCCACCGCCGCCCTCCTCCATCACGCCGGAGTCGGTACCCCGACGTCGTCATCCAACGCAACTGCAACCGCAACGCCCTCAAGGACTTAGCAGCTAAAGCCGAGGCAGAGCTGCCTCCACGATGCCGATGCCAACGTGCGCCGTACCAGAACCACTCCAACCACGTCGTCCTGCACCTCACTGCTGCCGCTCCACTATCACAACCGTCCGCCGCACCGGAGCTGTTCCCGCTACACCGTCGTTCGCCACCTCGGATCTGGTTCCCCGCCGCCGATAGACGGCCACCGCTCCACACTCAACAACTTGGCCATGGGTTCTTCCAAGGCTCCACCGTCCTCCACAACTTCTCATTTCTAGCAAACAACATGAAGATCGTTGGAAAAAATAGAAGGAGGACACAACACTGCCATCAGAAAGAGGTACTCCTCTTCCCTTATTCATGCAAATCTTATGTCTCTACTCACACTGTATTCATCCCACGAAAGAAACTAGTTGAGCGCTTCTTATGGCATCTTCTTCGTGACACCAAATGCATAAGGTTTCCTCCCTTTACTATTTTACCTTTGCTAGAGGTCAGTAGCCCTCTTGGATTTCAATTCAGGGTCAGCCGAACCGCAATTAAAAGAAGTAGCACCCGCTTAGGCGCGCGGAACACCTAGTCCGCCTGTTCCCCGGGGAAGCGGCGCATCGGTGTCTATCATAGGGGTGTGGGGCACAGGAGCTTCTTGCGCCCAATCTGGAGGTCGGCCGGGCTTGAATGGATGGCCGGGGGGCGGTGCCAAGCACGACAGTGCGGTGAGGTCGAGGGGAGGGCGCAGGCAGGGGAGGAATACTAGGCCGATGGTCGCTGGCGTTTCGAGGAAGATCATCAACACTGACTGGCTGGAGGTAGATGAAGGCGATCTGCCCGTTCTTTGTACATCGGACGGTGCAGAAAAAATGGATTGACCTATTTGTTTTCAGTCGACTGTTATTTCTATAGAATCTTGTAGTAATTTAGTGTGCCATGCATGTTGTAGAGCTATCATATGTCTCCCGTCATTTATTTCTCATCGACCTGCTATCTACTACCTTTACACTGTACTAATTGTGCACACACTTCACCCATACTCACACTATTGTTTTTTTATGCATGGGTATTTCAGACTCTGACGCAGTGTTGATGAATGCAGAAAAGAAAAGACAGAAGTCGCTCCAGTGTAATTCGAAGATAAGCACTAAGTGTTTCAGCGCTCTAATGAGTGCAGTGTCAGCAGTTGGTGACAGTAAACTTAGCTCTGCAGTTGATGATCTCAATTGCCACACACAACCATCCCAGGTGCTTGCTTTAACTTCATGTTGTCAGATATGGTTGCATGTTGCATATGGTGTCTAGCTTGTATTGCTTCCAATTTGGTTAAATTGCATCTGCTTACTTTACACATTATACCTTTGATAATGGCATGCCTTCCTATTTTTGATACATACTACATATGTCTATTAACCATGTTCGTACATCAAACTAATGCTCTTTTGTATCCCTCGTCAATCACTTGTGATGAGACAGTCACTCGGGTGGGTTATTGTGAGACGCCCTACTCGTTTAAAGATTGAAGTGTCATCCTCCCCACATGATTCTCAAGAAACAACAAGGCTAAATGAAGATAGTCAACGTAGCTCTCTAGTTGATCACCACAATTCCCCCACACTACCATCGCAGGTGCTTGCTCTTACTTGGCAGTGTGATATGTGGTTGCATGTTGCATATGGTGTCTACCTTGTAATGCTTGTAATTAGGGTAAATTACATATGCTTAGTTAACACATTATACCTATGAATATGACAAGCCTTCCTGTTTTTCATACATACTACGTCTTTCTATTAGCCATGTTCTACATCAAACTACTTTTCTTGTGTATCCCTCATCAATCACTTCTGGCGATACACCTTCAAGTTGATAGTGTAATATTGGTTGCATCTTGCATATCATTTTAAACATGTATTGCCTCTAATTTGTTGAAGTGCCACTTATAATGAGACACATCTAACTTGGTAGATTGATTTTGGTTGGATCTTTCATATGGTGTCTAGATTGCATTGCTTCCAATTTGTTGACATGCCTTCTGCTTAGCATTTTTCATACATATTCCGTCCTCCCACAATGTGGTTGCCATACATGAAAGTTGTGTTCGTCAGTATCATGCATCAACAAATTTGGAAGTGTGAATTTCATTCCTTTTTCTTGTGTGTTTACTTGACAAGGCAAAATCTGAAAGGACGAAGGCACAGAATGATGGTGGTCCTCTGGAGCAACCGAAATAGATGATCTCTGCAGATTCTCCTGCTACTCGTACTGCAGTGCTAGTTCCAAATCTCATCTCCCCTACTCCACAACCCAAGGTGCTTGCTCTAACATGGCATTGTGATATCTTGTTGCATGTTGCATATGGTGCCTAGCTTGTATTGCTCCTAATTTGTTAAATTGCATCTCCTTAGCTTACACATTATACATGTGAATATGACACGCCTTCCTGTTTTTGGTACATACTACATCTGCCTATCACACCATGTTCTTACATCAAACTACTGTTCTTGTGTATCCTACATCTATCGCTTATGATGAGACACTCACGCGCGTGGGTTAATATGAGACGCACTACTCTTATAAAGAATGCAATTTCATCCTCTCCACATGATTCTCAAGAAACAGCAAGCCTAAATGAAGATATTGAACGTAGCTATGTACATGAAGACCGCACTTCCCCTACACCAGCATCACAGGTGCTTGCTCTAACTTTGCAGTGTGATATGTGGTTGCATGTTGCATACGGTGTCTAGCTTGTAATGCTTCTAATTAGGGTAAATTGCATCTGCTTAGTTTACACACTATACTTGTGAATATGACATGCCTTGCTATTTTTGGTACACACTACATCTATGTGTTAACCTTGTTCTTACGTGAAACTACCTCTCTTCTGTATCCTGCATCAATCACTTACGATGAGTCACCTTTATTCGTTTCATATTGCATATTATTTCTAGCCTATTGCCATGTATTGCTTCTAATTTGGTCAAATACATTTGTTAGGGCAACCTTTTAATTTGGCAGAGTGATATTGGTTTCATCTTTCATATGGTTTCTAGCTTGCATTGATTCTAACAAGTTCAAGCACCTTGTGCTTAGTTTACACTTTATACATCATACATGTCAATATGTCACGCCATCCTGTTTTTCATACATATTCCATTCTCCTATCATGCAGCTGCCTTACATGAAAGTAGTGTTCGTCAGTATCATGCATCAATGAGTTCTGAAAAGCAAATTGTATTCCTTTTTCTTGTGGGTTTGACTTGACAAGGCAAAATCAAGAAAGAGGAAGGAAGAGAGTAAGGAAGGCGATGATGACGGTCCTCTGCAGCAACGTAAACGGAGCATCTGTACCGATTCTCCTTGTAATGATAGTGCATTACAAGGTCCATGTCTCCGCTCCCCTACTCCACCATCCAAGGTGCTTGCTCTAACTTGGCAGTGTGATATCTGGTTGCATGTTGCATATGGTGTCTAGCTTGTATTGCTCCTAATTAGTGTAAACTGCATCTGCTTAGCTCACATGATAAATGTGAATTTGACACGCTTTCCTGTTTTTGGTACATACTATATCTGTCTATCACACCATGTTCTTACATGAAACTACTCTCCTTGTGTATCCTGCATCAGTCACTTATGATGGGACACCTTTAAGTTGGCAGTGTGATATTGGTTTGCGTCTTGAATATGATTTCTAGCATGTAATGCTTCTAGTTTGATGAATGCCGCCTATGATGAGACAATTTTAACTTGGCAGAGTGATATTGATTGCACCTTCCATTTGGTGTCTAGTTTGCAGTGCTTCTAATTTGTTGAAGTGCCTTCTGCTTCGTTACCACATCATAGGTGTGAATATGTCAAGCCATCCATTTTTTCGTACATATTCCATCCTTGTATCATAACTTTGGCTTTCATCAGAGTAGTGTTCGTCAGTATCATGCATGAATGAGTTCTGAAGAGCGAGTTATATTCCTTTTTCTTGTCGGTATGACCTCATAATGCAAAATAAATAAAGATGAAGGAAATTAGCAAGGCATTGGATGATGGTGGTCCTTCCAAGCAACTGGAACGGAGGTTCTCTATAGGTTCTACTCCGCCATCCTCCCAACAAGATTCGTAAGACAACACAAGGCTAGACAGTCATCATAGCTGTGTAGATGATGAGCACATCTCCCCTACTCCACCATCACAGGTCCTTGCTCTAACTTCTCACTATTATATGTGGTTGCATGTTGCGTATGATGTCTAGCTTGTATTGCTTCTAACTTTGTTGAATTGCATCTGCTTACTTTACACATAATTCCTGTGAATATGACATGTGTTCCTGTTTCTACATCAGACTATTGTTCTTGCATATCCTGCATCAGTCACTTATGATAAGGCACCTTTAAGTCGCCAATGTGATATTGGTTGTGTCTTGCATATGATTTCTAGCATGTACTGCTTCTAATTTGTTGAAATGCCATACAGTTTGAACTTGACAGAGTGATATTGGTTGCATCTTTCATATGGTGTCTAGCTTGCAGTGCTTCTAATTTGTTGAAATGCCTTCAGCTTAGTTAGCACATCATAGGTGTGAATATGTCATGCCATCCTGTTTTTCATACATATTCCATCCTCGCATCATGTGTTTGCCTTTCATCCGAGTAGTGTCCGTCAGTATCATGCATGAATGAGTTCTGAAGAGCGAATTTTATTCCTTTTTCTTATCGGTTTAACTTCACAATGCAAAAACATTACAGCTGAAAGAAATTAGTCCGGCAGTGGATGATCATGGCCCTTCGGAGCAACTCAAATAGGAGGTCTCTACAAATTCTACTCTGCCATCCTCTCAACAAGATTCGCAAGACAACACAAGGCTAGACAGTTAACGTAGCTGTGTAGATGATGAGCACATCTCCCCTACTCCACCATCATAGGTGCTTGCTCTAACTTGGCACTATTATATGTGGTTGCATGTTGCGTATGATGTCTAGCTTGTATTGCTTCTAACTTGAATTGCATTTTCTTACTTTACACATAATTCATGTGAATATGACACGTGTTCCTATTTCTAGAACATACGTGTACATGATGAGCACATCTCCCCTACTCCACCATCACAGGCGTAGCTTACAACTTATACCTGCAATGATCACTTACCCATAAGACACATTTAACTTGGGACTGTGATGTAGGTTGCATCTTGCATTGTCTTCTAGCTTCTACTGCTTCTAATTTATTGAATTGGCACTTACGACGAGACACTTTTTACCTGATAGAGTGATATTGGTTGCATGTTCATATGGTTCCTAGCTTTCATTTCTTCTAATTTTGTTGAAATGCCTTCCGCTTACTGTTTTTTCATACATATTCCATCCTCCTATCGTACGTGTATATATGAAACATTGTCTTTTTTTGTATATATTCCATCCTCCTATCCTGAGCTTGCCTTACATCAAAGTAGTTTTCGTCTGTATCATGCATCAACAAGTTATGCAGAGCTAATTTTATTCATCTTCTTGTGGTTTTGACTTCATAAGGCAATATCAGAAAATAGGAAGGAAAAGAGTAAGTTAGGGGATGTTGGTGGTCCTCCGCACCGAAGCAAACACAGACTCTCTAGATTTTCCACTGCTACTGCTAATGAAGTTGAAGTCCCAAGTCTACATGATGAGTTCATATCCCGTACTCCACCATCGCAGGTGCTTGCTCTAAGTTGACAGTGTGATAATTGGTTTCATGTTGCATATGTTGTCTAGCCTGTATTTCTTCTATTTTGATTAAATTGCACCTGCTGAGTTTATACGTTATACATGTGCATATGACATGGATTTCTGTGTCTAGAGTACACTGCATCTATCTATCATACCATGTTCTTACATCAAAGTACTGTTGTTGTGTATCCCGCATCAGTCACTCATGATTGGACGCTTTTAACATGGGAATTTGATAGTGGTTGCATCTTGCATTCATTTCTACGTTGTACTGCTTCTAACTTTTTGAATTGCCACTTATGACAAGACACTTTTAACTTGCCAGAGTAATATTGGTTGCATCTTTCATATGGTGTCTAGCTTGCATTACTTCTATTTTCTTGAAAATCCTTCTGCTTAGTTTGCACATCGTAGCTGTGAATATGTCATGTTGTCCTATTTTTCTTACATATTCCATCCTCATACGGTTCTCTTACATCAAAGTATTGCTTGTCTGTATCATGCATCAATGAGTTCTGAAGAGCAATTTTATTCTTTTGTGTTGTCGGTACGGCTTGACATGGCAAAATAAAAAAAGCAAGGGAAATAATATAGTAGGGAGTGGTGTTACTCGTCGGGTGAAACGGAAAAGGATCTGTCGTCGAGATTCTGCTGGTACTTATAGTGCAGTAGAAGGTCCAAGTCCACCGGCTAAATCTACAAACACAGTATCACCTGCTCCACCCGCTGCAGCATCTGCTTCAACTATACCAGCATCTCAATGAGTTACTCCTTCGTTTGCTCCGGAACTGGCCAGTTCCCAAGCTGCCTTCACACCTAACACTACTTCAGAAGCACTGCTGACACAACAGGACTTGGCAAGATCAGATGAACTTCATGAGCATCAACACCAAGATGGTACCTGACCGAGTCAAGTTGTAGTTGCGTGCTCCTTTATATGTACTCTCATAGTTTGATGTACACTAACACTTTCCGTATTCGTTGGTGAACTAGCACCACGGCGCAAGCGAAACAGACATCGGGGATAATGCTTTATAGATTAACAAAATCTAAATTAGGAAGAATGGAGATCCATTTTGAGGCAGGTTTAAAAAGGCCACTGATGCTACAGAGTCAGCCAAGTTAGTATCAGAGGTAGCCGTTGCCGTTAGGTGTCATGCATGTATCCTCCCAACGTGGATCCAGTACAGGAATGAGAAAGACAATACCCAGTTTAACACCTTCCTTGACCATTTATCCATAAGTAATATTATTCATCACAATTAGTAATATTGTCTTGCTCTGTCCCATACTTTCTGGCTTCCTCCTAATAAGACTCACATTCTTTTTTCAACAGATGAGGTTCAAGTTAGATATGAAAGATGATGCAACTAAACAAGCATGCACTCATGTTTTTTCAGTCTGCTCTGCGACAGTATCGGTACCACCTTAGAAAATCTCACTTTGAAGGCAAGGCTAACAATGAAATCGCCCAAACATCTCAAGTGGAATATATTACAGATGAAGACTAGACAGCCCTCGTTAAACACTGGTCTGATCCAAAGTATCAGGTAGGCTATATATATTTGATCAGACCACATATTAAACTTGTATTTATGTATGTGCCTTACAAGTGTATCTTGTTCTAGGCTAACTATTTGAAGAACAAAACCAACCGTTCTAAAGTGAAATTCCAACAGACAACAGGATCTCGTAGCTATATTGCACACTGTGAGGCTCTTGTAAATAGCTGCTACTTCCTTCTTCTTTTTTGTGCCATATTATCGTATCTATATTGACTTGTTCCAAATACGGAGGAAATCCCGTGTGGACCAAAAAGAACCTGAACCGAATGCAGTGCAAATCTTCAAGGATTGCCACACCCGCAAGATGAAGGGAATGAGCAGACCAGTTCAAGCCGTTGTTCTAAGTCCTTACTCCTCCTACCTTTGAACTAATTGGTAATGTGATGTGTTCATTTAACTACTTGGTTTGCAGCCAATGTCAGTTACTCTGTCACTTTTATACACAGTTGTCTTAATGTATCATTTCACCTTACATGGCCTATTTGTTTTATATCTGTTTGCCCATGATATGAATGATGTCGTACTATGTTCATCCTACTTTAAACCATGTCTCTTTATCCTTAACTGTCAACGAATGTGAGGAAATAGACAATACAGTTGGCATGCTACATGGACATATGTTCCAAAAGTGATTTTATTATGTAGTTGGCACTATAATACATGCTAATGTATTACAGTAGTACACCAAAATAAGTTACGTATAAACTTTTAACCTACTTTGTTTGTTTTTGTCTCATTAGTAACTTATCTGGTACACTAATCTACAAGTTCAAACTTTTAGGAAGCTATGGAACAAATGATTGAACAGCCACAACCACCTGAAGGTGACGAGGCTACCACAGGCACAATGTCAACTCTTGATGCAGTGCGTCAGTATCTCTCCACTAACAGTGCAAAAAGCACCTTCCTGCGTAATTCTGGGTTGGTTGTCAAGGTAACCTCGTCCAAATTGCCTACTGAACAAAATCTTCCTGCTAGACAGAGTGATATATTTTTGCTCCAGACACAAGTCCAATCCCTAATGGACATCGTTTCGGAAACAAGAATAGTGGTTGACAAATGTCGTCAAGATATGAATGGTTTTGAAACCAGACTATTAGACATTCACTTCGTTGTTCAAGAGCAATGGCAGAAAAAAGGTGAAGATTGTGTTGCTCCATCAGATTCTACAGCTTGAAACCTTAGCACTCAGGTCAAATGATATGTGCTTCTATACATCTGATGGTGCTTTTATCAGGAAGGACTGTAAACTTTACGCCAACAGGCCTTTTGTTGTATGGTTGGAATTTATTTTGTTGTGATACAGCATTTATGATGCTGCCACAGGCTGCAGTCATTATGACGCTATTTTTGTATAGTGTAGGTTTATCTTAGTAATGTATTCGGCTGAAAGCTTCGTAGGAGCCCAACATGCCAACATTC
Source organism: Triticum timopheevii (assembly GCA_963921465.1). Lineage (NCBI taxonomy): Eukaryota > Viridiplantae > Streptophyta > Magnoliopsida > Poales > Poaceae > Triticum > Triticum timopheevii. Next base: position 495,150,979 of record OY997270.1, on the reverse strand, counting down.
GTCGGGCTCATTCCAATTGGGCTAAAAACGATTACTGGCCGAAATTGGCATGTAGCCCACTAAAAATATCTGGGCCTAAATCAGCATAAGCTTTCATATTTTTCTGGTAGGCATGTGCCCATAGTGGGCCTTTAACAGGCCTAAATATAATTTGGGCCCTCAGTAAAAATAGGCCATTTACAGGTGTAAATATCACGAGCACATAAAGAACATGGGCCTTTAATAGACCAAAAGTGAGATTGGGCCCTGATTGGGCCAAATAACCCACTGGTCTTAGCAGGCCGAAATGGTGGCCCATTTACGATGCGGATCTTTGACAGGCCGAAATTTGGATGGGCCATAAATGCACCGACCTAATACATGGGCCTTTAACAGGCCGAAACTTCGGTCGGACTAGATTATTGTCATTTTTATATGGGCCATTAATGGTCCCGATATGATGTTGGGCCACGTATGGCCCATGGTTTTCGTCCGGCGTTAACATGCCAAAAATGACAACAGGCTGAAAGTGGCCCAAATCTATAGTGGGCCTCTAACAAGCCGAATGTCAGCCATGGACGAATATGACCCAAATCATTCACAGTCGTTTATGGGCCGAATGTTTTCGTGGCCTGTAAATGGGCCCAAATGAAGCAGGACCTTTAACAGGCCGGAAATACACTGGGTCGTAATTTGGCCCAATTACTTAGCAGACTGTTAACGGGCTAGAAGTGACCATGGGCCGCGTTGATGACAAGTTTATGACACGCCGCTGACGGGCCGATTTGAGAGAGAATGTTGGGCCTTTAGCTGGGCCGGCCCATTATGGTCTGCAAAATCTTGTGGGACTTTAGATGGGCCGGCCCATTGTGGTCCGCTAAATCTTGTGGGCCTTTAGCTGGGCCGGCCCATTATGGTCTACAAAATCTTGTGGGCCTTTAGCTGGGCCGGCTCATTATGGTCAGCTAAATTTTGTGGGCCTTTAGCTGGGCCGGCCCATTATGGTCTGCAAAATCTTGTGGGCCTTTGGCTGGGCCGGCCCATTATGGTCCGCTAAATCTTATGGGCCTTCGGTTGGGCCGGCCCATTTAAACTTTATGGGCCAGTTTTGGGCCGGTCCATGTGTCAACATATCATCGGCCCATCTCGACCGTTGGATGAGTGAAACCTGTGCCAACACGGAGCTGACGCGTGGATCCGTCAGCCAATGAGAATTTTACACGTGGAAATTCGGCATTGGTCGTGGCTGTTAGCGGGTTATTGGATCCCAAAACCGGACCCGATAGGTTAACAACGGTTAACGGCGTCCCATTACGGTGGATGCCACGTGTCGGTCACCCTTGACAAAAGAACTTCTATGACGCGCGATTTATCATCATGGAAGTGGACACTTCCGTGATGATAATTTTGGTAATGTCATGGAACACTTCTACGACAACACAGGTATGACTATCTTGATTCTGTCATAAAATCATCATTGATGTACATGCATGACAAAAAACACGACCTACTGTGACAAACACGTATCATCACGGAAGTGTATCTTTTTGTAGTGCAATGATGCTCACATAAAAGATAAGAATTGAAACATAAAGAGAGCATCGTGAAGAATATGACTAGCACATTTAAGTCTAACCCACTTCCTATGCATAGGAATTTTGTGAGCAAACAACTTATGGGAACAATAATCAACTACAATAGGAAGGCTAAACAAGCATAACTTCTAAACTTAAATCATATAGAGAGGAAACTTGATATTATTGCAATTCCAACAAGCATATGTTCCTCCCTCATAATAATTTTCAGTAGCATCATGAATGAATTCAACAATATAACTAGCACATAAAGCATTATTTTCATGATGCACAAGCATAGAATTTTTATTACTCTCCACATAAGAAAATTCCTTCCCATGAATAGTAGTGGGAGCAAACTCAACAAAATAACTATCACGTGAAGCATAATCCAATTGAAAACTAAAATCATGATGACAAGTTTCATGGTTATCATTGTTCTTTATAGCATACATGTCATCACAGTAATCATCATAGATAGCAACTTTATTCTCATAATCAATTGGAACCTCTTCCGAAATAGTGGATTCATCAATAAATAAAGTCATGACCTCTCCAAATCAACTTTCATAATTATCACAATAAGATTCAACACCCTCCAAAATAGTGGGATCCATACTACCTAAAGTTAACACTCTTCCAAACCCACTTTCATCAATATAATCGTCATAAATAGGAGGCATGCTTTCATCATAATAAATTTCTCATCAAAACTTGGGGGACAAAAATTATCATATTCATCAAACATAGCATCCCCAAGCTTGTGGCGTTGCATATCATTAGCATCATGGGTATTCTAAGAATTCATACTAACAACATTGCAATCATGCTCACCATTCACATATTTAGTGCCAAACATTTTATAGATTTCTTCTTCTAGCACTTGAGCACAATTTTCCTTTCCATCATTTTCACGAAATATATTAAAAAGATGAAGCGTATGAGACAAACTCAATTCCATTTCTTTTTGTAGTTTTCTTTTATAGACTAAACTAGTGATAAAACAAGAAACAAAAATATTCGATTGCAAGATCTAAATATATACCTTCAAGCACACACCTCCCTGGCAACGGCGCCAGAAAAGAGCTTGATGTCTACTACACAACCTTCTTCTTGTAGACGTTGTTGGGCCTCCAAGTGCAGAGGTTTATAGGACAGTAGCAAATTTCCCTCAAGTGGATGACCTAAGGTTTATCAATCCGTAGGAGGCGTAGGATGAAGATGGTCTCTCTCAAACAACCCTGCAACCAAATAACAAAGAGTCTCTTGTGTCCCCAACACACCCAATACAATGGTAAATTGTATAGGTGCACTAGTTCGGCGAAGAGATGGTGATACAAGTGCAATATGGATGGTAGATAAAGCTATTTGTAATATGAAATTATAAAAACAGCAAGGTAGCGAGCGATAAAAGTGAGTATAAACGGTATTGCAATGGTAGGAAACAAGGCCTAAGGTTCATACTTTCACTAGTGCAAGTTCTCTCAACAATAAAAACATAATTGGATCAAATAACTATCCCTCAACATGCAACAAAGAGTCACTCCAAAGTCACTAATAGCGGAGAACAAACGAAGAGATTATGGTAGGGTACGAAACCACCTCAAAGTTATCCTTTCTGATCTATCTATTCAAGAGTCCATAGTAAAATAACACGAAGTTATTCTTTCCGTTCGATCTATCATAGAGTTCATACTAGAATATCACCTTAAGACACGAATCAAACAAAACCATAATGTCACCTAGATATTCCATTGTCACCTAAAGTATCCGTGGGCATGATTATACGATATGCATCACACAATCTCAGATTCATCTATTGAACCAACACAAAGTACTTCAAAGAGTGCCCCAAAGTTTCTACCAGAGAGTCAAGACGAAAACGTGTGCCAACCCCTATGCATAAGTTCACAAGGTCACTGAACCCGCAAGTTGATCACCAAAATATACATCAAGTGAATCACTTGAATATCCCATTGTCACCACAGATAAGCATCGCAAGACATACATCAAGTGTTCTCAAATCCTTAAAGACTCAATCCGATAAGATAACTTAAAAGGGAAAACTCAATCCATTACAAGAGAGTAGAGGGGGAGAAACATCATAAGATCCAACTTTAATAGCAAAGCTTGTGATACATCAAGATCGTATCACCTCAAGAACACGAGAGAGAGAGAGAGAGATAAAACACATAGCTACTGGTACATACCCTCATCCCCGAGGGTGAACTACTCCCTCCTTGTCATGGAGAGCGTCGGGATGATGAAGGTGGTCACCGGTGAGGGATCCCCCCTTCGACAGGGTGCCGGAACGGGGTTCCGATTGGTTTTTGGTGGCTATAGAGGCTTGCGGCGGTGGAACTCCCGATCTATTGTTGTCCTTGATGTTTTTAGGGTATATGGACTTATATAGGCGAAAGAAGTCGGTCAGGGGAGCCACAAGGGTGGAGGGCGCGGCTAGGGGGGTGGGCGCGCCCCCTGCCTCGTAGCCTCCTCAAAGCTTCCCTGACTTCAGCTCCACGTCTCCTGGATCACGTTCGTTCCAAAAATCACGCTCCCGAAGGTTTCATTCCGTTTGGACTCCGTTTGATATTCCTTTTCTTCGAAACACTGAAATAGGCAAGAAAATAGCAATATGGGCTGGGCCTCCGGTTAATAGGTTAGTCCCAAAAATAATATAAAAGTGTATAATAAAGCCCGTAAACATCCAAAACAGATAATATAATAGCATGAATGCTTCATAAATTATAGATACGTTGGAGACGTATCACATCGTAACGTGCTTGTTCATTATCAGCTTCCACGTAAGCCGCCACGCGGGGCGAGTCATGATGGATGTCACTAGGAAGAACCACCTATGCTCCATAAACCATGAAAAAAGGCGTGTAACCCATGGATCTGTTGGGGGTAGTATTGATACTCCATAGCACTGAAGATAACTTCTCCACCCAACAGCTCGGCGTCCGCTGCAAGGGAACCATAAGCCGGGGCTTGATGCCTTACAAAATTTCTTGACTGGCTCTTTCAGCTTGACCATTGGACTGGGGGTGAGCTACTGATGAAACAGATTAGTGCCATTGTCAGTTATAATGTTGTGTGGAAAACCAAAGCGAAAAATCACCTTTTTGAGGAATTGAACCGCCGTGGCTGCGTCACACTTAGTGACCGGCTCTGCCTCCAAAAGGTGGGTCTTTTTATCCTTGGACCTCTTAAAAGGCCGACCCATATCAAGCCCCTAGACTGCAAACGGCAAAGTGATTGGAATCATCCTCAATTATTTAGCCGGCACATGAGCTCGCCGTGAGAATTTCTGACAACCGACACATTTACTAACCAAATCCTCTACATCAGCATGAGCCGTCAGCTAATAAAATCCATGATGAAAAGCTTTGGCCACAAGGGACTTTTAACCGGCATGATGACCACAGTCCCCTTCATGAATCTCATGAAGAATATCACAGCCTTCCTCTGGAGAGATACAACGTTGAAATGCCCCAGTGACACTGCGATGGTGTAACTCGCCATTGGCAATTGTCATTGACTTAGACTGCCGGGTTATCTGCCTGGCCAAAGTTTCATCCTCAGGTAACTCACCCCGGGTCATATAAACCAAATATGGTAATGTACAATCTAGGATAGCGTGAAGAGCCACCACCAATTGCGCCTCCGGATCAAGAACAGCCAGATCCTCCTCTATAGGCAATTTAACAGAAGGGTTATGAAGAACATCCAAGAAGGTGTTGGGCGGGACCGGCTTACGCTGAGACCCTAGACGGCTTAAGGCGTCAGCCGCCTCATTTTTCCTGCAAACAATGTGTTCCACCTAATAACCCTTGAAGTGTCCAGCAATTGCATCAACCTCACGGTGATAAGCCGCCATGAGTGGGTCCTTGGAATCCCATTTTCCTGAAACCTGCTGAGCTACCAAGTATGAGTCACCAAAGCACCACACCCGTCTTAAGTTCATCTCCTTAGCCATCCGAAGATTGTGGAGCAAGGCTTCATACTCAGCTGCATTGTTTGTACAGGGAAACATCAACCTTAAAACATAACAGAACTTGTCACCTCGAGGGGAAGCTAAAACCACTCCAGCCCCCGAGCCTTCCAATTGCCTAGATCCATCAAAGTGAATAGTCCAATATGTGGTATCTGGCCTCTCTTCAGGCATCTGCAGTTCTGTCCGGTCATTGATGAAATCCACCAGCGCCTGAGACTTGATGGCGGTATGAGGTACTTACTTCAAACCATGAGGCCCAAGCTCAATGGCCCACTTGGCTACTAGTCATGTGGCTTCTCTGTTTTGAATGATATCTCCCAAAGGAGCAGAACTGACCACAGTGATGGGGTGACCCGGGAAATACTGTTTAAGCTTCTGGCTGGCCATGAAAACCCCATAAGCAAGTTTCTGCCAATGCAGATACCTCTGCTTGGACTCAATGAGCACCTCACTTATATAATAAACTGGACGCTGAACCGGATATTCCTTTCCTGCTTCCTTCCGTTCCACCACAATAGCTACGCTAATGGCTCGGGCGTTAGTAGCCACATATAACAACAATGGCTCCTTATCAATGGGAGTTGCAAGGATTAGCGGCTCAACCAGCTGTTTCTTCAAGGCTTCAAACACGTCGTTACGAGCATCACTCCAAACGAAATCATCTGTTTTCTTCATCATCTGATATAGTGGTATGGCCTTCTCCCCTAACCGGCTTATAAATCGGCTTAAAGCAATGATACGACCCACCAGACACTGAACATCATTGATACATGCTGGCTTTGCCAAAGAGGTAATGGCCTTGATCTTCTCCGAGTTAGCCCCAATGCCTCTGTTAGAAACCAGAGACCCCAAAAGCTTGCCTGCTAGCACACCAAAGACATACTTGGCCAGGTTAAGCATCATATTGTAGACCCGGAGATTGTCGAAGGTCTCCTTTAAATAATCTATGAAGGTCTCCTTCTCTCTTGATTTTACCATGATATCATCCACATAAGCATGAACATTGTGCCCAATCTAATTGTGAAGACAATTCTGCACACAACGCTGGTAAGTCGCCTTGGCACTCTTGAGCCCAAAAGGCATAGACACATAGCAGAAGGATCCCAAGGGAGTAATAAAGGATGTTTTCTCCTGGTCCTTAACTGCCATCTTGATCTGATGATAACCAGAATAAGCATCCAAAAAACTCAAACACTCACATCCTACCGTAGCATCAATGATTTGATCAATACGAGGAAGAGCAAAAGGATCAGCCGGACAAGCCTTGTTTAAGTCCGTGTAATCCGCACACATATGCCAAGTGCCATTCTTCTTAAGCACTAGCACTGGATTAGCCAACCACTTAGGGTGAAAAACTTCAACAATGAACCAAGCCGCTAAGATCCGCGCCACCTCTTCGCCAATAGTCTTACGCCTCTCCTCATTGAAGCGACGAAGGAATTGCTTGACCGGCTTAAGTTTTGGATCAATATTGACAGTGTGCTCAGCGAGTTCCCTCGGTACACCCGGCATGTCAGAAGGTTTCCATGCAAATATGTCCCGGTTCTCACGGATGAACTCGATGAGCACGCTTTCCTATTTAGGATCCAGATTAGCACTGATACTGAACTGCTTGGATGAATCGCCAGGAACAAAGTCAACGAGCTTGGTGTCATCGGCCGATTTAAACTTCATCACCCATCATGCTCTTAAGTTGGCTTCTTCAAAGACATCATATCCGTCGGGTCAACATTATCCTTATATCAACTCCTCTGTTGCACAGACAGACTCAGCATAAGCAGCGTCACCTTCTTCACACTCCAAGGCTATCTTCCGACTCCCATGCACTGTGATGGTACCCTTGTATCCCGGCATCTTGAGCTGCAGATAAGCATAACACGGACGTGCCATGAACTTGGCATAAGCCGGCCGTCCAAACAAAGAATGGTACGGCCTTTCGATCTTGACCACTTCAAAAGTTAGTTTCTCAGCCCTAGATTCATGCTCATCTCTAGAGACTACTTCTAGTTCAATCTTGCCGAGTAGGTACGCCGACTTACCAGGCACCACTCCATGGAAAACAGTATTAGACTACTTAAGATTCTTGTCGGTCAACCGCATGCGATGGAAGGTTTCATAATAAATGATATTAATGCTGCTACCTCCATCCATGAGCACCTTAGTGAACTTGTATCCACCAACTTGAGGCGCCACCACCAAAGCTAAGTGTCCCAGATTATCAACCCGGAGCGGGTGATCCGCGCGGCTCCACATAATGGGCTGCTCAGACCATCGCAAATAGTGGGGAACTGCCGGCTGAACGGCGTTCACAGCCCTCTTGTGAAGCTTCTGATCCCGTTTGCACAAACTTGTGGTGAAAATGAGATACTGCCCGCTATTCAACATCTTTGGATGACTTTGATATCTGGACTGCTGCTGTTGCTGACCCCTCTGGCCAGATTGCTGACTGTAACCACCCTAGCTACCTTGATTATATACACCCTTATTATTTTGGTGGCCCTGAAAGCCGGAATTAGAACCGCCACCTCCATAACCCGGGCCATGAGAACCACCACCACCTGAGCCACCGCTCGGTCCGTGATTGCCATCAAATGAATTGGAATTTTTGAAAGCCTTCATAATCGTACAATCTTTCCGAAGGTGAGTAGCCGGTTTCTCCTGCGTGACATGCCTTGGACATGTCTCATTCAGCAACTGCTCTAGAGTAGGACATGATCTGCTGGTCCGAGGAGGCGGCCTGCCCTTAGGATGTTGGTTGTTGCCTTGTGCAGTGGTGTTAGCCACAAACTTCGAGCTACCATCAGCCTTGCGTTTACCGTTGCCCCCCTGATTCGCCGGGTTATGCTGCGGACCCTTAGTGTTGTTGTTCTTCTTTCCCTTCTATGCCTTCTCTCGTCAGACTCGGGGTCCTTGGTACTATCAGAGTCGGTATATTTGACTAGAGCCGCCATCAGCTGGCCCATGTCATTACAATCGCGCTTGAGCCGCCCTAGCTTCTGGTTGAGAGGTTCGAAACGGCAATTTTTCTCCAACATTAACACTGCAGAGTCGGCGTTCATGTTATTGGATGAATGTATGATAGCTTTGACCCGGCGCACCCAATGGGTCGTGGATTCACCCTCCTCTTACTTGCAATTAGTCAAGTCCACAATCGACATGGGCTGTTTGCATGTGTCTTTAAAGTTTTGAATAAACCAGGCCTTCAACTCTCCCCATGACCCGATGGAGTTGGCAGGTAGCCCCTTTAACCAAGTACGGGTTGTTCCATCCATCATCATGGTAAAATACTTAGCACACGCAGCATCACTAACCTCCAATAGCTCCATGGCCATCTCATAACTTTCAATCCATGCCTCAGGGGCTAAGTCGGCTGTGTAATTAGGCACCTTACGAGGCCCTTTGAAATCCTTAGGCAAACACTCATTATGCAGAGCCGGCAGCAAACAAGGTACACCTGCAGTCCTAGAGGTCACGCCTGCCTCTAGAGAAGCCGTCGGATAAGCCAGAAGCTGCTGATAAACCGCTGGTTGAGCCACCTGCTCCACTTCTTGACGCATCCTGCCCTGATCGACCGCACCCTGAGCTCCATTACTTGCTGGGTCATGCCCACGTGGCCTCTTACGGCGCTGGTCATTGCTTGAAACAGTTGGTGAGTTCATGTGTCTGCTATAGCTCTAGCTTGGACGAGGAGTCGAATGGATCCTGTCTCGGATGTAAGTGTACGCCTCCTGCTGTACCATTGTTGTTTGAACAAGCTCTTTAACCCTTCATGTTTCAACCGCCACTAGAGAATCGCCTTCTAGTAGGAGAGCCGCCAATCATGTAGATGCAACGATCATATTATCCAACGGGTTAGAATAATGACCCGGTGGTGTTGGCACATGCTGAGGCGGAAAAGTGATCAAACGAGGTCGCTCCATCACGCGTGGTTGAGTCGGCGCTCTAGCCCCAGGCGCGTTGTCCCGGTTTAACTATGGCGGGTTACTGAGCCCCGCTCCACGTGTGCAACAGAGATTCCTCCCCTCATAAACCAAAGACAGACGAGACTTGTGCCTCCTCCTCATGACTTCATTTGAAGCGTTCTGATCCATCGTAAGCCGGTAAGCCTCTGCTTGAATCCGCTGCGCCTGGGCATCCAAGGCAGCTCGCTCTGTGGCCATCCTGACGTCCTCAGCTGCTAGGTCTTCCTTGGCATGTTCTATCTCCTCTCGCAGCTTTGTAACTTCTGCATTGTGCTGATCACGATTCGTCGGGTTGACCTCCGCTCTCAACAAGGCCATCAACTTATCCAACAAGTCTGTCAAAACTTGAGTCGGCGGGCGCATAGGGCCTCCTACCCCGGCTGCCATCGCTGCAGCTGACCCAGAGATCATTGCTGGCATAGTTGAGGAAGTTTGCACAGGCTGCGTCCCGGCCATAAAGATTGCAACCCGGTTCAGCGGCTCAAAGGGGTCCGGAATACTGTCGCCATCGGAATAGCCCCCAAGCCTACCATCTTGCAATTGATACAGCGAAGTAGTCTCGCCCGTGGATGACTCACCATCAGAGTAGATGGTCGCCTCACCGCCAGACATAGATCCTTCATCAAACTCCCCTCCATGGATGCATCCCACGAAGGCATGCTTCATAACGGGCTGAGCGTGGGTGGGTCTTGCATGCTGAGCCATCTCAATGATGTCGGTGCAGATGTCCGGCTCATGGCCCGGCTCGCCGATCTTGCCGATGAAGACGTGAATTCCACTGAAGGGGACCCCTTACCCGTACTCGATTGAGCCGGCCTCGGGGCCCTGATACGTCTCCAACGTATCTATAATTTATGAAGCATTCATGCTATTTTATTATCTGTTTTGAATGATTACGGGCTTTATTATACACTTCTATATTACTTTTGGGACTAACCAACTAACCGGAGGCCCAGCCCATATTGTTGTTTTATTGCCTGTTTCAGTATTTCGGAGAAAAGGAATATCAAACAGAGTCCAAACGAAATGAAACCTTTGGGAGCATGATTTTTGGAAAGGATATGATCCGGGAGACTTGGAGTTCAAGCCAGGGAAGGTTCGAGGAAGCCAGGAGATAGGAGGGCGCGCCCACCTCCCTTGGGTGCGCCCCCCTGTCTCCTGGGTCCCTCAAGCACCTCCCCGACCGACTTCTTTCACCTATATAATCCCATATACCCTAAAAACATCGATAACGAAGATAGATCGGGAGTTCTGCCGCCGCAAGCCTCTGTAGCCACCAAAAACCTCTCGGGACCCCGTTCCGGCACCCTGCCGGAGGGGGAACCCATTACCGGTGGCCATCTTCATCATCTCGGCACACTACATGACGAGGATGGAGTAGTTCACCCTCGAGGCTGAGGGTATGTACCAGTAGCTATGTGTTTGATCTCTCTTTCTCATGTTCTCTCTCGTGTTCCCTCCATGGCACGATCTTGATGTATTGCGAGCTTTGCTATTATAACTAGATCTTATGATGTTTCTCCCCCTCTACCCTCTTGTAATGGATTGAGTTTTCCCTTTGAAGTTATCTTTTCGAATTCAGTCTTTAAGGATTTGAGAACACTCAATGTATGTCTTGTCGTGCTTATCTGTGCTGACAATGGGATATTCACATGATCCACTTGATGTATGTTTTGGTACCTGTGGGTTGCTAGTAGTGTTGATTACTCCTTGTAGTTGATACTTATTGGTGTACTTGGTGGAAGATTATATGTTCAGATCCTTAATGCATATTATTACACCTCTGATTATGAACATGTTTATGCTTTGTGAGTATTTACTTTAGTTCCTGAGGACATGGGTGAAGTCTTGCTATTAGTAGTCATGTGAATTTGGTATTCGTTCGATATTTTGATGAGATGTATGTTGTCTTTCCTCTAGTGGTGTTATGTGAACGTCGACTACATGACACTTCACCATTACTTGGGCCTAGTGGAAGGCAAAGGGAAGTAATAAGTAGATGATGGGTTGCTAGAGTGACAGAAGCTTAAACCCTAGTTTATGCGTTGCTTCGTTAGGGGTTCATAAGGGCCCATATGTTTAATGTTGTGGTTAGGTTTACCTTAATACTCCTTTTTGTAGTTGCGGACTCTTGCAATAGGGGTTAATCATAAGTGGGATGCTTGTGCAAGTTAGGGCAGTACCCAAGTGCCGGTCCACCCACATATCAAATTATCAAAGTACTGAACGCGAATCATATGAGCGTGATGAAAACTTGCTTGACGATAATTCCCAATGTGTCCTTGGGAGCTCCTTTATTATTATGAGAATTTGTCCAGGCTTATCCTTTGCTACATAAAGGATTGGGCCACCTTGATGCACCTTATTTACTTTGTTTACTTGTTACTCGTTACTATTTATCTTATCACAAAACTATCTATCACCTACTATTTCAGCGCTTGCAGAGAAAACCTTACTGAAAACCGCTTATCATTTCCTTCTGCTCCTCCTTGGGTTTGACACTCTTACTTATCGGAAGGACTATGATAGATCCCCTACACTTGTGGGTCATCAATGGTAGACAGAACCTACTACACTGATGTCTCTGAGTTAACTTATTAGGAGAAAAATCATCTGGTTGCATATTGTACCTTGAGAATTACAATGCCTATTATCAAACTCCTCCACATTATGGTCAATACGTTCCACTAGTGCACGTGTTGAACCGCAATAACTTCCATGGAGATGCCCTGGTAAGGTTTTTTACTATTACGACATCCATGCATCTTTTGCATACTTCTAAAACTGAACTACATTACTAACTACGAAGTTATTACTATGTTTTTCAACAGAAAATCTTGATGGATTGTGTGCCTCATTTGATGTATCAGAATGGTCGCCATGATGTTTTGAACAACGGCCAGGTCATCCTACGAATCTCACCTGTCCATACCGGATTTCTAAAACCGGTGAACACATGATCATCAAAGAATGGAAAAAATATATGGACAGTCGTAAGGAGGTTCTTCGAAGCAACATTGTGCGAAAGGCAAGAATTGGAGACGGGATAATCTCCATTCACTACACCATGACACTCAAATTAGCATTAAAAAATCTGTTGGCATAGGTCACTTAAGGCAACACATTTAGTGTCGGCAAAGACCTATGGCGACAGAAATGAGTTGTCGCCTATAGTCCTGCCGGGAAAGGTCTTTACCGACAGATAAATCTATGCCGACAGACATTTTGATGGGCTTGGTGAGATCTATGGCGACAGACAATTCTGTAGCGACAGACTATGCTATGCCGACAGATCATCTGACACCATGCTATGCCGACATATAGTGCAACGTCCATTGTTACGCTGATAGTTTGTCTGTTAATCTGCTATGCCGAGACATAGTGTGACATCCAATACTTCTACCGACACTTTTGCTGCCAGGGCTCTACATTTCTGCACAAAATGCATTTGCACCATATTTTCAATAAAATTACATTAGTAGTATTCAACTCATCACAAGACACTATTCTATTCATCACAAGACAGCATTCACTAGTACATTTATTTAACATATATTGAACATTTGTTCTCTTCACTCAAGTTTTCTACAACCATGAAGGTAATACATAAGTCGACATACAAGACATGTCCTGCTGCAAAATATAAAGGCTAAGCTCCTAAGAGACCAATTGTTCGATCACTTGATTACTACAAAATACTCCCTCTGTACCGAAATACTTGTAGTTGGGGGAAACTAGTTCAAGTTCCCCCAACTACAAGTATTTTGGTACGGAGGGAGTATTATGAAAGAGGCCAGTCCTTCAATCACCAAGCCAGCATTAACTTCCATATGAACAAAATGTGTCTACAATGTTATGAATAAAAGTGAAAGTGTGTTATATCAACTAGAGGGAGGGTGAATAGGCGATTTTTATGAATTCTTCACTGAGGAATTTGGTGGTGAGGAAATTCCTAAATGAAGAACTACTTGCAGCGGAATAAGTACTCAGAAAGGAACATAACGGAACACAAGCATAGGCATCATTATGAAATGAAGACAAGCACAGAGTACAGAAAGCGTAAACACAGGATGACACAAGGTAGAAGACGGACAGACTGAAGAAATGGAACTGAGGAAATTGAGAAAGTCTTCAGTCAATGCCTTCAAATAGATATGAACAGGCACACAACAACATACATGAGGAAATGAAAGAGTTGAGGAGATAGAACCAGTTAGCTCGATGAAGACAATGATTTGGTAGACCAGTTCCAACTGTTGTCTCAGTTTTACATATGGTTGGAGCGGCTGAGTATTTAAACTCGAGGACACACAGTCCCGGACACACAGTCCTCACCGTATTCTCCTTGAGCTAAGGTCACGCAGACCTCGCCCAATCACTCGTGGTAAGTCTTTAGGTGACTTCCGAACCTTCACAAACTTGGTCACTCGGCGATCCACAATTCCTCTTGGATGCCATAGACCTTGATGCCTAACCGTCTGGAAGAAGCACAGTCTTCAAAGGAAACAAGCATCGGATCCACGCAGGATCAATCTCTTCAGTGATGCTCAATCACTTTGGGGTTTTGTAGGTTTGGGTTTGGGATTTCCTCACTTGATGATTTTCACTCAAAGTCCTCGGAGGATGGGTTGCTCTCAAATGACAAGTGGCAGTTTCTCTCGGACCAGCCAACCAACTAGTGGTTGTAGGGGGAGGTTATTTATAACCGGGGAGCAGCCCGACATGATAAGACATAAATGCCCTTGTCTGATATGACCGTTAGGTGGGTAGATATTTTGGGACAACTAGCGTGTAGCACAGCAACGATCGGAATATTTGAGGTTCGAATTCCTCAGGGCTATCATGTTCGTCACTTCGTAGGCAGTCTGCACTGGCGAATTCCTAACTCTTCAGTCAGAATAAATTCCTCAGAGACCAGAAGAACTTCGTCTCTGTCACTGAAGAATATGACTGAACTGTGCGAGATTTCCAATGGATTCACTCGAAGGGATTGGTAGGTCTAGGATTTTGAGTTGAGCATCACATGGAAATTTTTCCTTAGTATTTCCTCGACCCCCTTTAATAGTACGGTGTTTCCTATGACTCAAGAAAGAGAAAATGAAATAGTAAAAACAAGAGTCTTCATGCTTCATGTTCCTCGAATGATTACCAAGTCTTCAAGGTCACAGCAATTTCTTCACTTTCAAAGTCTTCAGAAATCCAAAGTCTTCAGTCGAAGAACTTCGTTTTTAGGGGTCAACTTTCTCTGTAAATATCAAACTCCTCATAGACTTATAGACCTGTGTACACTCACAAACGCATCAGCCCCTTAACCTATAAGTCTTCAATACACCGAAATCACTAAGGGGCACTAGATGCACTTACAATCTCCCCCTTTTTGGTGATTGATGACAATATAGGTTAAGTTTTTAATAGGGATAAACATGTGAAGTGTAAATACTGATATTGAGGAATTTGATTGCAAGATATAGAAGAACTCCCCCTAAAGATGTGCATAGTGAGGAATTTGCTTTTGAAGCAATGCACACTTGAAGAGTATAATCATGGAGATCTCCCCCTATATCCTGTAATTCATGCACGCATTTGATATATAATATGAAGAATTTGAAATGCATGATGAAATATGGTGACTGATGTAATTCAGCATGCATGCATTAACATTAAAGAGGAATAAGCATGCAGAAGAACAAGAAAAAGTATCAGGTCACCATAGAGTTTAAGATTACAACTAGATCCAGCAAAGTCATCAGAAGAACGAGAGTTGTAACTTAGCAAAAAAACACCAATATAAGATAGACCCGCTTGAACACTAACTCAAATTTCTCCCCCTTTGTCATCGAACGACCAAAAGGGTTGAAACTAAGGACTAACGCCCCTGAAGAATATCATGCTGATGGAGGAGCGTCAGCGTTGTCAGGGTCTTGAGTCGTTGTAGGGCTTGCTGCCGTGTCATCCAAGTCTTCATGCTCGTCTGTGGAACGTGATGAAGAATATGAGCTGGCCACCAAGGAATGAACCTTGACTTTCTTGAATCTCTTCGGTGGAGGTGCAGACCAGTCAAAGTCTTCCTTGAAGCCCATTTGCTTCAGATCTTCTTCACCATATAGATGTGACAGAATAGCCCAGGTGCGATCAAACACTTCATGGAGGTAGTCGTGGTTTTTCTTCACTGCATTATGTGTAGAAGTCATGTTGTGAAGAATAGAGCCAAACTGACGCTTAACCCACTTGTGGTTCCGATCAACCTTCTGGTGAAGACTTAGAAGCAGTTTACGATCAGTCAGCACACGAGGAGCAGTAGCTTGAGGACTTGACTTGGTAGCATTGGCAGCAGTATCATGAGTGGCAGAATCATCATTGGTGGAGTAAGATGCAGCTTTGCGGAACTGGCCATCCAATGGACGAGTGCCTTCATCGATAATAGTAGGTGCCTTGCCCTTTCCTTCAGATGAGGAATATGTCCATTTGAGGACATCAATAGGGGGCAAGTAGCTGCCATCGTTAAGAGTATCATCCTTGTAGTTGAGTGAAGACCTTGATCTGAGGAATCTCATGATCCATGGAGCATAAGGCTTCAGCTCAAACGGTGAAAGTGCAACATTCGCTGGAGTCCTCATGAAGAAATCATGGTAATTGACAGGGATACCATGCACGATGTTAAAGAGCATATTCTTCATCATCCCCACAATTTCTTCATCTAATGAATCATGACCTTTGATTGGACTGATAGTCTTCGTCAGAATGCGATAGATGGTCCTTGGTACATACAGCAAATCCTTCACGAGGAATTTGGTCCTTTGAACTTGTACAGGCTTCAGCGGCTTCATGAGCACTTGCATATAGTGGTCAGTGAGTTCAGGTTCATCATACAGACAATGAGCGCCTTCTGGTGGAGGACTGATAGGCAAGGCACGAAGCAATTCAGAGGCTGGTGCCTTGTAATGAGTGTTTTCAGTCATCCAGTCCAACACGCAGGAGTTGATGTCATGTGCTTCACCAGTGATATGAAGTGTTGCATAGAATTGAAGAATTAGCTCTTCATTCCAGTCAATGATGTCAGTGCAAAAGTTAAGGAGACCTGCATCGTGAAGCATATTGAGGATCGGCGTGAAGCAAGGCATAGATTCCATGTCCACGTGAGGAATGTGCTCGTGGTCGAAGACTTTTTCCTTGTCGAAGAGAACTGAGGAATAGAAGTTAGCCTGGCTGGCAGTTCAGAAGCGCTTCCTTCTAAGACGAGCATTGTCATATGGGTTAAAATCAGTGAAGAACACACACTCGCCCAAGAAATCATCATCCTTGAATTTTGGCTTCTTGGAGAAGGGATTCTTTGGCTTGGGTTGAGGGGTGTCAGTGATCTGTAGTACCACCTCAGGAATCGCAATCTTAGGTTCCTCATGCTGAGGAATTTCAGTTTCTTCTGCAGCTGTAGCCTGGGTCATCACTTCTTCATTCACATTTTCTTCAGCACTAGTGGCAGGAATTTCTTCATGGACAGACAGGGTTGCGCGAGGTTCATCAGATCCCACCTGTACTTCAGTAGCGGCTGGGGACTGAGGAACGGCTTGGAGAGGAGTGAACAACAGAGAGTTGGGGTGCCGACTTTCCCAAAAGTCATCATTCAGTACTGGTGTGGTACAACCGAAGTCCACATCTTCATCTTCCATTTCTTCAACACATGCCTCTTCAGCAGTGAACTGAGGCATTGGTGAGGGGATGACTGGGGTTGAAGGGATTTTGTCCACTTCAATTTCTTCGTCCAACTGCTTTGTTGAAGCAGTAGAAGGAGTTTCTTCATCAGATTCATCAGGAATCAGATATTCTTCACCAAAAGGAACAAGGTACTTTGATGGCATTGATGATACTGGAACGGCATCAATTGGATTGTCAATTGAACTGATCAGAGTCTTCATCTTCTTTGGAGCTAAAGAATTTGAAGAAGTTGATGCCTTCCTTTTCTTCACAGCTGCACGTTCTGCAGCCTTGGTCTTCTTCGCATTTGATGTAGATGGAAGGCTTGGAGTTGGGGTAGGCGCAGGAGGTGCAGAGGACTTTGGTTCATTTTCCTCAGGCACAACTGATGCAGTTGTCCTGATTTGTTCACTTTCCTCACGCGCATCACTAGTGGATGCCCTGGCAATATCTTCATCGGCTGGAATGGAGTCATCAGCCCGGGTACTCTCAGTTTCTTCAGCAGCCTGACTGACATCAGCGGTGCTCGCATGTTCTTCAGTGGGCTGGGCAGATGCTTCAGCCTGAGGAATTTCAACGTGCACCGGAGCAGTGGCAGTTGAAGAGAAAGTCTTTGTCAAATTGACGAACCGAACCTTTGCTCCCTTCCAATCAGCATAGTACCAATTGAAATCATCACTCAATTGCTTGATTTCAGCTTGTACAGCAATGAGTTGTTCAGGAGTAAGAGTGAGGACATTGTCCTTGAGGTAGCACTGTTTCTTGTACTGCGCTTTCTTCAGCATTCATCCTTCTTCATATTTCCACTTCTCTTCCTCAATGAAGTGAGTCAGAACATGACTTTGACCAAGAGTGAGCTTCATCTCTGGCAAAGGTGTAGTGGGTCCTTGTGCCATAAGTCAATGAAATCAAGGATCAACTTGGGATCCAGAATTAGTGGCACATTGCTGCCTTTGGCTCTAGCGGCCTTGGCTTGCCTGTCCCTGATGATTTCAGCAAGTTCTTCATCATCAGCCTCATCGTAATCAGAGGGGATTTGGAAGGAAATCTGCTTCTTGTGAGGACTTGGGCGAAGGCCTCGTCCAGCGGTGGCCTTTTTCTTCAGCAGAGATGGACCGGCTGAGGAACTTGGTGCAGCAGTGGAGCTAGCAGATGCTCCTGAGGCAATAGAGATGTCAGTTGTCCTTTGGCACATGGCAAGATGCATAGGTGCCAAAGATTAGGTCGGAGCAGCTGAAGACTTTGTCGGCCTTGAGGGCATTGAAGATACTGGCCTTGAGGGAATTTCTGAGGAGCTTGGCCGCGAGGGCATTGAAGGAGAAGCACTGGACTTGTGGGCAGGATTCTTTGGCATAGCCTTCCTGGGCTTACTACCAGAGGCCTCAGCAGTGTTAGCAGCAGCAGCAGAATCTTCATTGAATTTCCTCACTGCTTCCTTTGATTGCTTGGCCAGTTTGGCCTGGCGCCTAGCGCATTCAGCAGTATAGTACTCACCGCGCTTGAGGCTGGTGGGATCCGCCAGTTGGCCAGGTCTCAGTGGAGGTCTTGAGCATGGAGGGTTGAGCGCAAATTTCTTCATGTATTTGGGAGTAACATACCTGTACTCCCTCCATTCTCATGCCCATCTCCTCTCAATCTGTTGTATGCGCACTTTGCGCTGATTCTTTTCCTCCTTGGCAAACTTGGCCTCATCAGGAGTGCAGTATCCAGCATAAATTTCCTCAGGGATTTCAAACACAGTATTGACCTCAGGCCTCTTCCCTCCCTTCTGTGGTTTCTTACCGTCAGCCATTTTCTTCAGCTGAGGATGAACAACTGAAGTTTCTGAAGAGGTATGCAACTTTTCTTCGAGGAATGTTGCAAATGAGTTAAGTTGATGAGAACCTAGTGATTCAGCAGCGGGCATGTGTACCTCTGAACAGAGTATAGTTGCGAGGAATTTGGAGAGGTCATATGCGTTCTCAGAAGATTTTCAAAAAGAATAGGTTTGAGGAATTTGACCGATGAGTCTTGAAGAATTTCACTAAGTGTTCTTTATCTAAGGTTCCAGAGTTGTACAGATTTCAAAATCCACATAATTGAGGAATCTTGAAGAAAATCGTTGCTTATAGAAACGAATCAAGAACGGATAACATGTGAGGTGTTTAGTGTGTGAAGATTTGAAGAATAAACACCTTTGAAGATTTTTAGGAAAACACATGAATCAAAGCGGGAAATACAAGTAACTTTTAATTAACCGAAGTGAAGAACACGACGAACTGGGAAGTGCTGAGGTGAAGTTCGTCCGTTCAGATATTCCACGCCCTAACTCGGTAGAGGAAGACAACTACGGCGGCGGCAGAGTGAAGAAATCCGCAACCAACGCGAGTACGACGGCGACGAGGTTGAGGCAGTGAAGCTCTTCCTCACCAGCGACGATGAATTAGCGGCAGCGCTAGGGTTTGGGAAGCTCGAGCGGGAGAGAGGTCGAGCAGAGTAAAAGTGAAGTGAGGAAGAGGTAGGGGTATTTATAGCGGCAGCGAAAAACTGTGCGCCCGAAGATTTAGGACGAACGTGCCCCTGGCCCTTCTCATTCACGTGACATGTGTCACCCACGTACTGTGAGGTGGCGATCTTGTAGGATAGTCGGTAAATAGATAAGTACTTCATCGTGGAATGCGGAAGATTATTTTAAGTTTTTGTTCGCAATTTCTTCAGCTGTCAAGGACACAGTGAAGATTTTGAACAAGTTTCAAATCAAAACGCACATGAAGAATTTGTGAAAAGATTAGATTGAATTTAGCATAGAGGGGGAATGGTCCGATCACATTCACTTACCGGAAAAAGTCAACTTGAAGAATTAGCAATAAGTGAATGTTGTAGAGGACATAAGCTCATATATATTCAAATGAAGACAAACGATGAAAATAGTGAAGACATTGCAAGTTGAAGAATTTGAAAAACTGAGGAAAAACTCGAATTGAAGATTTTCAACTTTTGTGGTGGCGTAACCCACCGTATAAGAAAGTTGGCTTCAGACACCGCGTGCAATTGTCGTAGGGCTCTGAGAGTCAACTTCTTAGTTAATTTTTTCACACTTAGAGGGTTAGTCTTCATTGATTGAAGAAAAACGTTACTTCGTGTGTTGCGCATCTAAGTCATCAAGTTAGCATAAGTGTTAGGATTAGTGTCCATTTCAGAGAACATTCAAAGATTCTAGGATATTTAGCTCACACCGCAACTTGCTAAATCTCGTCTCATCCAAGGGCTTAGTGAAGATATCGGCCAGCTGATCTTCAGTGCTTGCATGGCAAATGGAGATATCGCCCTTCAACACATGATCACGAAAGAAAATGATGACGAATCTGGATGTGCTTTGTCTTCGAGTGCTGAACTGGGTTGTGAGAAATCTTGATAGCGCTCTCATTGTCGCAGTAGAGAGGCACATTCTTCACGTTGATGCCATAGTCCTTGAGTGTTTGCTTCATCCATAGTAATTAAGCACAACACGATCCAGCAGCAATATACTCAGCTTCTGAAGTGGAGAGAGATACGCAGTTCTGTTTCTTTGAGGACCAACAGACCAAAGATCGTCTGAGGAAATGACATGTGCCTGATGTTGACTTGCGGTCCACGCGATCGCCAGCATAGTCAGAATCTGAATATCCAATGAGATCAAATGAAGAGCCTTTGGGATACCATAATCCAAGTATTGGTGTGTGAGCTAGATATCGAAGAATATGCTTCACACCCTTATGGTGTGATTCCTTCGGTGTAGCTTGAAATCGGGCACACATGCAAACATTAAGCATAATATCTGGCCTAGATGCACATAGGTACAATAAAGAGCCAATCATGGAGCGGTATACCTTTTGATCGAAGTCTTGACCATTTTCATCAGTGCATAGATGGACATTTGTGGGCATTGGAATTTTGACCCCTTTGCAATCTTGCATGCCGAATTTCCTCAATACATTTTTGAGGTATTTCTCCTGAGATATGAATATGCCATTGAGCTGTTGATGAATTTGAAGACCTAAAAAGAATTTCAACTCTCCCATCATAGACATTTGATATTCTTCACTCATCATATAGGCAAATTCATCACTATAATGTTGGTCAGTACAGCCAAAGATAATATCATCAACATAGATTTGGCACACAGACAGTTCATCATCATAAGATTTAGTGAAAAGAGTTGGGTCGAGTGAACCGGGTTTGAAGCCTTTCTTCATGAAGAATTCCTTCACAGTGTCATACCACGCCCGAGGGGCTTGCTTGAGGCCATACAGGGCCTTGTTGAGTTTGAAGACATTGTCAGGATTCTTTGGATCTTCAAAACCTAGTGGTTGAGCAACATATACTTCTTCCTCAAGCTTACCATTGAGGAATGCACTTTTCACATCCATTTGATATAAGGTGATATTATGATGGTTAGCGTAAGCAAGTAATATGCGAATAGCCTCAAGTCTAGCAACAGGTGCAAAAGTTTCCTCGAAATCAATTTCTTCAACTTGTGTGTAGCCTTGAGTTACAAGCCTTGCCATATTCCTCACCACAAGGTCATTTTCATCTTGCTTGTTGCGGTAGATCCACTTTGTGCCAATGACGTTGTGCTTGCAAGGATCTGGACGTTTGACCAGTTCCCAGACGTTGTTGACCTTGAATTCATGCAATTCTTCTTGCATAGCCTGAATCCACTCAGGCTCCAGAAATGCTTCATCTACCTTAGTGGGATCTAAGATAGAGACAAAAGCAAAGTGCCCACAAAAGTTAGATAAATGTGAAGATTTTGAGAGAGTGAGAGGACCTGGTGCTTAAATGTCATCAATGATCTTCTCAATT
Organism: Triticum timopheevii; assembly: GCA_963921465.1. Taxonomy (NCBI): domain Eukaryota; kingdom Viridiplantae; phylum Streptophyta; class Magnoliopsida; order Poales; family Poaceae; genus Triticum; species Triticum timopheevii. The sequence goes on along the minus strand of OY997270.1, from coordinate 495,128,951 downwards.
TGCACTTCATTAGCAATGCGAGGATGAGTGGGTTGTCTTCGAGGAATTTGATCAGCATTCCCATCGGGAGCATTTTCTTCAGCACCATTTTCTTCAGGTGCGCCAGCCCGGTGATCATCACGATCTGGAATGAATTCTTCAGCAGATTCTTTGGTAGGAATGACATCCTCAGTAGCCTTGAACTTGATAGAATCCTCAGGTGCTGGTTCATCTATCACAGAAGGTAGGTGCTCTCTTTGCGAGCCATTAGTTTCATCGAACCACAAATCTACAGTTTCGACAACTTTGTGAAGAACGTTGTCGAAGACTCTATAGGTGTGCGAGTCCTTTGCATAACCAAGCATAAAACCTCCATGTGCTTTCGGTGAGAATTTGGAAGTGGGATGAGGATCTCTAATCCAACATTTAGCACCGAAGACTTTGAAATAACTCACATTGGGCTTTTAGTCAGTGAGGAGTTCATAAGCAGTTTTCTTTAAGAATTTGTGAAGATATACCTTGTTGATGACGTGGCACGTAGTATCAATTGCCTCAATCCAGAAGCGACGAGGTGTCTTGTATTCATCAAGGATAGTGCGAGCCATTTCAGCGAGGGTTCTATTCTTGCGCTCCATGACACCATTCTGCTGAGGAGTATAAGGTGCAGATAACTCATGAGTAATACCAAGTTCATCAAGATAGTCATCTAGACCGGAATTCTTGAACTCGGTCTCATTGTCAGTTTTGATGTGCTTGATCTTCACACCAAAGTTGATTGAAGCCCTCGAGGAAAAACATTTGAAGACTTCCTGCACTTCATGTCTGTAAGTGACAATGTGCACCCATGTGTAACGAGAATAATCATCAACAATAACAAATCGATATTGAGATGCATCATTCAGAATTGCAGAATAGTTGTTAGGACCAAAGAGATCCATGTGAGCAATTCAAATGGTCGAGTGGTAGTCATGACAGTCTTCGCTGGATGCTTGGCCTTTGTCATCTTTCCCGCTTCACAAGCTCCGCATAAGTGATCCTTGAGGAATTTGACATTCTCAATGCCAATGGCATGCTTCTTCTTTGCAAGCATGTGCAGATTCCTCATGCCAGCATGACCAAGTCGTCGATGCCATAGCCAGCCTTCTGAAGCTTTTGCATGTAAGCACACGGCTGGTTGTGGTCCTGTAGAGAAATCAATAATATACAGATCTCCTCTCCTAAAGCCTTCGAAGACTTTGGAATGGTCAGCTTCCGTGATCACAACACAACGATATCTTCCAAAGACAACAACCATATCGAGATCATAAAGCATTGAGACAGACATGAGGTTGTATCCTAAGGACTCGACAAGCATGACTTTGTCCATGTGACGATCCTTTGAGATCGCAATCTTACCTAGACCCAATACCTGACTTTTGCCTTTGTCAGCGAAGATAATATGCTTCAGATGTGACGGTGATAAATGAGCACCCATCAATAGATTCTTGTCACCCATCATGCGATTTGTACATCCACTATCGAGGACCCACTCGTTTGCTTTGGGTTGATCATCCTGCATATGAATTAGTGCAACTTACAAACTCATATACTTCATCAGTAAAGAATATGACATCAATATCATCAGATCAATTTCATGATTAGCATGCATCCTTTCAGGCACTGTTCAGGTCTCCAGCAAATTCTTCAGTCGTTTTGAGCACGACTAGAGACCTGACCCTGCAAAAGAGATTAGTTCCTTTTCTTCACCACCCACATCTGGAAGGGTGGCAAAGAATTAATGCAACCACCATACGAAAAAAGTGGCATGGATGCCAGTCCACTTCGTTTCACATAAGAGGGGTTAGGGTAAGCATATGAATAAGCAGAGAAATTCTTCGAGGACTTATGAACATAATGATTTCAAGAATAATGCACATACTCATCGCCCTTAGCTCTACCCTGCGAAATAGAAGGGTTAGCACGATGATGATTGAGAAAGTCCCGGATTAGGGGGTGTTCGGATAGCCGGACTATAACCTTTGGCTGGACTCCTGTACTATGAATATACAAGATTGAAGACTTCGTCCCGTGTCCGGATGGGACTTTCCTTGGCATGGAAGGCAAGCTTGGCGATACGGATATGTAGATCTCCTCCCATTGTAACCGACTCTGTGTAACCCAAGCCCTCTTCGGTGTCTATATAAACCGGAGGGTTTTAGTCCGTAGGACGAACAACAATCATACCATAGGCTAGCTTCTAGGGTTTAGCCTCTCTGATCTCGTGGTAGATCTACTCTTGTACTACCCATATCATCAATATTAATCAAGCAGGAGTAGGGTTTTACCTCCATCGAGAGGGCCCGAACCTTGGTAAAAACATCGTGTCCCTTGTCTCCTGTTACCATCCGCCTAGATGCACAGTTCGGGACCCCATACCCAAGATCCACCGATTTTGACACCGACATTGGTGCTTTCATTGAGAGTTCCGCTGTGTCGTCGCCATCAGGAAGGATGCATCATCCCGTCTTTAAAGACAGCGCTGTTGCTAAAGGAGCTTTGGCTATCGGCCAAACTCTCCGGCTAGGCGGTTTTCTTATCACAGCCTATTCGGCCGCCGCGCCGACGATGACTTCCCGGGTCATCAAAAGCAATCTCCACGTTAACTCGAAACTCACCGAGCAGTTAGATCCGATGGAGCTCTCCTCCCTAAACGAGCTCTTGGATCGCATCGCCGCCCTAGGAGTCGCTACAGACTACGATCAGATTGGGCCTAAACCCGATCTAGGAGAGATTAACTCTCCCTAGGTCACCCACCATGTCGAAGTGGTGGAGGAACAAAGCGGCAAGCCTTCATCTATCTTAAGGACTACTTATGTCCAGATTCCCGATCCCTCCAAGTCGGATACCCGCAAAGGGGAGGACGTCACTCAAGCCCTGAACCTAAAGTCTGGCAGCGGGCTAAATTCATTGGACAACATCCAAGAACCCAAGCTTCCAAGTTCGGAAACTCCTTGGCCCCTGAGTCTCAGATTGGGCGAGGTTCCGGATTTAATTCCACCCGCCCACCCAAATATGAGGGATCTAACCCAAATTCGGCAAGAGCACGCAGAAACAGTACACCATTACTGGGCCAGATTCCTCTTGGTTATGAACAGGATAGAGGACTACTGCGAGGAGGATGCAATTTCATTCCTCTGCAATAATTGCATGGACAACGGAATCCTCAATGCCATAAGTTGCCGTGAAATAACACGCTTCACCGACTTGGCATCCATAGTACAAAAGTACTGTGCGATGGAAAGCGCCTGGAAAACCGAAATAAAATTTTGGGACAATCCGGCCCTGAATACAACCCAGTCCGAAATAAAAGGGTGCATTATCGCTAGGAACCCGGGTTAAAAACCATAAACCAAAAACCCTCTATAGGGCATGGAACCGTACTAGAGGGATGGCTCAATGGACCCTGTAAAATTCATAGTACAGAGGGCGCCACACTGACTCATAGCCTTAGATCATGTTGGATACTCCGGTAGGTGGCCAGAAGTGGCGAGGAGCTTCTAACTCCAGAATTCACAGAGCACCAGCCCAGGGATACCAGTACGGTATTAACAGTCTTCGAGACTTTCGCATCAAATAATATGCAGAAACGAACACTCCGCAGCCTTGCCGAAGTCTACCAAGTAGCAACAATAAACCCATGGAGTGACACGGCTATTACCTTTAATGCCAGTGATGAACCTAAATTCCGAACATCCCGAGCACCAGCCGCATTGGTCCTCAGTCCAATAGTGGATGGCTTTCTCCTTACCAAGGTACTCATGGACGGTGGCAGCGGATTGAACCTCATTTTTGAGGAAACCCTTCGAAAAATGGAAATAGACTGGAGCCGCATTGAGCGAACCAACACAACCTTTAGAGGAATAATCCCCAGTCGGGAAGCGTGCTGTACAGGAAAATCGCACTTGATGTGGTGTTCGGCATGCCGGATAATTACAGGTCTGAGGAAGTCACGTTTCAAGTGGCCCCGTTCAGCAGCGGATACCATGCTCTATTAGGGCGAGAGGCATTCACAATTTTTCAAGCTATACCCCATTACGGGTACATGAAGCTCAAAATGCCCGAACCCAACAGAATCATCACTCTTGCTAGTGACCCGGACATAGCACTCCGCGCCGAAAATAAGACAGACGCACTGCCCTTGAGGCACTATCCGAAGCCCTAGCGGCCGAGGAACTGACTGCGCTGCGCTCCATGGTGAACAGGGACGACGTGATACTCGATAAAAGATCCAAGTCCACCTCCTTCAAACCGGCGGACGAAATAGTCAAATTCCAAGTCCATCCAACGGGCCCTACAAAAACGTCCTCCATCGGGGCGCACATAAACCGTGATGTAGACGCCGCACTACGAGAATTCCTACGCGAAAATTGGGACATTTTTGCCTGGCACCCTTCAGACATGCCAGCAATCCCACGCAGGCTGGCCGAGCACAGCCTAAACATCCTAAAAGGAGTCAAGCCTGTCAAGCAGGCTCTTCGGCGTTTCTCCGAACCTAAGAGACAAGCCATGGGAGAGGAGCTAGCCAAACTACTGGAGGCCGGATTCATCAGAGACATAAAACATCCGGACTGGCTAGCAAACCTGGTGATGGTACCAAAGAAGGACAAATCCTGGCGCCTATGCGTTGATTTCAAGGACCTCAACAAGGCTTTCCCAAAGGATCCCTTCCCCCTCCCCCGCATCGATCAAATTATCGATGCTACTGCAGGACATGATTCATTGTGTTTCCTCGACGCATACTCCGGCTACCATCAAATTAAGATGGCAGAGCCAGACCAAGCCGCAACAGCATTCATCACCCCATACGGTCCATTCTGCTTAAACACAATGCCCTTCGGACTCAAAAACGCCGGCGCAACATATCAGCGCATGATTCAGACATGTGTGGCAACCCAGATCGGCAAAACAGTGGAAGCATACGTAGATGACGTGGTCGTCAAAACCAAGTATGTCAAAACTCTAGTAGATGACTTGAGGCTCACATTCGATAACCTCCGAACATATGACATCAAGCTTAACCCGGAAAAATGCGTTTTCGGCGTACCAGCTGGAAAGCTCTTGGGCTTCATTGTATCCAGTAGAGGAATTGAAGCAAACCCAGCCAAGATCCGAGCTCTGTCACAATTGGATACTCCAAAGGACCTCAAACAAATACAAAAATTAACTGGATGCGTGGTGGCTCTAAGCCGCTTTTATCTCCCGCTTGGGAGATAAGGCATTACCCCTTTATCACCTCCTCCGGTGCACCGAACACTTCCAGTGGACGGATGCTGCCGCGGCCGTACTCGAAGAAATAAAAGCCATATTGGCAATAAACCCGGTCCTGGCCACGCCTAACATCGGCGAACCAATGCTAATATACATTGCGGCAACTTATCAAGTTGTAAGCGCAGTACTCGTCGTCGAACGAGAAACGGACGGACACAAATTCCCCCTTCAAAAACCAGTTTACTACGTGTCCACTGTCCTCACTCCATGCAACTCACGGTACCCACATTATCAAAAGATAGCGTACGCGGTGTTTCTGGCATCCCGGAAGCTGCGACACTACTTTCAAGAGTGTTCGATAACAGTAGCCTCCATAGTACCCCTTAACGATATTATAAACAACCGCTAAGCGATGGGCTGGATTGCCAAATAGGCCATTGAGCTCCTCCCGTTCGACATAACCTATAAGCCACGGCGAGCTATCAAGTCGCAAGTTTTGGCCGACTTCGTCGCCGAATGGACTGAAGCCGAACTCCCTAAAGAGTACGACACATATTCAAACTGGATCATGCACTTTGACGGCTCCAAAATGTTAGCTGGTCTGGGGGCTGGCGTCGTTCTGACGTCCCCAACAGGAGATACAGTTCAATACGTACTCCAGATAATGTATACGGACTCCAACAGCGCAGCCGAATACGAGGCCCTTCTACACGGTCTCCCGATGGCAGTCTCCATGGGCATCCAACACCTAGATGTGCGTGGGGATTCGAACCTCATGACATCCCAAATAAATGGAGACTTTGATGCCAAGGATCCGAAAATGGCAGCTTATCGCAACGCCGTCCTAAAAATGTCAGCTCGGTTCGAGGGGCTCGAATTTCACCATATAGCCCAGGAAAACAATCAGGCAGCAGACGTCTTGGCACGCATCGGCGCAAAGCGCGATGCAGCCCCCCCCCCCCCCCCAACATTTTCTTGGAGAGGCTATTCAAGCCATCCGTTTTATGGGAAGGGGACTCCGGAAATAACAGCCGGACCCAACCGCACCGCCCGACACCGAACATTCTGACACAATGAGAGGCTCTGCCAATGAAGTAACATCCTCAGCCCACGTAATAATGGCAGTCATTGCCCCGTGGACAGAACCATTCCTAGCCTACCTAACTAGGCAGGAACTTCCCGAGGACCAAAACGAGGCACGCTGCATAGTGCGGTGATCTAAAGCCTATAAAGTCCATGAAGGAGAGCTTTATAAGAAAAGCACCACCGGAGTCCTTCAAAGGTGTATCTCTGAAGAGGAAGGGCGGAATATTCCGGCTGAAATTCATGCCGGACTCGGCGGGCACCACGCTGCAGCCTGGGACCGTGTAAGCAAGGCCTTCCGTACAGGATTTTATTGGCCGACGGCTCGGGCTGATGCTCACGACTTAGTCCAACGATGCATCGGTTGCCAACTCTTTGCTAACCAAAGCCATATGCCACCCACCGCCCTCCAAACTATACCCATCACCTGGCCCTTCGTGGTCTGGGGGCTTGAGATGGTTGGACCCCTTAAAGGAGGAACCCACAAGCAAAAATACCTACTGGTCATGGTGGACAAATTCACCAAATGGATAGAGGCCAAGCCTGTTAAGACGGCCGAATACGGACTGGTGATAGACTTCATATCAGGGGTCGTACACCGTTACGGCGCCCCCCACAGCATCATCACTGATAACGGCACGAAATTTATGGCCGACGAGGTCAAACTCTGGTGCAAAAACATGGGCATTAAGCTCGACTACGCTTTAGTCTATTACCCACAAACTAACGGTCAAGTCGAGCGAGCAAGTGGTCTAATCATGAGCGGCATCAAACCCAGATTAGTGCGATCCCTCAAGGAATCTAACACGCACTGGGTAGAGGAGCTCGACTCCATACTCTTGGGGCTGCGGACCACACCAAATCGCACCATCGGATTCACACCATTCTTTATGGTATACGGCGCAGAGGCAGTTCTACCGTGCAACATAATTCATGACTCACCTCGCGTGTGCATGTATGAAGAAAGAGAAGCCGAACTCGATCGGCAGGATAGTTTGGATGCCTTGGAGGAGGAGCGTGACGTGGCAAAACCCCGTTCCGCATTCTATCAACAGCAGGCTCGAAGATATCAAAGCAGAGAAGTACAGGCCAAAACTTACAATGTTGGCGAGTTAGTTCTATGCCTGCGGGACAAGAAAAAAGACAAACTGAAGCGTACCGTCATTCTTGACCAAGTCCTAACTAGTGGAGCGTACCGTCTGCGAGATGCATCGGATAACCGACTCGAGCCGAACCCATGGAACGCAGCCCGTCTCCGAAGATTCTACGCCTAGCGCCGGACTCTATGTTCGTCTCCTTCCTCTGTCTATTTTTTACAAATTAGTTGTCTTATATTTCTCTCCTTCTCCCTCCTTTTCTCTTACAGCCTTTAAGGGCTCGTTCACGCCTTGTTCGCACACAATTGACGCGCTATCCACGCTCATTATACCTGGGGGCTTCATTAACAGAAGCTTGTTTATACGGGCCTCATGCCCAACACATGTGTCACACTTCCACATGTACCTTTTATTCACCATTATATGCATCGATATGACTTAAGTTTTGGCCAAGTTGGGTTGCCTGGCTCCTATGCTTACCCCTACGTTCCCGATTGTTCGGCTAGGCGGTAAAGGGAGCACCTCTGCGATTGTTACTGCCGGGTTAGCCGGATGTGTACCTCAGACTGGGTGAAGCCGAAAGATAGCATTCTTAAGGGAATATTCGGTCGGTGAACTAAAGATGATTTCTCACTCGTTTATTTATCCGCCCCCAGATGCTTTTCTGCTTTTTTTGCAGTTCGGACATGCACTTTAGGGCATGCCTCCCAGGGAAAGGAACCCCTAACGGAACTATTCTCCCTGGAAGATGTTTCTTACTAACCATGTAATATAACATAACTAGTTGTGCACTTGCCTGTTCAAGCACTAATGACCCCTACACCTGGTCTCCACGCATGCCCCGGTTCTAACATAACCGAGAGGGTATTCGGACACACTCCGGACTATCGGGTCCCGAGGTTGAAGCGAAAAGGTCCACCATGACAAACGATCTACAATCCGGCTAGAAGGCAGTTTACATGTCATCTTAAATTACATAGTCAATTTGACTGAGTATATTCCTCTTCAATACCATCCAACAGGATGTCTAGTTTACAGTCATGTTGGGAATATTTGGCGGCTGAGGGAGTCCTGGATTAGGGGGTGTCCGGATGGCCATACTATGACCTTTGGCCGGACTCCCGGACTATGACCTTTGGCCGGACTCCCAGACTATGAAGATACAAGATTGAAGACTTCGTCCCGTGTCCGGATAGGACTTTCCTTGGCGTGGAAGGCAAGCTTGGTGATATGATATGAAGATCTCCTCCCATCGTAACCGACTCTGTGTAACCCTAGCCCTCTACGGTGTCTACATAAACCAGAGAGTTTTAGTCCGTAGGACGAACAATAATCATGCCATAGGCTAGCTTCTAGGGTTTAGCCTCTCTGATCTCGTGGTAGATCAACTCTTGTACTACCCATATCATCAATATAAATCAAGCAGGAGTAGGGTTTTACCTCCATCGAGATGGCCCGAACCTGGGTAAAAACATCGTGTCCCTTGTGTCCTGTTACCATCCGCCTAGACGCACAGTTCGGGACCCCCTACCTGAGATCCGCCGGTTTTGACACCGACATTGGTGCTTTCATTGAGAGTTCCTTTGTGTCATCACCTTTAGGCCCGATGGCTTCTTCGATCATCAACCACGACGCGGTCCAGGGCGAGACTTTTCTCCCCGGACAGATCTTCGTGTTCGGCGGCTTTGCACTACGGGCCAATTCGCTTGGCCAACTGGAGCAGATTGAAAGCAACGCCCCTGGCCATCAGGTCAGATTTGGAAATTTGAACTACACAGCTGATATCCGCGGGGACTTGATCTTCGATTGATTCAAGCCACGGCCGAGCGCGCCACACTGTCATGATGGGCATGATCTAGCTCTGCCGCCGGACAATGCTCAGAACGCCGCTCAGGTGTCCGCTCCGACCCTTAGTTCGGAGCCGACCGTGCCAATCGGGGACGGGCGGTTGGACGCCGCCTCGGGGGCTGCAATCTCTACCGCGATCGAGCCAAATACCAGCCGTGTCCTTTATGAAGCTTGTGACTACAAGGTGCCGGACTCCTTTCCGAACTCCGAATCTTCCGCACCCCTTCCGATCGAACCCAATCGGGCTCCGATCATGGAGTTCACCGCCGCGGACATCTTTTAGCACTCGCCCTTTGGCGACATCCTGAATTCACTAAAGTCTCTCTCTTTATCAGGAGAGCCCTGGCCGGACTATGGTCAGCAAGATCGGGATGCGGACGACGAAGAAATTCGAAACCCACCCACCACCCACTTCGTAGCCCCTGTCGATGATTTAACCGACATGCTCGACTTCGACTCTGAAGACATCGACAGTATGGACGCCGATGAAGGAGACGACCTAGAACCAGCGCCTATAGGGCACTGGACAACCACCTCACCTCACGATGTATACATGGTGGACACAACTAAAAGAAACAAAGACGAGGATCAAAAGGGCACAACGAGGTATCATTCCCTCGAAAAGCAATCAAAGCGGCGGCGGAAACGCCGTGCCAAACCGCACCTCGACAGAGATCCAGCCATAGAGCAGGATGAACCGGCGGACAACGAACATACCATCGAGCAACCGTCCAAATAGGGCAACTTGGATGAACAAACCAAACATCCTGTCCCCGGTGAAGATAATAGTCTGGACTACCTCACACCGGGAAAATTACTGGATAAGAATAACCTCCACCAAAGGCTCGTCGCCACGGCACGTAGCCTGAAAAAGCAGAAGCGGAAGCTCAGAACAGCGGAAGAAGCACTCAGAATCAGATGGGACAGACACTACTGGAATCTGGCACTTTGCCATCTGCCATGGATATGGCAAAGGCATGGTCGGCGGATGGCAAAGGCTTTGCCATCTGCCAGCAGATGGCAAACAGTTTGTCTGAAACCCTGTCGGCAAAGGCTTCTTTGCCGTCTGCTGGCTGATGGCAAAGAGCCTGTGCCTTTGCCATCAGATGGCAGATGGCAAAGCCTCTTAACGGGGTTAGCCCCGTAAGAAGGCTAACGGCATACTTTGCCGTCTGCCAGCAGATGGCAAAGTGACTATATTGCCCCATTTAATTTTGTTTTTCTTATATCAGTTCATTTTCACAAAAAATCAAACACAAATATATTTATATGACCAATATAGCATATTCAACACATATTACCAATAGTCATGAACACATATATATCCAACACATGTTACCAATAGTAGCATGTTGCATCCGTACATATACATAGTTTCATCAATATTACACAGTTTCATCCATAGGTAGCAAGTTTCACAAGGTCAAAACAAAAACTAAATACAAGCACTCCATCAACCCAAGCTTCCGTGATCTTAAGCGAATCTGTAAAATGGGAAAGAAGAAAGTTAGAAGAAGAAGACTAGAAGAAGAAGATTATTATGATGCGGAAATATGCATGGATTGTCAAAACTTGCATTATCCTACTATCACTAGTACAACAAAGCTGCAGGTTGGCATAGTTCATGAACCATGTACATCATGACAAATACAATATCATCCAATGCTCGACTATGAACAAAATTGAACAATTACACCTCACAAAGGTGGAGCATAGAACCAACAAGCAAGTAGGAGGGGTATAAGAGGACGTGAGGAGCTCACCGGAGGGGGTTCTAGCCTAGGCCGAGCTTCATCACCATGGATGCGGCTAGGGGAATCAGACGAGTCTACCATCATAGGAGCAGCAGCACCACCACCGCCAAAACTGGAATGGCCGGAGTGAATCGCCATCATATGGGTCACCACCACCGAATGATCTTGCAAGGTGTAAAGTCTCCACATTTTAGTACAAACTAGTGGCGTCAAGAAACAAGCAGTAGTAGGTAGAAGGTAAATTCTAGTAACAGATGATTAGTAGACAAAAACAGGAAATAGATCGCACCAGTAGCAAAGTCCACTGCCGCAAGTCCTAAACATTTCATTCAGATCATATATGAAACTCACTAGTTTCTCCATTCTGAAAGCTGGGACGATAGATGCCTTCAAGTCTGCGAGTGCAAGAGCGAGGTGGGGATCAGTAAATATCAAGGATGTTGTTGTTCTGGGTTAAGCTAAGTGAAAAAATCAAGGGCATAACAGATTCAAGTCAACAAAAATTAACATGTGTACATCTTGCGTAGACTATCATCTTTCCCTAATAATAAAGCTTCGTCTCTTCCTTTGGTTCGTTGTTTTACCCAGCCACATAAGATTTACTTTTGCATCAAGTTAGGACATCTGTTTGATACAATACCCACAAGAAATATTCATGCATAACGAATGGTGCAGCCCCATCTCTCTCTCTCTCTCTACTTGCAAGTTTGTGCGAGCCATCAATTTGTTAATATGCTTCTCAAGGTCTAAAAACATTTTGTCAGATTTCTCACACATTGTATGAGGACTATAGTGAATAATTTTAAAAGAGTGGAATCACAGATCTGAAAGGCCAATTCATATAGATGCAATTAGCTACTAAACATTGCTAATGATGGTGCTACAGTTTTTCAGAATAAACCAGACACTACAGGAACAATCTAGTAGTGGTCAAACTTTGGTAGAGTGATAAATGAATTTTGTATTTTTCTTATTCAGATTAAAGAGTGATCATTCCCCGAGTTATTTGCCAAAAAATAAAATGTATACATGTGCCAATTAATTTCAAATCCTTAGGTGGGTTCAAATATTTTGTCATGAGAAGTCCAGATGTTCAGTTCTGGGAAAGTATACCTCCCGCTGAAAGAACAGGGGAAAGACCGTTTCATTGACGCCGAGGTCGCCCTGATGCTGATCACCAGCGCGGCATTGGCAGTGGCATGCTGCTGGGCCGGTGCTGCAACTGCACGGTTAAGGAGGAGATATGTGAGGTCGAGCCTGAGATCCATAGCATGCATGACTGTGTGGACATGGCAGTAGCCATGGCTCCGCAGCGGTGTTAATTTTTGTTTGTAGGTTTTTCTGGTAGTGACACTTATGAAGAAAGTTAGGTGATCCATACTGGCAGGGATGCCACTGAGTTGGAAGAGTAGCAAACATAACACCAAACATAACATGTGTTTCTTACTCTTTGTGTAATGCTTGTTGTCAAAACACCAAACATAACATGTGCTTGATTAATTCAGTCAAGCCATTACTTGTCTATAATGTATGAAAGTGTAATGTTTTCATGTGTATTATGATGTTTCAACTATACTACTCTTAAGAAGGTTGGAGTCAATGAGGCATCACATAATTGTGTTTAATACATTCTTCAGGTTGAGGGTCTGATAATGGACGGAAGACAGCTGTTGGAGAGGAGATTAAAATATGGAAGATTGCAGCAGACGAGGTAGCTGAAGCTGGTAGATCAATTGAGCAAGAGCCCCAGATCTAGGTGTGTTTATAATGAGCTGTTTGTAAGACCAGTGCTACATGGTTCCACTCGGATTCTCTGTAGTTATTTGGCTGATGGTGTGCATGAGTTTGAGCTATTTATTATTGTATAGTTTTGAATTTAGAACCATGGAAGTTGTCCCTCTTTCATAAATCACTTCATGTGGAAGAGTATTCTTTTCAAGGGAAACAAGGTTAAGAATTGGCATTAGTGGTTGGCAGTGATGATGAGTTCGCATTTTATACCAGCTAGCAAGACTTCACAGAAATTTGTTAGAGGAATTGCAATATATTTATCAAACTTTATGTTTCTCATTCCTTTTTGGTTTTAGACAAGAATAACAGAGAATCTCAATGCTTCTACTATGCAGTACCTGCAGTAGAGCATTATTTATACTTTGTCACTGCAAATAAATATGGCAAGTGAAATTGACATTATTGTTGTAGGTATGCCATTGTCATCGTACCTTGGTACAAGATTTGATGGAGGTTTTAATAGCGTAAGAGTATGGGAAGCAAAAAACAGAATCGCCTGTGGTACAGTAACATTTTGGAGGATGTGAATTTACGCATTCGCTATATCCAGAATTGTTTCTTTGCATTGGGATAAAACTAATGAAGTTAGTTTCAAAGATGCACATAATTAAAGAACGGAATATATAGTAGCAGAAATAAAGTGATGACAGGTATATACAATAGCAAAAAGACCAAGCAGCCTGGTTGCTCTTTCATTTAAGTGGATGGATGCGTGCATGAGTTCTTTGTAGGGGACAAGTCACGTTTTGAAACTAAAGCTATATACAACACTCTTTTAGGGATTAATGAACTGTTAGTAGCAGAGTCCTTCTTGTGTGAAAGCTAATACATTTACATGGTAACCATATCTCAGTACCTACAATTCTATAATCTTCTTTTTGTGAAACGATGAAACCCGAAGTATTTCTATGTATTTGCATTTCTCTCTAAGGCGGGAAGTTTATTTTGCAGACATTTATGTCATGAGCCACTTAATGTGCAACTGAGTGCACACTGTTATCCTAATTTTATTGGTCTATCTGACATGTTTTCTTCTTGTATTGCAATATGTGCTAGGTAATACTCACGATTATATTTTTACCCTGAACTTACTAACCTAGCTTTGGTTTCTCAGGCTTAAACTAATCTGGCAGCAGGGTATCATGTGCACGCTCACCTGTTGGTGCACGGCTAGTGGATACGGAGAGATCGGCAATGAGAAGACCCTCGCCATCCTTCCATGGCCAGATCTAGCCACTCCATGGCGTTCGGGCAGGGGAGGAAGTGGCCATCCTGTGCATGGCGTCCTGGTGCTCGAGCGATGACGGATCAGAGAGTTAGAGGGGACGTGGTAAAGAAGATAAGGAAGGAGGGATGTGGCAAGGGAAGAGAGGGGATCTGACTCACCGGAGCAACGCTGGAGCCACACCAGCTACGCGGTAGCCCAAAACCTAGTGGATCGAGAGGGTCACGCGAAGAGGAAGCCCCGCTCGTCTGCGGGGACAAGCGCGGAGGTGGCCCTGGCTGGGGCGATGGCGGGGGTCGGGACGAACGAGGCCCGCGCCGGGCCCCGCTGGACTATCCCGCCGTCATCGTCGGAGTAGAATGAGGAGGCGGCCTTGGATGAGGCGAGGAGGGTGGCGAGCGGGGAGGAAGCCGTTGCGCCCTGAGTGCGGCCGCGGCGGCGGACGTGGCGGCGGCGAGCGTGCGCGAGCTGGAGAGGATGGAGTGGCGGCGAGATTTCATCTGGGGGCAGCGATGATGGAGTGGGATGGGATAGGGTTTGGGTGGTTGGGCTGCCTGGGGGGTGGGGGTTCTTTTTCTTTCTTTCTCTTTTTTTGTTTAGATAAATGGGATGGATGGATGGATGGATGGATGCCATGTCATCAATCCATGACACAAACATTTCAACCAATGAGAACAAAAATAACCCCACAGTTTTTTTTACCTGGAAAAAAATAACCCCATCTCTTTGCCATCTGCCAGCAGATGGCAAAGAATCTTTGTCGTCTGCTGGCAGATGGCAAAGAGGTGGGTCTAGTACGCCGTTACACTCTTGATGGCCACAGGATTTGCCAACCTCTTTGCCATCTGCTGGCAGATGGCAAAGATTATTTGCCATCCACTAGCAGATGGCAAAGAATTGGCTGATGGCAACTTTGTTCTTTGTCGTCTGTCAGTTCTTTGCCATCTGTTTTTTATAAGAAGATGGCAAAGACGTTCTTTGCCATCAGCTGGCAGATGGCAAAGAGCTGGCTGATGGCGAATTCCCTGTTTCCAGTAGTGAGAGTACTCAACACCGCACACAAGTGCAGCGACATTCCCCACAAAAAGAGCTATCCGAAGCCAAAATTACTACCAGAATTTGATGAAGAGGCCTTAGATCCCCCACGGCCAAAAAACAAGGAAGCCACCAGGTCGGATAGACGACCCCATGAACAACATCGAGCGGCAAAGGGCGCCGCATTCAATCCGGCACACGATCCGCACAAGGATTCGAATCAAAAAGATGGCCCACCCAGATCTATCTATGGGCCAAGAAAGCAAGCTCTATTCAGCAATGCAACGCAACAAATATCCTAACATCGCGGCACACCGAAATACAAGGGCGCCGCGCATCCCCTATGTTTCACCGATGAGGTGCTGGACCATGAATTTTCAGCAGGATTCAAGCCCGTAAGCATAGAGGCATACGACGAAACAACAGACCCTGGAGTCTGGATTGAGGATTATATCCTCCACATACACATGGCTAGAGGAGATGACCTCCACGCCATAAAATACTTACCCCCCAAGCTCAAAGGGCCAGCCCGGCATTGGCTTAAAAGCCTTCCCAAAAACACCATTGGAAGTTGGGAGGAGCTCGAGGACGCTTTTCGGGCAAATTTCCAAGGGACCTATGTCCGACCTCCGGATGCAGACGATCTAAGTCATATAACTCAACAACCCGGAGATTCAGCACGGAAACTCTGGAACAGATTTCTTACTAAAAAGAATCAAATAGTCGACTGTCCGGACACCGAAGCCCTAGCAGCTTTCAAGCATAGCGTTCGAGACGAATGGCTCGCCAGACACCTCGGCCAAGAAAAGCCAAGATCAATGGCCACATTAACAAGGCTCATGACCTGCTTTTGCACAGGAGAGGATAGCTGGTTGGCAAGAAGCAGCACCAGCGACCCAAGTACATCCGAAGTCAGAGATGGAAACGAGAAACCGCACCGTAACAAAGCACGGTGCCGGATCAAGGATAACAGCCCGAAGAGCACGACAGTCAACGCCGGATTCAAAAGCTGTCGGCAGAATCAGAAAAGGCCGCCCCCCAAGGATAATAGGGACGAGCTATCTAACCTCAACAAAATCTTGGACAAAATATGCCAAATCCACAGTACTCCCGGGAGGCCTGCAAACCACACCCACCGAGATTTTTGGGTCTTCAAACAATCCGGCAAACTCAACGCCGAACACAAGGGGCTCGACATACCAAGCGAGGACGACGACGAACCCCACAAGCAGAACACCGGAGAACAAAAGAAGTTCCCACAAGAAGTCAAAACAGTAAATTCACTTCATGTGACAAAAGGGAAAAGTAGAGTGGCGCCTACGGAGATACGCGCCATACGGCCTGTCCCAGAGGAGTCCTGCCACTTGTTGTTACAACCAATCACCTTCGGCCATCAGGATTACTCTAGAGGTATCCGGAACGCAGGCTGGACTACCTTGGTCTTAGATCTGATAATTGACGGACTCCACTTTTCACAAGTCCTAATGGACGGCGGTAGTGACCTAAACCTGTTATATCAGGACACAATCCGCAAAATGGGGATAAACCCAGCAATAATTTGCCATGGCAACACTTCCTTTGAAGGGGTCACGCCAGGGCCAGATACCCATTGCACGGGTTCCCTCTCTATAGAAGTTATGTTCGGCTCCCCCGACAACTTCCGAAGCGAAAAGCTAACCTTCCACATCGCGCTATTCATAAGTCGCTATGAAGCACTACTGGGATGCGAAGCTTTCGCCCGCTTTAACGCAATACCGCATTATGCATCCCTTACACTCAAAATGCCCGGTCCACGAGGCATCATCTCATTAATGGGAAACATCAAGTGTCACCCGAGCGCGGACGATGGTGCGGCTGCCTTGACAGCCGCGCACTAACCCAGCTTTACTAGTTAGAGAACCTAAACAGGTCATTAAAGACCCCGGACACAGCTCGACGAGTTCGGCGCAAACATACAAAGGCTTAATAGCCACATGACCCTGTACAAGGGGCTCCGTGCGTTTACACCAGGAGACAATAAAGCTCAATTCTGCCCATTTTCTGCATTATATTTTGTTTATTTTAACATCGATTTCTCGCACGATTGTTTTCCACTAAAGTTCCTCCCTTTTGCAGACGAACACCGTGCTACACCCGTCCAGGATACGGCACAACGGAGACACGGGCGCAGACGTGCAGTAGGGACCCGTTTCAAGGATTCTTTTCAGATTAAGACCCTGCATAAACCTTTTTTGCTGTCTCTTGTTGATAACATCCCCCGGTTTTTGCTATAACCGAGGAGGAGGCTGGCGTCTTGGCATGTGGCCATGCCAGAATTTTGCATGTACTTGGACACCAGGGGCTTTTTACCAAGGGATTTTGTTCGTCCCATCTTCATAAAGACTGAATACCTTAGGGAGTGTTCGGCTTCGCGAGTTTGGCCTTATATGCATCAGCTCTGAATCATGTCTTTGGTCAAATGTTGGGTTTGCCCGGCTCCTGTGTTTTGCTGCCTTACGTTCCGCTCTATCGGCTAAGGCGGCACCAGGAGAACTACTGCGATTGTGCCCCGGTTCGGCCAGGCGAGCACCTCAGTAGAGAAAGCCGAAAACTGACTGTCATGATATAGCGAGAGACTGGTCAACCACTCGATGACTTGCCGGAATCTTTAGGATTCCTCCGCATTAACGAAGGGCCGTTTCCTGGTCAGGCAAACACGCGCCCCAAATTCGGGCGAGCGCGGTGCCCCTAGGGGCTATGCAATAGCCCCACTGTCAAACTCCTATGGCTAAGTGAAAGTGGTAAAGCATTATAGTCAGGTTCCCTAGCTCGCTGCGCTATCACCTCCTTTATAGGACTAAGACGTTGGATCAAGTGTGAAAAGGCGCCTTCTGCGAACACCCCCGCATTATATGCGTGGGGGCTGAAGCCAACGACTGCCATCTTTCAGGTTATATACACATATACATTAACGGCCGCATAGGAGGCATTCTAATTCTTGAAAGCACAAGTATAAAAAGCTTTTACATCCCATCAAAATATTTCTTTACAATAGCACATGTTATTCGAACACAACATCCTTCGAGCACTGCGCCTCTATTAAACGAGCTCCCTGAAGAACTTCCTCAAAGTAGTACCTGGCAGGTACTCGGCTTTCGTCCGAATCCCGGGATGCAACAACACTGGCCTTCATATCCGCCCAGTATGTCTTGACATGGGCAAGAGCCATCTGTGCACCCTCTATGCACGCTGACCTCTTCATTGCATCAACATGTGGCACCGAACCAAGGAACTTCTGCACCAAGCTAAAATAACTCTTAGGCTCTGGCTCTTCCGGCCACAGACGACTCGCGACGTACCTCATAGCGAGTCCGGATAACCTGTTCAGCTCCGCCCAAGCGGCCAAATGGTGGGACACCAAAAGTGGGCTCTCTGGACTGTGGAACTGCGACCAAAATAGTTCTTCCAATTTATGGTCATCCAAATCCTAGAAGTGTTCGGTCGCGTCCGCGGCACTCGCCGCCAAATCCAGATAAGTGTTCGCCGCACTCCACTTTCGGTCCAACGGAGCATACTTAGGATCCCCAAACCTCATCCGCGGCATATAGGGCTTCCCAGCCGTGATATCTCCGGCCTGACATAGCTCCTCCTTCATAGCTCTCATGCAGAGCGAGTGTCCTTGAGCTCGACGGTGACCTTTTCTAGGTCCTTCTGTGCCACCCTATCTTCTTCTTCACGAAGCTTACAACGGTCGGCAGCATCCTTCAATTTTACAGCCATCTCGGCCATTTCTTTCTTGCTCTGGCAGTGAGCAGCCTGTTCGGCTCTTAGCTCTTCAGTCGCTTTAATGGCAGCCGCATCGCTCTTCCTTGCTTGTTCCTTGGCTCGGGCAAGTTCTGCCCGAAGGTTCTCCATGGCAGCGGCACCATCAGCATTAAGCACATATGTTAGAAGGCACGAGCATCAAGCTCCTCTTATCAAATGTCTTTGGAGACATTATATACCTTGTGCCTCGTCTAGCCGCTCATTTACAAGCGCGATGTCGGCATCTGCTACGTCAAGTTGCCGCTTTAGCTCAGCAAATTCATCAGTCCGGCTAGCCATTGAATGCCTCGCCACCTACATAGGAAAGGCGACATTTTATACCTGGGATTATGATCCTCTGTGCACCATCATTTTTGAAAACACATAGAGTCTCAGGGGCTACTATTTATACAGGGCGCATTTTATATATGCGGCTCTGTCAAAAGGTACATCTTTTCGCGTACCTCAAAACCTGTTAGTAAACTCCTGGCGGCCTCATACAATCCGCTTTCCGCGGATGAAATCCTTCTAATCACCGTGTTCATCAACACACGGTGTTCTTCTAAGATAGACGCTCGCCCGAGCAGATCCTGCAGCCCCTCCGACCGTGCACCTAAAGGTGCCGGACTAGTCCGACGACCTTTTTCAAAGTCCGGATTTGGAGAAATCCTCCGAGACGATACCTCGGGGTCGCCAGCCTTGCAAGACGGTACAGCTGGGGGAGTCGTTTCGCTCTCCATCATCTCTGGACGGAGATCCCCTGAAGATGAGCTCTGCTAAGAAGGGTTGAGATCCGAACTGCAAGGTAAAATTTTGGTTATCTTCCTCAGAAATAAAACAGGGATATCACTCATTTTAAAACCCCCCTCTTTACTTACGGCTCGTTGGAGAGCTGATCCCCTTGGGGGTGCAATGCGGCCGGAACACTCTTCAGCGCCGGACCCTCTGAAGAAGATTTCTTCCCCCGCATTGAGGCGATCGCCTCCGGGTTTTCAGAGGCGTTCCTCTTCTTTCCCTGGATAGAGGAGTTCTCGATTCCTCCCTTCCTGACAGCCTCCTTCGCGGAGGCGGTAGCTTCTTTGTTCCCCTCTTTGCCTTCTTCAAAAGGCGCAATCTCCCGCATCCTGGTCAACACGGGATCCGGCGTGGTCTCAGGGAGGGGGGCCGAACACCTGATAAGTTTTGCTTCCGCTATCCACTCCTGTTTAAAGGATAGCTCTTTTAAGAGCAGTTTTATGATAAATGTACGAATGGTGTGTCCGGGTACGGGGCTACTAACTTGAGTATCCGGGCGATTGCAGCTCAGACCTGCGTCCTCGGACAAGTCCGGACACCTTGTTTGTGATCTGAAGAACAATTTGTACATCTCCATGAGCGTCGTGCCCATAAAGTGTTGGAGAGCTCGTGGCCCTTCCGGATTAAATTCCCACAGGCGGAGGGGGCGACGTTTGTAGGGCAGTATGCGCCGAATCAGCATAACCTGCGCCACTACGGCCAAATTGATATCTCTCTCTGGGAGATCTCGAACGCGGCCCTGCAGCAAGGGCACGTCCTTGGGCGGCCCCCAGTTAAGCCCTTTATTGACCCATGACGCTAGCCGTGGTGGGCGACCCGAGCGAAAAGCAGGTGGCGCCACCCACGTGGTGCCCCTGGGAGCTGTGATGTAGAACCACTCTCGTTGCCATAAGCCGAACTCCTCTTGAAAAGAGCCCTCGGGCCATGGAGCGTCGGCAATCTTGCTTATAATGGCCCCTACGCACTTTACGTGCTGCCCCTCGATCATCTTCGGTTCTACCTTGAAGGTTTTAAGCCACAGCCCGAAGTGAGGAGTAATATGGAGGAAGGCCTCGCACACGACGATGAACGATGAGATTTGGAGGATGGACTCCGGAGCTAAGTCGTGAAATTACAGCCCGTAATAAAACATGAGCCCCTCATGAAGGGATCAATCGGGAAGCCTAGCCCCCGAAGGAAGTGAGATGTGAACACCACACTCTCACCGGCTGGGGAGTGGGAATAGCCTGCCCTTGAGCAGGCAGTCTATGCGAGATTTTGCCAGTCAGATACCTGGCATCTCTTAGCTTTCGCACGTTTCTTCCATAACGGAGGAAGGCATCCACCGGCCTTGGAGGTCGGAGCCGGACATCATCGAAGGTCCAAAGTGCCTGAATCTGAAGCTTTGGGTGTTGCAACTCGAGGCAAGATGCGGATTTGATTGGATTGAAAGAAAGGAGTCGAGCCTTGGTCCCTTTATAAAGGGGTTGAATACCAAGAGCCCTCCCCGTGACCGTTTGGGACTCACTTTCAATTATGAAGCCATACCAATGGCACGGTTGGGTTACCCACGCCCATATTGATGAGAATCCCCGAATAAGGGGACACGATCTCTGCTTTGACAAGACGTGCCAAGGAAACCGCCTCGCTAAACACGCTGAGGTGGGACAGTAAAACGATTCGAATGAAGGCTTGGCTGTGGCATGATGTCACGCTATGGAATACGTCAGCAAATTAGATTTGTGCAGATATTATTCTCTCTACGGTGGTATGTGGAACTTATTTTACAGAGCCGGTCACTATCCTTGTGTTCAAACATCTTTTATGAAGTATTCAGAGGAGGAACCCGCCTTGCAATGCCGAAGACAAATTTGCGTGCCGGACTCGTCGTCATTGAAGCCTGGTTCAGGGGCTACTGAGGGAGTCCTGGATTAGGGGGTGTCCGGATGGCCGGACTATGACCTTTGGCCGGACTCCCGGACTATGAAGATACAAGATTGAAGACTTTGTCCTGTGCCCGGATAGGACTTTCCTTGGCATGGAAGGCAAGCTTGGCGATACGATATGAAGATCTCCTCCCATTGTAACCGACTCTATGTAACCCTAGCCCTCTCCGGTGTCTATATAAACCGAAGAGTTTTAGTCCGTAGGACAAACAACAATCATACCATAGGCTAGCTTCTAGGGTTTAGCCTCTCTGATCTCGTGGTAGATCAACTCTTGTACTACCCATATCATCAATATTAATCAAGCAGGAGTAGGGTCTTACCTCCATCGAGAGGGCCTGAACCTGGGTAAAAACATCGTGTCCCTTGTCTCCTGTTACCATCCGCCTAGACGCATAGTTCGGGACCCCCTATCCGAGATCCGCCGGTTTTCACACCGACAGCAGCCAACTCTACCTGGCCGTACACTAAACTCACAGGGATCTCCTTCCCATCGGGCCCCAAAGGTCCGACCTCGGCCATGTGGTTTGGGTCAGCCTTCGTGTACCGCGTCTTCACCATGGCCCAGGCCTCCCTGGCGCCTTGACGGCAGGCCGATATCTTCCATAATCGGAAGCGCCGCCGCGCTCCCTTTAGCTTCTCTGCAAGCTCTCCAAGGCCTTCGGGCATGGAGACGGATGGCCACAAGGCCTGGACGACGCCTTGCATTACCTGCCGAACTCGTTCGTGCAGTTGTAACAGCTCGGGAAGAAGGTCACCCATAGAACCGGGCATTTCCTCTGCAGGCCGACCTATCAGCATACCTACAGACATAACTCTGTCAATCGACTTCCTCGCCGAACTCTTTTTTGAAGTTCGTTCAAGCACTTACTAAAAATGCAGCATCGAAGTCGCTGATTCTCCTTCACGGAGTCCGACAGCTGAGCACGAACATCCTTTAGTTCCTCGCCCAGCTGGGTGTTGGCATCTTGGAGATTATTCTTCTCTTGCCTCACCCTCGTAAGCACGCTCTCGCCGGCCTTTAACCGGGCAAGAGTTGATGCATGTCCGGATCCACTCCGGCGCCATCTACAATGTTATTGTCAGATTTGCACACATGCTGCACTTCACAACATACTTATCTTTCGAACCATATTTTACCAGAGGGGGTCTCCATGGCCTCCCCTGCCGCGGCTAGTGCAGCATCAAGTTGGGCATTGCACTCTTCCAGCTCCTGGGACAGTTGGGTATTCTTTTCTGTAAGATCCTGCATAACAAACGATCCTTAAATCAGTTATTCTAACTGTTTCAAGTCTCGAGGGCTACTGACATATATAACCATCAAATTTTCTCACCCGTATATCTTTTACATACTGCTCTGTGTCTCTGGCTAGACCATTTTGAGCGGCACGGAGGTACGCATCTTCCGTATTGAAGGCATCCAATGCCTCTTGGGAGAAACAAGCGTCACGAAGAACTGTCTGACGATGCCTGTGGTTCATGGCACTCTCCACCTCGGAATTAGTGGCAGACAGCCCGTCCGCATCCTCTGTCGGAGGAGCGTCTGGTGCGCGCCTCGTGTTCACCTCCGCTTCCGGACCCGGCCCTGGAGCCTGACTGGTGGAGGCGCGATTGGCAACCTCTCCGGATATAGTCCGGTGAGCGCTCTGTTTCCTTAAGAGAGCACGAGCATTAGTATGCCTTGAGGGAATAAAACCTGGGAATAAAATGGCACGCCATACCGTTGCACCGGCGTCTCAATCCGGACCGCACTTCTTTTCAACCTGCTGGGCCTTGATGCCCCTTGTTGGATAGCCACCACAGGCTCGGCCCTCTGCCTCAAGAACTTCCCCTGCAAAAACGCCATTGGTATACGGTGATCAAAAATAAGCACGGATGGATCATCTTAAAAGTACTGGGACTTCGGTCTCGGTTACTTGTGAGGCTGGAAGTAGTCCGGGATAATCGGTCGTAATGGCCACCAAGGTGTTGTCCTTGCTCAATTGATGAAACACCCCATCGATCGGCTCCACAAATAAATCCGGGTCCTCTTGGGAGTCCGGGTCAAAGGACCATTCTGGGTCCTCGGGTTGTGGAGGAGGGTTGTTTATGTCCTTTACAGTCTGGCGTAGCTCCTGCATTGAAATTGCTAGACTGAATACTTAACTATGGGAATATGAAACGGATGGGCGAGTGAAAGTGTCTGCTTACCCAGCTTGGAGGATTGTACATAGAAAATCCGCCCCGTGGGTTGACGCGGAGGAATTCCTCCTCTTCTCCCTTGTACAAAGCAGACAAGATCTTTATTAGAGCAACAACCGATTCCGGCCCCGTACGACCGCACCGGGTGGCGTCGTCCTCCCCGTTGAAATCCCACATGGGGTGGCCTCTATACTGAAGCGGCTACACC
This sequence comes from Triticum timopheevii, assembly GCA_963921465.1. Taxonomy (NCBI): domain Eukaryota; kingdom Viridiplantae; phylum Streptophyta; class Magnoliopsida; order Poales; family Poaceae; genus Triticum; species Triticum timopheevii. The sequence goes on along the minus strand of OY997270.1, from coordinate 495,105,000 downwards.
CCCCGCATAATGCATGTGGCCATGACCTCGATCATGGTCAGTCCGGAATGAGCTAACAACCTTATCCGGCTCATCAGGTAAAGGACGTTCTGAGGGCTCCGTGGACGCCAGCTTAGGCGCTTCTTCAAAGGAGCATTATTGAACTCAGGGAGGCCGATCCAAATAGGGTCCGGCAGGGGGACATCTTCTATATAAAACCATTCTGAAGGCCAGTCTCCGGACGCCTTCTTTGGGGTTCCGTATAGATATTCGGTCCCGGCGATGCGCCATAGTTCGGCTCCGCCCACTTGATATATCGACCCCTCCTGAGAACGGGGCACAAGGCAGAACAACTTCTTCCACAGCGCGAAATGAGCCTTGATGCCCAAAAATAGCTTGCAAAGGGCTACGAAGCCCGCAATATGCAATATGGAGGCAGGCGTAAGATTGTGCAACTGGAGGCCGTAGAACTCCAGGAGCCCCCGGAGAAACGGATGAATTGGAAATCTAAGCCCTCTTATCAAATAAGGGACAAGGCATATACCCGCTCTCCTTTGGAGGGATTGGGTACGCTCTCCGCTTGCTCTCCACAATTATAGATGGCAAGCCCGGCTCGAACCAGGACCATGTAGGATGGGGGGAGAAACCCCTTAGCTTGGAGCGCCACTAGCTCGCTGTGCGGGACAGAGCATCTCTCCCAATCTCCAGGCTGAGGGCTGGGGGGCGAGAGGAGGAGCTGCTTCGACTGGCCATGATGGAATGGATCTCTGTCGAATGCGCTTCGATGACTGCTCGCGGAGGGAAGATGGTGTGATTCGGATCTAAATCCCCATCTCTTTTATAGGCAGCTCATTTGCGCAGCTAGGGGGGTAAATGAAAAAACACCCTGGCTTTTCACATTCGTTTGACACGTGGAAGATGGCCATTATTGGGCGCAGAAGCCAAGGAGCACAACATTCACCAGAAGCCGGACACTATTCAACAGGAATTTGGAGAAGAACCCGCCTTGCAATGCCGAAGTCAAATCTGCGCGCCGGACTCATCCGTCATTGAAGCCTGGTTTGGGGGCTACTGAGGGAGTCCCGGATTAGGGGGTGTTCGGATAGCCGGACTATAACCTTTGGCCGGACTCCTGGACTATGAAGATACAAGATTGAAGACTTCGTCCCGTGTCCGGATGGGACTTTCCTTGGCGTGGAAGGCAAGCTTGGCGATACGGATATGTAGATCTCCTCCAATTATAACCGACTCTGTGTAACCCTAGCCCTCTTCGGTGTCTATATAAACCGGAGGGTTTTAGTCCGTAGGACGAACAACAATCATACCATAGGCTAGCTTCTAGGGTTTAGCCTCTCTGATCTCGTGGTAGATCTACTCTTGTACTACCCATATCATCAATATTAATCAAGCAGGAGTAGGGTTTTACCTCCATCGAGAGGGCCCGAACCTGGGTAAAAACATTGTGTCCCTTGTCTCCTGTTACCATCCGCCTAGACGCACAGTTTGGGACCCCCTACCCAAGATCCGCCGGTTTTGACACTGACAATGATCATATGAGGACTTTGATCCTTTTGAGGAATTTGATCCACGTGAGGAATTTGGTCCACTTGAGGACTTGGATCCATATGAAGAATTTGGTCCATATGAATAAGTTGATCTGGGGTTCCTATTCTTCATAGGTGGTGTCATGAGGACATTCACCTGAAGACTTTCAAGGCAACTTTTGGGAACCCAGATTTTCTTCATAGGGGAACCATTCCTGCAGTTAGTCCCAACATATCTAGCAAATACTTCACTATTCTGATTTTTGAACAGTTTATAGTTAGTGTCAAATGACTCATCAGAAGAATGAGGAGATTCACATGTAAAGCCAGATAAGTTGGATGGATCAACTGGAGGTCCCTTTGTAGCAACCCATGAGGTTTTGGGGTACTGCTCAGGCTTCCAATATGTTCCATCAGCATTGAGTTTCCTCTCAAAGGCAATACCCTCTTTCCTAGGGTTCCTGTTGAGGATCTGCTTTTTAAGCACATCACAAAGAATCTGATGCCCTTTGAGGCTTTTGTACATGCCTGTCGTGTACAATTCCTTCAGCCCTGCATCATTAGTAGTACTAGCAATGTCCTCAGATGAGGAACTAGTGATAGCAGATACTGGTGAAGAATTTGTAACATTTGAAGCATTTGAACATTCAGGTGAAGAATTAGCAGATTCACGTTCAATGCACTTTAGACATGGAGGAACAAATTCTTCCTGAGTAGCGCTGATTTGTTGAGCAAGTAATGAATCGTGCTCCTTCTGAAGATCTTCATAACTCACTCTTAGCTTCTCAAGATCTTGCTTTCTTTGAAGAAGTTCAAGAGAAAGCTTCTCGTGATCAGATAAGAGAGTGTTATGATGACCTTGAAGGTCGTCAAACTTGGAATGGAGTCCCTGAAGACTTTCAGCCATGGCTTTTGACCGATCCATTTCTTCACCCAACATATCATCGCTCTTATTTAGCATGTATTGAACTTTTTCCAAAGCTCTTTGTTGTTTAGTGGCAAGGGAAGCAAGTTTGACATAGCTAGGTCCAAATTCATCGCCAGATTCATCATCACTAGACTCGGATAGGTAGCATTCGGTTACCTTAGCACTGTTTGCCATAAGGCAGGGGGTAGACGATGATGATTCTGGTTCGAATGTCATCGCATTGAGAGATTCCTTGTAATCCTCAAACCAAGGATCATGACGAGTCTGATGACCTTCGTAGACCTCAGAGAGACGGTCCCAGATTAGCTTCGCGTGATTGAGATGCATGACGTTCCTAAACTGATTTCAGGACAGACTGGAGAAGATGACATCCTTCGCTATGAGGTTAAGTAGTGTGTACTTGCGAATGTCATCAGCCTCAGCCATCTTGCATAGATCGGTAAGACCTATCTCGGTGACGGTCCATAGTTCGCTGTCCATAGCCATGAGTCACTTTTTCATCATGGCCTTCCATCGAGGATACTCATGACCGTCAAAGATGGGGCAGGAAACGTTCCTTGATCCTGCAGTCGACATAACTAGAACTCCAAGTGGTTAAACCAAAATCACACAGAACAAGGGAGTACCTTGCTCTGATACCAATTGAAAGTGAGTTATATCGACTAGAGGGGGGTGAATAGGCGATTTTTATGAATTCTTCACTGAGGAATTTGCTGGTGAGGAAATTCCAATATGAAGAACTACTTGCAGCGGAATAAGTACTCAGAAAGCAACATAACAGAACACAAGCATAGTCATCATGATGAAATGAAGACAAGCACAGAGTACAGAAAGCGTAAACACAGGATAACACAAGGAAGAAGACGGACAGACTGAAGAAATGGAATTGAGGAAATTGAGAAAGTCTTCAGTCAATGTCTTCAAACAGATATGAACAGGCACACAACAACATACACGAGGAAATGAAAGAGTTGAGGAGATAGAACCAGTTAGCTCGGTGAAGACAATGATTTGGTAGACCAGTTCCAATTGTTGTCTCAATTGTACATCTGGTTGGAGCGGCTGAGTATTTAAACTCGAGGACACCCAGTCCCGGACACACAGTCCTCACCGTATTCTCCTTGAGCTAAGGTCACACAGACCTCGCCCAATCACTCGTGGTAAGTCTTTAGGTGACTTCCTAACCTTCACAAACTCAGTCACTCGGCGATCCACAATTCCTCTTGGATGCTCTAGACCTTGACGCCTAACCGTCTGGAAGAAGCACAGTCTTCAAAGGAAACAAGCGTTGGATCCATGCAGGATCAATCTCTTAAGTGATGCTCAATCACTTTGGGGTTTTGTAGGTTTGGGTTTGGGATTTCCTCACTTAATGATTTTCACTCAAAGTCCTCGGAGGATGGTTTGCTCTCAAATGCCAAGTGTCAATTTCTCTCGGAGCAGCCAACCAACTAGTGGTTGTAGGGGGCGGCTATTTATAGCCGGGGAGCAGCCCGACATGATAAGACATAAATTCCCTTGTCTGATATGACCGTTAGGTGGGTAGATATTTTGGGACAGCTGGCGTGTAGCAAAGCAACGGTCGGAATATATGAGGTTTCAATTCCTCAGGGCTATCATGTTCCTCACTTCATAGGCAATCCGCACTGGCGAATTCCAATCTCTTCAGTCAGAACAAATTCAGAGACCAGAAGAACTTCGTCTCTGCCACTGAAGAATATGACTGAACTGTGCGAGATTTCCAATGGCTTCACTCGAAGGGATTGGTAGGTCTACGATTTTGAGTTGAGCATCACACGGAAATTTTTCCTTAGTATTTCCTCGACCCCCTTTAACAGTACGGTGTTTCCTATGACTCAAGAAAGAGAAAATGAAACAGTAAAAACAAGAGTCTTCATGCTTCATGTTCCTCGAAAGATTACCAAGTCTTCAAGGTCACACCAATTTCTTCACTTTCAAAGTCTTCAGAAATCCAAAGTCTTCAGCCGAAGAACTTCATTTTTAGGGGTCGACTTTCTCTGTAAATATCAAACTCCCCATAGACTTATAGACCTGTGTACACTCACAAACGCATCAGTCCCTTAACCTATAAGTCTTCAATACACCAAAATCACTAAGGGGCACTAGATGCACTTACAAAAAGCGATCACCAGAACATCATGTGGACTTGCTACTTTCTGCCATGTCCCTGCAAAAAGAACTTCTATGTTTGAGAAATCAGAGAAATGATAAATTTTTCAAACTTGTGGGTTGCCAATGATCCCAAAGATCTAAAACAATATCTAAAAAATAGAAGATATTGCAAACAATTTGGTTACATAAGATATCCTTATCAGAAAATAAACCAAAGCCACGCTACCTCCTACCATATCACATGGCGTACTATAAAAAATATGTGCTTATTCTTAAGCAATCAGATTTGTTCTAAGGCATCAGTAATAAGGTCCTTACTGTAACTTTAGACATTTGAAGAAGACCAGAAAAAATAGGGAAGCATAACGGAAGAGAAGGGATGGCTGATGGACAAATACAGTGATGAGAAAAGAGTACAACAGGGGGGTAAATAAAAAGCGACAAAATACATTGACAAACAGGTCTAACTTTTCTGTGTTTCTTTACCTTGGTTTGTTCACAGGCTGAAAGTAACGAATGTAAGAAATGAAAGTCTACACAAATGTGGTACTCTGCTGTTAGCAAAAAAAATGCAACACATGTGGGTTGTAAAGAACATATTTGAGTATAATGGAGTGTATTAGATAAAAAAAAGGTGAATGCTAAACATGGTAATTGAGGAAAATGAAAACACTAAAGTACGGTTTAGTTTATTACTAAGCAACACCACATGCTAAGTAATAATTATCATTTCAAAAGAAAAAGGCACGTTCAACAATAAATATCAGTTTATTGAGAATATGGTTTCTATTTATTACTAAGGGTACTCAATTGATGTTCCAAACATCCAATGTGAAACTAAGATTTCAATGTCCTGTTTTGGAGCTAGCACTTAGGAAATTAACATGTCCGGATTATCAAAAGGGAAATATGTTTCATATGAACCCTGAAGCAATCACAACAATCCTAGACAAGCTACGAGCAGATGGTCTACAATATAATCAGTTGCCAGCCTATATAACACCCCCATAAATTTTGGCTGCATGTATAACGAAAGGAAAGGCAAGTAGGTCAACATAGGACGGAAGCAACTAATGGCCACCACACCTCATAATCTCTCTCTTCATTTTCTAGTCTCTAAACTAAATAAATAATGATTATGAAATCTGATGCACAACTGAAGGAAACGCATATTCGCATAATCACTTAAAACTTCCCGTACACTACATACATAGTACAATTTTTATGGTTAATATTGATCTTATAACATGTTGTGTTACAAAGATGCAAACTGCACTACAAATTTCAAAATTTTCCACCGGCACTTTTGGAATGTGGGTTGCTAATTAACGACAAGCACAATGGCCTTCTAGGAAACTCAATGTACATGCTACATCGGGTAATTTTTCCAAACATAGGTGGCCAACATAATATATTCAGTCTGAAATCAGGTGCTGCAATGTAATATATTCAGTCAGAAACTTCATCTACTGCAAAGGATTGTGCTTCATTTGTTCATGAAGGAAATTTGGATTCCAGGACCTGCCCTCTTCTCCTCTGTGAAGAAATAATTAATGTGGTGCAGTAAGAAAATACATGCCTGAGGAAGGAGATGAGAAGAAGGGGAGAGAAGAGAAATTCTTACAATTGTCCATGGCGTCGAAGCAACGGCGTCCTAGAAAGGGGAAAAGCAAGCACAGAGAGCACATGCGCACGCATGAGGAAACCACATCAGGGAGGCGAGCGGACAAAACAAGACTAACCAACAGTCTGGGGGAGATAGGGGTGGGGAGGAGACCTTCCATGGCGTCTGTAGGTGCGTGGTTGTGGAGATGGAGCCCGAGGCGGATCTGGCACTGGGAGCAGAGGAGCTCAACGTTGACGGTGCTGGCCAATCTGGGCGTGCCATGGTCGCCGCCCTCCTGCTTTGGTCGCGGTGGATCTCCCTCCCTCTTCTCCTGTCCTACCTTATGTTAAGGCGTCACCTTGGAGTTGGAACATGGGGAAGCACCACATTTTGGAAGGAGGCTTTGTTAGGCGCCGCTGGTGGTAGGAGAGGCGGAAACAACACGAGAAAATCGGCCGGCAAGTCAGGCGGTGGCGGCGGCAGGTGACCTAGGATTAGGTTTAGGTGGGAGAGTGTGTGGCGTGGGAGAAAGAGAAGGAGCGGCCGGGCATAGAAAGAGATAAGATGGACTTACCCAATATTTTGGAGTCTCTCACGCGCAACTTGTCCCGCGTGGCCTAAAATAAGTGGGCCAGGACAAAACTTACGCCGACACTTTTTCTATCATGACGTAACAACGACAGATAATCTAATAGCAAAAAAACATACGCTGACACATTATATGTCTGCACACCTTTCAGCATTACCAACAGATAGAACATCGTCCCTCTAGAGCAACTTCGACAATCGATGTGTCGGTGTTGTTTTGGACAGACAATGTGTCGCTAATGTGCACTTATGCCAACAGATGCGTGTCTCTATTGTAGTGTCATGGTGTAGTGATTCTCCATAATGGAGAGTCAGGGGCTATCTTGTTTTATGCTATTTTATCTAAGAGAATACAGTAGGTCCTAAGAGAATGTAATAGGTCCTATGAGGTACAATATGTTTATGAGAGTTGATGATGAGGAGTAGTTGTGATTATGACTAGTGACCAACTTGCTATGTGATGTCTCATTGATGAAAACGATGATCATGAGGAGGTGTTATATGACAATGATGTATTATGATGATAAGTTGTTAATGATATGATGATGATGATGATGATTATGATATTTATTATATCATTGGGTGGAAGAACCGCAGATTAGTTTCAAGTGGATGTCCATCCACTTGAAACTACTCCACGGTTCTTTCTCCCAGTGATGTAATAACTCATTATAATGTAAAAACAATCTCTAAATGCTACAGTATGAAAACTTGTATAAAGGAGTATGAATACAACATGAAACAAAAAAGAAGTAAAATACGGAATAATAGTAGTAGCGCGTGTTGGGAGAAGCGCTACTACTAATTACCAGTAGTGCTCATTGTAGAAAGCGCTACTAATAAGTCGATATAGCAGTAGCATGGTCTAACCCACGCTACTGCTAACCTTTAGCTGTAGCGCCTTACTAGTAGCGTGGTTCCCCGTGCTACTGATAGGCATTAAACCTGCGCTAGTGCTAGGGTTTTCCCTAGTAGTGGGGGGCAGAGCGAATGGCTGCGGGGGCGCGCTGGGGAGGAAATTGATGGAGCAGATGGCCAAAGGGTTATTTCATTTTTTTAATAGCTTTGGCGTCTGCTTAGACTTTGTTGTTTTCTTTTTAGGCTCTTTCTCATCGGCTAGCAGACGGCAAAGAATGGACTGACGGCATATGGAACGTCCGTTTGACCTACCTAGCACCGCGCACCTATGGGGCCCAGGTCCATTCTTTATCGACTGTTATCTGGCTATTTGCCGTCGACTTTCCTTTGTCGTCTGCTTTTTAGGCTCTTTGCAGTCCACCTGCCAATGACAAAGAATGGACTGACGGCAAAAACTATCTTTGCCATGAGGCATTTCTTTGTCATCTGCTTTTTGGAAGCGGACGGCAAACACCATTTGTGCCGTCCGCTACCAGACAGGAAATAATGGACTGATGGCAAATTCTCTGTTTCCTGTAGTGTTGCTGCCCTTTCAATGATGTCTGAGTAGTTTACCACAGACCTACGGGTCCATAGCTAGTAGCTAGATGGCTTCTTCTCTCTCTTTGATCTTTAATACAATGTTCTTCTTGATGTTCTTGGAGACCTATTCGATGTAATATTCTTTTGTTGTGTGTTCGTTGAGATCTGATGAATTGTGGGTTTATGCTCACATTATCTATGAATATTTTTTGAGTCTTCTCTGAACTCTTTTATACAAGATTTATATAGCTTAGTATTTCCCTCCGATCTATTAATCTGGTCTGTCCAACTAGATTGATTTTTCTTGCAATGGGAGAGGTGCTTGGTAATGGGTTCCATCTTGTGGTGCTCAATCCCAGTGACAGAAGGGGACATGACACGTATTTGTATTTTTGTCATTAAGGATAAAAAGATAGAGTTTGTTCATATTGATTGGATCTATCCCTCTGCATCATGTCATCTTGCTTAAGGCGTTACTCTGCTCTTGTTAACTTAATACACTAGATGTTTGTTGTATAGCGGCCGATGTGTGGAGTAATAGTAGTAGATGCAGGTAGGAGTCGGTCTACTTTATCTCGGATGTGATGCCTACATGCATGATCATTGCCTTAGATGTATTCATAACTATGCGCTTTTCTATCAATTGCTCAACAGTAATTTGATTACCCACTGTATTCTTTCTTTCAAGAGAAAAGCCTCTAGTGAAAACTATGGCCCCGGTTCTATCTTTTATCATATTATTTTCAGATCTACAAAATCAAAAACACAAAAATACCTTGCTGCAATTTATTTAGTTTTATTTTATTTCGCACTTCTATTTATCTTTTATATATGTCACTATCAGATCTCATCTAGCAAGTAATCATGAAGGGATTGACAACCCCTTTATCGTGTTGTGTGCAAGTATTTATTTGTTTGTGTAAGTGCAATTATTGGAGACTTGTATGTTCCTCCTACTGGATTGATACCTTGGTTCTTAACTGAGCGAAATACTTATCTCTAGTTTGTTGCATCACCCTTTCCTCTTCAACGGAAAAACCAACGCAATCTCAAGAAGTAGCAGTGATGATGAGGTTCGTGTCGGTGAGGCACTCATCGTCAACCATCTGCCCTAGCCGATGGCAGACCGCTACGGATTCCGCCGTCGACCTACGGAGCTTGAAGGCCCAGTTCCACCTCTCCACCGGTGCAACATCTGCAAACAGTGACATGTTTATACAGTCAACTGTTGGGTCCACGTTCTTCACGTAGAAGAAGGACCACTGCCACTTCTTCACCGATTCATGTAGTGGCAGCTTGGGGAAGTACCCCGGTGACCAGACGGTCAGGACAGCCACCCTGCAGGCGGTCATGACCGGCCCTTCCGGCATCAACGTCGTATGCGGCTTGAGGGAGAAGCACCTGTTCATATGTCCACTGATGACTTGAGTCTGGCATAGTCCTCGCAGAAGGCGACGAATGTCACCAGCTGAAGAATCGACTTGGGTCCGAGGTGGTGGGGCTGAAGCCCAAAGTGATCAAGAAATCGATAGAAGAATGCGCTGGCGGGGAGGCCGAACCCACTGGAGAAATCCTCAGAAAAGACGAAGACCTCCTCAGCCCGCGGTTGAGGCGCGGTCTCGCTGCCACCCACCCATACCTCCACTCGCTCCACCGACGGCAGCATCAACCGGAGGCGAAGGTACGCGATGAACTATTCGGGGGCATCGGAGCCCTCCGACAAACACCTTGTCACCGCCATATCCTAGCGCAGCGTGGGCGCAAGCGCGGCGGCAACACAAAGCCCAGCAAGGGCCTGCCTTAGTGGGATCGGGACGGTGTTGTGGCGGCGATAGCAATTCTCAGCGTGCGCGTGAGTAAAGGAACGACAAAAGAAGAAGAAAGATATGCGGCCGGGCGGGGACGAGCGGTGAAATAAGCCTCGGCCGTTCCACCTCCCGCTCATTTAAAACCCCAGGAAGATCGTGGGGTAGTGGGATCGTTTGTGCACAGGACCCCCCCACTCCTTCCGTTATACACAGGTGCATTAATTGCCTGGGAAGCTCAACCGATTGAGGGAGTCCTGGACTATGGGATCCTCAGGGAGCTGGCCTATGACATGGGCCGGACTAATGGGACATGATAGAACGACCACCCCCGTGTCCGGATGGGACTCTCCTTTGCGTGGATGGCAAGCTTGGCGTTTGTATCATGTATTTTCCTTTCTCTGTAATCGACTCTGTACAACCCTAGATCCCTCCGATGTATATAAACCGGAGGGCTTAGTCCATAGGCAGGATCACAAACATACAGGCTAGACATCTAGGGTTTAGCCATTACAATCTCGTGGTAGATCAACTCTTGTAACCCCTATACTCATCATAGTCAATCAAGCAGGAAGTAGGGTATTACCTCCATTAAGAGGGCCCAAACCTGGGTAAACATCATGTCCCCTCCCTCCTTGTTACCTTTGATCCTCAGACGCACAGTTCGGGACCCCCTACTCGAGATCTGCCGGTTTTGACACAGACATTGGTGCTTTCATTGAGAGTTCCACCGTGTCGTCTCTTGAAGGATCGATGGCTCCATCAATCATCCACAACAATGTCGCCTTGACGGAGACTTTTCTCCCTGGCCAAATCTTCGTATTCGGTGGCTTCGCACTACGGGCCAATTCAATTGGCTAGCTGGAGCAGATCGACAGCTACGCCCCCAGTCATCAAATCAGCTTTGGGAATCCGAACTATGTCGTTGATATCCGAGGAGACTTGATCTTACAAGGGCTCGCGACTCTCTATGGCCATAGAACCGGATACCGGAGGACCGGAGGGGAGCGCCTCACCGGCCGGTACGGAGTTGCACCAGGCTCCTTCACCATTGTGGAACCGGACTCACCTCCGAACACTAGCTCCAAAATCTCGAGGCCCGCGCTATGTGAGTTCAGTCAGGGAACTTATGCCTCGCCCAACTCGTCGGACCCTTGCTTCTCCGTCCGAACCTCGCTCTTAGACGAGGCCCTAGACCTAATGTGATCTCTCGCTATTACAGAAGAATCACTACCGAACTATGCCCAACCCATACCAGGGGCTGAGAGCAGGGAATTTTACATCCCACCCACCACCCACTTGATAACCGACAACTATAGGGGATCAATTGTAGCCTCTTTCAATAAGTAAGAGTGTCGAACCAAACGAGGAGCTAAAGGTAGAACAAATATTCCCTCAAGTTCTATCGACCACCGATACAACTCTACGCACGCTTGACGTTCGCTTTACCTAGAACAAGTATGAAACTAGAAGTACTTTGTAGGTGTTGTTGGATAGAATTGCAAGATAATAAAGAGCATACAAATAAAAGCTAGGGGCTGTTTAGATAAAGAAACAATAAAGTAAATATAGCGAGTGTGGAAAAGTGGTGGTAGGAGTCGTGAAATTGTCCCTAAGCAATTTACTACTTTACTAGACCGATAGCAAGTTTTATGTGGGAGAGGCATAAGCTAACATACTTTCTCTTCTTGGATCATATGCACTTATGATTAGAACTCTAGCAAGCATCCACAACTACTAAAGATCATTAAGGTAAAACCCAGCCATAGCATTAAAGTATCAAGTCCCCTTTATCCCATACGCCACAACCCCCTTACTCGGGTTTATGCTTCTGTCACTCAAGCAACCCACTATAAGCAAATCATGAACATATTGCAACACCGTACAGCGGGAATCCCTCACGCTTGCACGACACAAAGAGCACCATAGGACAAAAACATAACCACAAGCAAATTAAGACAATCATTGCAATTCACCAATTACCGATAGGACAACGAAAATCTACTCAGACATCATAGGATGGCAACATATCATTGGATAATAATATGAAGCATAAAGCACCATTTTCAAGTAGAGAGTACAGAGGGTTGCGGGAGAGTGGACCGCTGAATATAGATGGGGGAAGGTGATGGAGATGTTGGTGAAGATGATGATGGTGTTGGTGTAGATCGTGGTGATGATGATGGCCCAGGCGGCGTTCCGGCGCCACCGGAAGCAAGGTGGAGAGAGCCCTCCTTCTTATTCTTCTTCCTTGACCTTCTCCCTAGATGGGAGAAGGGTTTCCCCTCCGGTCCTGGTCTCCATGGTGTGGCAGGGGCGAGAGCCCCTCCAAGATTGGATATGTCTCTCTGTCTCTCTTTCTTTCTGCATTTCAGATTCTGCCCTTTCACCGTTTTTTATATTCCCGAAGATCCGTAACTCCGATTGGGTTTTCCTTTGGACACGATTTCTATCCGGATATTGGTTTTCTTGCGGCGAAAGAAGGGAACCAACCGCCTTATGGGGTGTCCACGAGGGTCAGGGGCGCGCCCCCTGCCTCGTGGGCCACTCGAGCATCATCTCGTGTTGATTCTTCTTCCCAAAATTCATAAATATTCCAAAAAAAATCTTCTTCCATTTTTATTCCGTTTGGACTCCGTTTGATATTGGTTTTTTGTAGAACATAAAACATGCAACAAACAGGAACTGGCACTGGGCACTAGATCAATATGTTAGTCCCAAAAATAGTATAAAAAGTTGCCAAAAGTATATGAAAGTTGAATAATATTGGCATGGAACAATCAAAAAATTATAGATATGATGGAGACGTATCACCACTTCATATCCACTGTCGAGGACTTAACCGACATGCTCGACTACGATTCCGAAGACATCGATGGTATGGACGACGATGCCGAAAACAAACAAAGCCAGAACTGCCATTTATCGGACACTGGATGGCCAGTTCCACATATGACATGTACATGGTGGACACACCCAAAGAGGACGACAACGGTGGTGGGAAAGATCCAGACGACGACAAGCCTTCTGAGTCACCACCAACAAAGCACCGACGATAGTGGCGCTGCTCAAAATCTCATTGCAACAAAGGCAATAATACCGGTGCTGGAGGCAATAATACTCCAGATAACACCGAAGACCAAGAAGCCCCTATTGAACAAACATCCGAACAGGAGGATTTGGACGATGGGAAAGTCAACACCAATGATCCTATCAAGGACGAGGGATTGGAGGATAGTAAATATGTACCGATCTCCGAAGAGGACGAGAGCCTCGGCGACGAAGAATTCATCATGCCAGAGGATCCCCTCGAACAAGAGCAAGTTAAGCGCCGACTAATAGCCACGGCGAGAAGACTAAAAAAGAAGCAGCAGCAGCTTCAAGCTGATCAAGACCTGCTCAACGAAAGATGGACTAATATCCTAGCAGTTGAGGAATACAGACTTGAGCGCCCAACCAAGAGTTACCCAAAGCGCAAGCTGCTACCCCAATTCGACGATGAGGCCCCGGAGCCTGTACCGCCAAAGCGTAAAGTTAGCAATGGACCTGACCGACCACCATGTGGCTGGGACAGAGCGGCAACTCAAGACGAACACCCTACTACACCACCCCGCCGTAAAGGTAGAGAGAGAGCAGCTGCTGGATACACTCACGACCTACGACAGGCCCTGGGTAATAGATCCGGTCAAACCAGATCAATATATGGATCAAGGGGACAGGCCCCAGCGCGAGAAGACGGCCATCAAGCATGGCACGACAAGCACAACCTCACCCGGGCCAAAAACCGCATATGGACTCCATCCGAACTGCGTCAGGACGTGGCCCGATATAGAGGTGCCGCACACCCCCTATGCTTCACTGATGAGGTCATGGAGCAACAATTCCCGGAAGGGTTTTAACTCGTGAATATCGAATCATACGACGGCACAACAGATCCTGCAATATGGATTAAAGATTTTCTTCTCCACATTCACATGGCTCGTGGTGATGATATACATGCCATCAAATACCTCCCTCTCAAACTTAAGGGACTAGCTCGACACTGGTTAAACATCCTCCCTGAAAACTCTATCGGAAGCTGGGAAGACTTGGAGGACACCTTTAGAGACAACTTCCAGGATGTTGATGACCTCACTCACATAGTCCAACAGCCCGGAGAGTCAGCCAGAAAATTCTGGACCCGAATCCTCATTAAGAAGAACCAAATTGTTGATTTTCCAGACACTGAGGCTTTAGCAGCCTTTAAACACAGCATCCATAATGAATGGCTTGCCCGACACCTCGGCCAAGAAAAGCCAAAGTCCATGGAAGCCCTCACATCACTCATGACCCGCTTTTGCGCAGGCAAAGATAGCTGGCTTGCCCGTAGCAGCAACAATACCAGCGATCCTGGCACTTCCGAAGCAAGGAACAGAAACAGCAGGCCCCGACACAACAAAAACAAATGTCGGGGCAACACTGACACTACCGATGACACGGCGATCAACATCGGATTTAGTGGCTCCAAGTCGGGTCAGTGGAAGAGGCCATTCAAAAGAAACAAAGACGTTTCATCTAGCCTGGACCGAATACTCGATCGACCTTGCCAGATTTATGGCACCCATGACAAGCCTGCCAACCATACCAACAGAAGTTGTTGGGTCTTTAAACAGGCTGGTAAGTTAAATACTGAACACTCAGGGAAAGGGTCGCCCAGCGAGGACAACGATGAGGAGCCTCGCCCATCGAACACAGGGGGTTAGAAGAAATTTCCCCCCGAAGTCAAGACGGTGAACATGATATACGCTACTCACATCCCCAAAAGGGAGCGCAAGCGCGCATTAAGGGACGTCTACACGATAGAGCCATTCACCCCAAAATTCAACCCATGTTCAGCATGCTCGATCACCTTCGATCGCAGCGACCATCCGACCAGTATCGGTCATGGAGGTTCAGCCGCATTGGTCCTCGATCCAATTATCGATGGATTCCACCTCACGAGAGTCCTCATGGACGGCGGCAGCAGTCTTAACCTGCTCTATCAGGACACAGTCCGGAAAATGGGTATTGACTCGTCAAGAATCAAGCCCGCCAAAACTTCTTTTAAAGGAGTAATACCTGGTGTAGAGGCCCGCCATATGGGCTCAATCACATTGGAAGTCATCTTCCGTTCGCCGGACAACTTCTGAAGTGAAGACTTGATCTTCGACATCGTCCCTTTCTGAAGTGGCTATCACGCACTGCTCGGACGAACTGCGTTTGCCCACTTCAACGCGGTCCCACACTATGCTTATCTAAAACTCAAAATGCCAAGACCACACGGTGTTATCACAGTCCATGGAAACATGGATCCTTCCCTCCGTACAGAGGAACACACCGCAGCCCTCGCAACAGAAGTACAGATCATCTTTATCAAGCCGAACTCCACACCGGCAGTCAAGCCACCGGATCCTGTTAAGCGAGTCCGGACTACCGTGCAGAATGACAGTCCAGCTCGTCAGGAGCTCGATTTGCAATACGGCCTTTGTCTTCGCCCCAACCAAGCAGCGGGTTATGTACCGCGTGCTCATAACTATGCACTAAAAATACCATCGGCGATGACACAGGCATATCGAGGATAAAAGTCCACAATACGGCTCAACTGTACCTGGATCCCAATCTATCTTTTTATTAAATTCATCTTTTCTTTTCAGGTTCTTTACAACCCACATCACCCGTTCTGTGCTGTCAAGGGCCCTTTTTCTGGCCCCTTATGAGAACTTACTCACGAATCATCTCAAAGCATCACACACCAAGGTGGAAAGCAGTGCATATGTACGGCGGAGTACCTAAAGGATCTTTTAAGATCCCCTCCTCCCCTTTTCTAATACTTGTACACAGCTTTCATTTTGGCTCGGCATGTAAAATAGCCATGATGCTTATAGCATTATTTGTACAAATACATTTTGACTTATCAATCAGACTACAATGGAAACAGTTTTTTGCTCAAAACTATTTGGTACGGGCTTATTCGTATTCCTTCTTTTCCCTCGTCTGATCGTCATGTACACCTCGGCACGACCTAAATCGCCAGGGGCTCCATTCAGCCGCGTACATTTCTTATATATACCATAAGTCCAAACACTTTCACAAGAGCAATTCAGAGTCCCGAATCTAGCATTATATGCATCGGTTCTGAATCATGTCTTTGGTCAATAGTTGGGTTGCCCGGCTCCTGTGTTTACTACCTTATGTTCCAATTGTTTGGCTAAGGAAGTCAAGGGAGAACTACTGCAATTGTGTTTCTGGTTGACCGGATAAACACCTCAGTAGAGAAAGCCGAAAACTGACTGCCATGATGCGTTGAGAGATGGTCAGCTATTTGGTGAATCAGTATAAATCTCTTGTGTTTTTTTCCGTGTCACACTAAGGACTGGTTTTTACCTAGTCAGGTGTCTACAACACCCGAGTTCGGATAGCCGAACAATACTAGGGACTACGCCTACAATCTTATTGTAAAACTCCTATGGCTAAGTGAGACTAATAAAGCCGCATAGTCTGATTGCCTGGTTCGCCGCACTAGCACCTCCTTCACAGACCAAGTCCATTGGGTCAAGTGTGTTTTTGTGCTGTTCCGAACAACCCCGTAGTATCTGCGCGAGGGGCTGAAGCCGACGACTGGCCAACTCTCAGATTCAATAAAAACGGCCGCAATGAAGGATAAATAAATTCAGATAAAACAAGACTAAAATTACACAAATGCTTTGTTTTTATTATACAAAGTTTGGGAAGCACGGATACATTCATTCAAAAATGATGTCCTTCCAACACAAGCCCTCTATAATGTGGGATCCTTCAAGGACATCGTTGAAATATTTCTCCGGCGTACGGTGCTCCTTCACTGCGGGTGGGCCTTCAGTTGCAAGACTGGTGGCATTCATCTTCGCCCATTGCATTTTGACACAGGTGAGGGAGTCCTGGATTAGGGGGTCCTCGAACAGTCGGACTATGTACTTTGTCCGGACGGTTGGACTATGAAGATACAAGATTGAAGACTTCGTCCCGTGTCCGGGTGGGACTCTCCTTCTCTGTTACCGACTCTGTGTAACCATAGCCCCCTCTGGTGTCTATATAAACCGGAGGGTTTAGTCTGTAGGACTACAACAATCATAATCATAGGCTAGCTTCTAGGGTTTAGCCTCTACGATCTCGTGGTAGATCAACTCTTGTAATACTCATATCATCAAGATCAATCAAGCAGGAAATAGGTTATTGCCTCCATCGAGAGGGCCCGAACCTAGGTAAACATCGTGTCCCCCGCCTCCTGTTACCATTAGCCTTAGATGCACAGTTCGGGACCCCCTACCCGAGATCCGCCGGTTTTGACACCGACATTGGTGCTTTCATTGAGAGTTCCACTGTTTCGTGACGGTAAGGCTTGATGGCTCGCCTTGTTGTCAAGGACAACATCACCTCTAGGGGAGCCATGGCTCTAGGCCAAACTCTCTGACAAGGCGGCTTCGTCATGACCATCCGATCGGCCGTTACGCCGACGATGACTTCTCAGGTCATCAAAAACAGCCTCCACGTCAACTCGGAACTTGCCGAACAAATGGATCCAATGGAGCTCTCCTCCCTGAACGAGCTCTTGGATCGCATCGCCGCTCTGGGAGTCACTATGGACTATGATCGGATCGGCCTTAAACCCGACCAAAGGGAGATTAACTGTCCGCCGGACACCCATCAGATAGCGGTAGTGGAAGAGCAATGCATCGATTCTTCCTATATTTTGAAGACGAACTATGTCCGGATCCCCGAGCTCTCCGAGCCAGATACCCGTTCGTAGGAGGACATGACCCAAAACTTAGAATTGGGCGGCGGACCTGAAAAATTGGGCAATCTCGGAGCCCGAACTGCCAAGATCGGAAGCTCCTCTGCCCCTGGGTCTCAGATCGGGTCAGGGTTTGGACTTAAATCTACCCACCCACCCAGATACAAGTGATCTTTCCCACATTAGACAAGAGCCCCAAGAGACAGTACATCACTTCTGGTCCAGATTCCTCCTTGTAATGAGCAAGGTCAAGGACTGTCGCGAGGAAGACGCAATCTCATTCTTTCGCAAAAATTGCACGGACAAGGGAATCCTCAACGCCATAAGTCGCTGTAACATAGCACACTTTGCTAACTTGACGGCCATAGTACAGAAGTACTGCGCGATGGAAAGCACCTGGAAAACCCATGTGAAATTTTGGGATCCTCCGGCTCTCACTAAACCCTCCGTCCAAACTAAGAGGATGCACTCTCGCAAGTCACCCGATGCAATCACGAAGAAACCAAAGCTCACTACAGGGCGTGGAATCATACTAGAGGGATGGCTCAACGGGCCACGCAAAATTCACATCGCACCGGATACCATACCAACACAAAGCCTTAGAGCATGTTGGATACTACGGCAGGTGGCCAAGAGCGGCGAGGATCTCCTCATCAACCATACCGCAGAGCAACATCCCGCCGAAAATAACAATACAGTACTGACAGTCTTTGAGACTTTCGCCTCAAATAGCAAGTGAGCACTCCGCAGCCTCGCCGAAGTCTGCCACGACGCAGCAATAAATCCACAGAATGACACGGCTATAACCTTCAATGTCAGTGACGAACCTCAATTCCGAATAGTTCGGGCACCAGCCGCTTTGGTCCTTAGTCCAATCGTGGACGGCTTCCAGCTTACTAAAGTGCTCAGGGACGGTGGCAGTGGATTAAACCTCATCTATGAGGATACCCTTAACAAGATGGAAATAGACAAGAGCCGCATTGAGCAAAGCAGCACGACCTTCAGGGGAATCATCCCTAGTCGGGAGGCACGATCTGTGGGAAAAATCACACTAGATGTGGTATTCGGCATGCCGGAGAATTATAGGTCCAAAGAAATCATATTCCAAGTGGCCCCGTTCAGTAGCGGATACCACGCCCTTTTAGGGTGGGATGCATTCACGAGCTTTCAAGCTATACCCCACTACGGGTACAGGAACCTCAAGATGCCCGGGCCCAATGGAATCATCACTCTAGCTAGTGATCTGGACGTAGCACTCCGTGCCGAAAATAAAAATGCCGCACTGGCCCTTGAGGAATTATCCGAAGCCCTCGTGGCTGAAGAACTAACCACTCTTCGCTCCACAGTGGACAGGGACGACTTGATACTCCACAAACGACCCAAGTCCACCTCTTTCAAACCAGTGGACGAAATAGTCAAATTCCAGGTCCACCAAACGGACCCTACAAAAACAGCATCCATTGGGGCACAGCTGAACCCCACAATAGACGCCGCACTATGAGAGTTCTTGCGTGAGAATTGGGATATCTTTGCCTGGCCTCCCACGCGGGCTGGCCGAACATAGCCTAAACATATTGAAGGGCTAAAAGCCGGTCAAGCAGACTCTTCGGCGCTTTTCCGAACCTAAACGACAAGCAATGGGAGAGGAGCTAGCCAAGTTACTCGAAGCCGGATTCATCAGAGAAATAAAACACCCGGACTGGCTAGCAAACCTAGTGATGGTACCAAAGAAGGACCAATCCTGGCGTCTATATGTCAATTTCAAGGACCTTAATAAGGCTTGCCCCAAGGATCCCTTCCCTCTCCCCCGCATCGATCAAATCATCAACGCCACAGCGGGACATGACTCACTGTGCTTCCTCGATGCATACTCCGGCTACCATCAAATCAAGATGGCGGAGTCCGATCAAGCCGCAACAACATTCATCACACCATACGGCCCCTTCTGTTTCAACACCATGCCTTTCGGGCTCAAAAATGCCGGAGCAACCTATCAACGCATGATTCGGACATGACTGGAAAAACAAATCAGCAAAACAGTTGAAGCATACGTAGACGACGTGGTCATCAAGACCAGACACGTCGAATCGCTAATAGACGATTTGAGGCTCATGTTCGACAACCTTCGAACATATGACATCAAGCTCAATCCAGAAAAATGTGTTTTCGACGGAAAGCTTCTGGGCTTCATCGTTTCCAATAGAGGAATTGAAGCAAACCCGGCTAAAATCCAAGCTTTGTCACAATTGGCTACCCCAACAGACCTCAAGCAAATCCAGAAATTAACTGGATGCGTGGTTGCTTTAAGCCGCTTTATCTCCCGATTGGGAGAAAAGGCACTACCTCTCTATCACCTTCTTTGACGCACCGAACACTTCGAGTGGACGGATGCGACTATGGCCGGACTGGAAGATATAAAGGCCCTTTTGGCCAGCAACCCAATCCTGGCCGCACCGAACATCGGTGAACCCATGCTATTATATATAGCTGCAACACACCAAGTGGTAAGCGCAGTGCTCGTCGTCGAACGAGAGGAGGACGGACATAAATTCCAACTTCAAAAGCCAGTATACTATGTATCCACTGTCCTCACACCATGCAAATCAAGGTACCCACATTATCAAAAGATAGCTTGCGCGGTCTTCATGGCATCCCGGAAACTACAACACTACTTTCAAGAGTGTTCAATCATGGTGGCCTCTGAAGTACCACTCAACGATATAATAAATAACAGCGATGCCACGGGCCGGATTGCTAAGTGGGCCATCGAGCTCCTCCCGTTCGACATCATATATAAACCACGGCGAGCCATTAAGTCACAAGTACTGGCTGACTTCGTCGCCGAATGGACAGAGGCCAAACTCCCTAAAGAGTACGGCGCATACTCCAATTGGATCATGCACTTTGACGGCTCTAAGATGCTGGCTGGACTGGGAGTGGGCATTGTCCTGACATCCCCCACCGGAGATACGGTCCAATACATACCCCAAATACTATACACAGACTCCAACAATGCAGCCGAATACGAGGCTTTGTTGCATGGTCTTCGGATGGCAGTCTCCATGGGCATTCAACGCCTAGAAGTGCGAGGGGATTTGAACCTCGCAATATCTCAAATAAATGGAGACTTTGAGGCCAAGGACCCGAAAATGGCAGCCTACCGTAATGTCGTCCTCAATATGTCAGCTCGATTCAAGGGGCTCGAATTCCATCATGTGGTCCGAGAAAACAACCAAGCGCCAGATATCCTCGCCCGCATCGGTGCCAAGCGCGACCCCGTCCCACCT
The DNA here is from genome assembly GCA_963921465.1 of Triticum timopheevii. Classification (NCBI taxonomy): domain Eukaryota; kingdom Viridiplantae; phylum Streptophyta; class Magnoliopsida; order Poales; family Poaceae; genus Triticum; species Triticum timopheevii. The sequence goes on along the minus strand of OY997270.1, from coordinate 495,083,901 downwards.
AATATCTTCTTGGAAAGGTTGTTCAAGCCATCCGTGGTGTGGCAAGGGGAGACCGGCAATACTAGTCCAGATCCGACCACAACCTCGGATACCGAACACACTGACATAATCAGAGGCTCCTCCACCGAAATAACACCTTCATCCCACGTAATCATGGATGTCATCACCCTGTGGACCGAACCCTTCTTAGCCTACCTAAATAGGCAATAACTCCCCAAGGACCAAAATGAGGCACGCTGCATTGTGCGGCACTCCAAAGCCTACAAGGTCCATGAGGGAGAGCTTTATAAGAAAAGCGTCATTGGAGTGCTCCAAAGATGCATCTCCGAAGAGGAAGGGCGGCAGCTCTTGGCTGAAATTCACGCTGGACTCGGCGTCCACCACGCCGCAGCTCGGGCCCTTGTAAGCAAGGCCTTCCGTACAGTTTTCTACTGGCCAACAGCCCGAGCAGACGCATAGGATCTCGTCCAACATTGTGTCGGTTGCCAGCTTTTTGCCAATCAGAGCCATACGCCCCCTAACGCTCTCCAAACAATCCCCATAACTTGTCCCTTCACGGTTTGGGGGCTTGATATGGTCGGACCCCTTAAAGGAGGAAGCCATAATAAAAAAATACTTATTGGTCATGGTGGACAAGTTCACCAAATGGATAGAGGCCAAACCGGAATCAGCCGAATCCGGACCAGTAATAGACTTCATATCAGGGTTTGTACACCGTTACGGTGTCCCCCGCAGCATCATCACCGACAATGGATCAAAATTCATAGCCAACGAGGAGAAAACTTGGTGCGGCAACATGGGCATCAAGCTCGATTACGCCTCTGTCTATCACCCCCAAACAAACGGTCAAGTTGAACGAGCAAATGGTCTTATTATGAGCGGAATAAAACCCAGACTAGTGCGATCCTTGAAGGAGTCAGATACGCACTAGGTCGAGGAGCTCGACTCCGTACTATGGGGACTGTGGACCACGCCGAATCGCACTACCGGATACACACCATTCTTTATGGTGTATGGTGCAGAGGCGGTATTGCCCTGCGATATTATTCATGACTCACCTCTGGTGCGCATATATGAAGAGAGAGAAGCTGAGCTCGATCGGCAGGACAATCTAGATGCCATGGAGGAGGAGCGCGATGTCGCAAAAGCCCGTTCCGCATTTTATCAGCTACAGGCTCGAAGGTATCAAAGCAGAGAAGTGCGGGCCAAAACTTATAATATTGGTGAACTCGTTCTACACCTACCGGAGAAGAAAAAGGACAAGCTCAAGCCCAAGTTGGAGGGTCCCTTCATCATTGATAAAGTTCTCAACGGAGGAGCGTACTGCCTGCGTGATGCATCGGATAATCGATTAGAGCCAAACCCATGGAACGCGACCAGACTCCGAAGATTCTACACCTAAGCGCCGGACTCTGTGTTTGTCTCCTTACATCCGCCCTTTTAAATTATATGCTCTCTCTTTTCCTTTTTCTTTTTTATATAGCCCTAGAAGGCTTAAAGTGTGACCTGTTTACACAATTTTGACGCGCCATGCGCGCTAACTATACCTGGGGGCTACTTATACAGAAGCTTAATATAACTATTTTCCGGGCTTCATGCCCACTGCATATGTGTAACCTTTCCATATGCACTTTTTCTTCGCCATTATATGCATCGATATGACTTAAGTTTTGGCCAAGCTGGGTTGACTGGCTCATGTGTTTATGCCCTACATTCCCGTTAGTTCGGCTAGGGCATAAGGGGAGCACCTCTGCGATTGTTACTGCCAGGTCAGCCGGATGTGTACCTCAGACTGGGTGAAGCCTAAAGCTAGAGTTCTTAAGGGAATATTCGGTCGGTGAACAAAAGATATTTTTTACCTATTACAATATAAATCTCCAAATGTTTTGGATCCTTCGTCTTTGTTCGTAGTTCGGACATGCACATCAATGCATGCGTACCCAGGGAAAGGAACCCTTAACGGAACTATTCTCTCTGGAAGATGTTTCTTGCTATCCATGTAATATAACATAACTAGTTGGGTACTTGTCTGTTCAAGCACTTATGACCCCTACACCTGGTTTTCACGCGTACCCAGGTTTACATACCTGAGCAGGTATTCGGATATACTTCGTACTGTCGGGTCCGGAGGCTGAAGAGAAAAGGTCCGCCATGACAAATGATTTACAATCCTGCTAGGGACAAAATATGTCCACTGAAGCACATAGTCACTTAGACTGGCTAAATTCTTCTTCTATACTATCCAACAGGCTGTCTAGCCTACAATCCTATTGGGAATACTTTGCGGCTAATCCTACTTGGTCATATACCATACTAACGGGAATTTCCTTCCCATCTGACCCTATAGGACCGACCAAGGCCATTTGATTCGGATCCACCTTGGTGTACCGCGTCTTTACCATGGCCCAGGCTTCCCTCGCACCTTGTTGGCAGGCCGATATCTTCCATAATCGGAAGCGTCGCCGCGCTCCCTTGAGAAGATCTACAAGCTCTCCCATGATTCTTGGCTAGGAAGCGGACGGCCACAAGGCCTGGGCAATACCCTGCATCACCTGCCGAACTTGTTCGTGCAGTTGTGAAAGTTCTCACAGAATATCGCCTGCGGATCTGGGCATCTCCTCTTCAGGATGGACTGCCAGCATACCTACAGACATAACTCTGTTAACTCGTTTCTTCGCTGAATTGTACAAAGGTTCATTTAAGCACTTACTATAAATGATGCGTCGAAGCCTCTTATTCTCCTTCACGGAGTCAGCAAGCTAGGCCTGAACATCTTTTAATTCAACGTCCAGTCGAGTCTTCGAGACCTGGAGATTATTTTTCTCTTGTCTAACCTTTGTAAGCACGCGCTCGCCAGCCTTCAGCCATCGTTCAGCATATTGCTCATCCCCAGGTACGATCTTCGGATTACATCCGGGATTGCCTGCAGAATCTATTGTTAGATTTGCATTCATGTCGAATACTAACTGGTACACGTCATTACATTTGTTCCCATCAAGACAAGTATTACCAGATGGGGCCTTCTTGGACTCCTCCATTCCGGCAACTGCGGCACGCAGCTGGGCTTTGCACTCCTCCAGCTCTTTCGACAGCTGGGCATTCTTCTCTATAAGAACCTATGCATACAATGATCCTTAAATTAGTTGTGCCAACTGTTTCAAGTCTCAGGGGCTACTAATATACATACTTATCAAATTTTCTTACCCGTATATCCCTTACATACTGGTCCGTGGCTCTGGCGACTTCATCTTGAGTAGCTCGGATGTACGCGTCCCCTGAGTTGAAGGCATTGAACGCCTCCTCGGAGAAATTAGCATCGAGGAGTACAGCCCGTCGGCGTCGGTGATTCATGGCGCTCTCCACTTCAGAATTCGTATCGGAGATTCTATCCGCATCCTCTGTAGGGGGATAGTTCAGCGTTGTCCCCATGTTAGCCTCCACCCTTGAGGCCGGTTCTGGAATCCGGCTGGCGGAAGCGTGGCCGGCAGGGTCTCCAGACATAGTTTGACGAGTACTCTTTCTGCCAGGACACAATGGATGCTATTACATTTCAGAGACGATAATCACGGAGCAGGTTTTAAATCATACCTTTGTGATGGCGTCTCAGTCCTAACCGCCTTCCTCTTAAGACTGCCAGGCTTGGGTGTCTTTGCTGGCGAGCCCCCGCGGGCTCGACACGGTGCCCCGATAACCTTCTCTATAAAGTACAATATATGGGCATGGGGTAAGGCATAAAAAAGGGATCCTTCTCAGAAGTTAGGACTCCAGTTTTACTTACATTCGATGTAGGGAGCAGTCCAGGATAGTCGGCGATGATGGCCACCAAGGCTCCATCACAGCTTGCCTGGTAAAATGTCCCGTCGACAAGCTCCACAGATATGTCCGGATCTTCTTCGAGACCGGGGTCGAGGGCCCGGCCAGGGTCCTCTGGCTGTGGAGATGGGCTGTGAACCTCCCTCACGGCTTTTTGCAGTTCCTGCTACGAAATTGGCAAGGTAAATATTTGTGATGAAGAATACGGGAATGAATGGAGTTGAGTAAAAGATAGCAGTTCACCCAGCTTGGGGGGTTGTACATGGAAAATCCATCCCGTGGCTTAATACGGAGGAACTCCTCTTCTTCTCCTTTGTACAAATCGGATGGTATTTTCGTTAGAGCGGTGGCGGAGTCCGGACCTTTACGACCACAGCGGGTGGCATCGTCTTATCCATTGAAGTGCCACATGGGTTTCCCCCGATATTGAAGTGGCTGCACCCCTCGCATTATACATATTGACATAACCTCAATTATTGTCAGTCCTGATTTGGCCAGCGTTTTTATCCTGCTCATTAGGTAAAGGACCTCTCTGTTATCTTCCTCCTAGGGGCTCCGGGGGCGCCAGCTATGGCGTTTCTTCAGCGGGGCATTAGCAAACTCGGGAAGGCCCGTCCGAATTGGGTCCGGAAGGGGGACGTCCTCTACATAAAACCACTCCAAGGGCAAGTCTTCGGATGTCTTCTTTGGAGTACCGGACAAGTATCCGGTCTCGGCGACGCGCCATACTTCGGCTCTGCCCACTTGATATATTGATCCCTCCTGATTACGAGGGACGAGGCAGAACAACCTCTTCCATAGCTCGAAATGAGCCTCGCAGCCCAGAAATAGCTCGCAAAGGGCGACATAACCTGCGATGTGCAGTATGGATGCAGGGGTGAAGTTATGCAGCTAGAGACCGTAATGCTCGAGGAGCCTGCGGAGGAATGGATGGATTGGAAATCCAAGGCCCCTCAGCAAGTAAGGGACAAGGCATACTCGCTCCACCCTGGATGGGTTGGGGAAGCTCTCTGCTTGCTCCCCGCCATTGTAAGTGGCTAGTGCGGCTCGGACGGGGACAAGGTATGCAGGCGGGAGAAACCCATGGGTCTGCAGCTCCACCAGCCGTTTGTGGGATACGGCGCACTTTACCCAATCGCCTGGCTTAGCGCTAGGGGGGCAAGAGGAGGAGCTGCGGTGGCCGGCCATGATGGAATGGTTTTCACGGGCGTGCTCTAATGAATCATCGCTTGGCGAAGATGGCGTGATTTGGATATGAGGATCCACGTCTCTTTAATAGACGATTTACTAACATGGTCAGGGTGGCAGATGTAAAAATGCCCCGACTTCTCGCATTCGCTCGACACGTGGAGACTGCCATTATTAGGTACAGAAGCCGAGGAGTGCAACATTAATGGGAAGTCGGACACTGCTCGTTACAACAGGTACTCAGGGATTTTGGGGAAGAACCCGCCTTGCAATGCCGAAGACAATCTGCGCGCCGGACTCATCGTCATTGAAGCCTGGTTCGGGGGCTACTAAGGGAGTCCTAAATTAGGGGGTCCTCGGACAGCCGGACTATATACTTTGTCCGGACTGTTGGACTATGAAGATACAAGATTGAAGACTTCGTCCCGTGCCCGGGTGGGACTCTCCTTTGCGTGGAAGGCAAGCTTGGCGATTCAGATGTGTAGATCTCCTTCTCTGTAACCGACTCTGTGTAACCCTAGCCCCATCCGGTGTCTATATAAACCAGAGGGTTTAGTCTGTAGGACAACAACAATCATAATCATAGGCTAGCTTCTAGGGTTTAGCCTCTACGATCTCATGGTAGATCAACTATTGTAATACTCATATCATCAAGATCAATCAAGCACGAAGTAGGGTATTACCTCCATCGAGAGGGTCTGAACCTGGGTAAACATCATGTCCCCCGCCTCCTGTTACCATTAGCCTTAGATGCACAGTTCGAGACCCCATACCCGAGATCCGCCGGTTTTGACACCGACAACGGGCAAAGGCCATCCGGGAACCTTCGATACAGACCGACCTCTTTATAGCATCAAGCTATGGGCATGCATCGACCAGCCGCTTCACAAGCCTGAAATAGCTATTGGGAATTGGTTCGGCCATCCTTCATGGCCAGTTCGGCCATCCTATGTAGCCCGGTCAGCTGTTTTAACTGATCACTAAGGGGCAAGGGCTGCTCTGGTGCAAGATACTGCGACCAGAACAGCTTCTCCGTTGAGCTCCCCTCTTCGGCCCGGAAGAATTCTGCAGCATCTGTAACACTTCGGGGCAGATCCAAAAAGGCTCCTGGAGAACTCCAAATGCGTGTTAGTAAGGTGTACTTTCTCCTCACATATTTTCTCTGCATATTAAAAGCCTTACCGGCCGCAATCTTCTTGGCTTCTCGGATCTCTTGACAGGCACCTTGGGCTTCAACCCAGGCCTCCTTTGCACTTTGGAGCACCATAGCAAGTTCGGACTCTTGATCCGACACCTTGCGCTCCAAGGACTCACATTTGCTTATAGCATCAGCAAGTTCTTGTTGGACTTCATCCAATCGCGCCTCATGCTTTCGACGGGTGGCTCGTTACTCATATGCCTCCTTTTTGGCCTCAGCTAGCGCACTCTTGAGGGCTTCGACCTCAGATGTGTCCGCTATGAGCATAATCATAAGGTTCAGTTAGCTAATAAAATCAGAACTCTTTGAAGGAAATATGCCCTAGAGGCAATAATAAAGTTATTATTTATTTCCTTATTTCATGATAAATGTTTATTATCCATGCTAGAATTGTATTAACCAGAAACATAATACATGTGTGAATACATAGACAAACATAGTGTCACTAGTATGCCTCTACATGACTAGCTCGTTGAATCAAAGATGGTTAAGTTTCCTAGACATAGACATGAGTTGTCATTTGATTAACGGGATCACATCATTAGGAGAATGATGTGATTGACATGACCCATTCTGTTAGCCTAGCACTTGATCGTTTAGTATGTTTCTATTGCTTTCTTCATGACTTATACATATTCCTGTAACCATGAGATTATGCAACTCCCGTTTACCGGAGGAACACTTTGGGTGCTACCAAAAGTCACAACGTAACTGGGTGATTATAAAGGAGTACTACAGGTGTCTCCAAAGTTACATGTTGGGTTGGCGTATTTCGAGATTAGGTTTTGTCACTCCGATTGTCGGAGAGGTATCTCTGGGCCCTCTCGGTAATGCACATCACTATAAGCCTTGCAAGCAATGTAGCTAATGAGTCAGTTATGGAATGATGCATTACGTAACAAGTAAAGAGACTTGCCGGTAACGAGATTGAACTAGGTATTGGATACCGACGATCGAATCTCGGGCAAGTAACATACCGATGACAAAGGGAACAAAGTATGTTGTTATGCGGTTTGACCGATAAAGATCTTCGTAGAATATGTACGAGCCAATATGGGCATCCAGGTTCCGCTATTGGTTATTGACCAAGAATAGTTCTAGGTCATGTCTACATAGTTCTCGAACCCGTAGGGTCCGCACGCTTAAGGTTTCGATGACAGTTATATTATGAGTTTATGAGTTTTGATGTACCGAAGGAGTTCGGAGTCCCGGATGAGATCGGGGACATGACGAGGAGTCTCGAAATGGTCAAGACGTAAAGATCGATATATTGGACGACTATATTCGGAGTTCGGAAAGGTTCCGAGTGATTCGGGTATTTTTCGGAGTACCGGAGAGTTACGGGAATTCGCCGGGAGAAGTATTGGGCCTTATTGGGCCATACGGGAAAGAGAGAGGGGCTGCCTAGGGCAGGCTGCGCGCCCCCCAAGGCCTAGTCCGAATTGGACTAAGGGGAGGGGCTGCACCCCCTCCTTCCTTCCCTTCTCTCTTCCCTTTCCTTCTCTCCTACTCCTACTACATGGAAGGTCTCCTAGTTGGACTAGGAAAGGAGGGAGTCCTACTCACGATGGGAGTAGGACTCCTCCCTGGCGCGCCCTCCCTTGGCCGGCCGCCCCCTCCCCCTTGCTCCTTTATATACGGGGGCAGGGGGGCACCCCATAACACACAAGTTAATCTGCGGATCGTTCCTTAGCCGTGTGCGGTGCCCCCCTCCACCATATTCCACCTCGGCCATATCGTCGCGGAGTTTAGGCGAAGCCCTGCGCCGGTAGAACATCATCATCGTCACCACGCCATCGTGCTGACGGAACTCATCCCCGAAGCTTTGCTGGATCAGAGCCCGGGGATCGTCATCGAGCTGAATGTGTGCTGAACTCGGAGGTGCCGTACGTTCGGTGCTTGGATCGGTCAGATCGTGAAGACGTATGACTACATCAACCGCGTTGTGCTAACGCTTCCTCTTATGGTCTACGAGGGTACGTGGACAACACTCTCCCCTCTCGTTGCTATGCCATCACCATGATCTTGCGTGTACGTAGGAAAAATTTTGAAATTACTATGTTCCCCAACAGTGGCATCCGAGCCTAGGTTTTATGCGTAGATGTTATATGCACGAGTAGAAAACAAGTGAGTTGTGGGCGATATAAGTCATACTGCTTACCAGCATGTCATACTTTGGTTCGGCGGTATTGTGAGATGAAGCGGCCCGGACCGACATTACGCGTACGCTTACGCGAGACTGGTTTCACCGCTATGAGCACTCGTTGCTTAAAGGTGGCTGGCGGGTGTCTGTCTCTCTCACTTTAGCTGAATCGAGTGTGGCTACACCCGGTCCTTGCGAAGGTTAAAACAGCACCAACTTGACAAACTATCGTTGTAGTTTTGATACGTAGGTAAGAACGGTTCTTGCTCAGCCTGTAGCAGCCACGTAAAACTTGCAACAACAAAGTAGAGGACGTCTAACTTGTTTTTGCAGGGCATGTTGTGATGTGATATGGTCAAGACGTGATGCTATATTTATTGTATGAGATGATCATGTTTTGTAACCGAGTTATCGGCAACTTGCAGGAGCCATATGGTTGTCGCTTTATTGTATGGAATGCAAACGCCCTGTAATTGCTTTACTTTATCACTAAGCGGTAGCCATAGTCGTAGAAGCAATAGTTGGCGAGACGACAACGATTCTACGATGGAGATCAAGGTGTCGCGCCGGTGGTGATAGTGATCATGACGGTGCTCTGGAGATGGAGATCACAAGCACAAGATGATGATGGCCATATCATATCACTTATATTGATTGCATGTGATGTTTATCTTTTATGCATCTTATCTTGCTTTGATTGACGGTAGCATTTTAAGATGATCTCTCACTAATTATCAAGAAGTGTTCTCCCTGAGTATGCACCGATGCCAAAGTTCATCGTGCCCAGACACCACGTGATGATCGGGTGAGATAAGCTCTACGTCCATCTACAACGGGTGCAAGCCAGTTTTGCACACGCAGAATACTCAGGTTAAACTTGACGAGCCTAGCATATGCAGATATGGCCTCGGAACACGGAGACCGAAAGGTCGAGTGTGAATCATATAGTAGATATGATCAACATAGTGATGTTCACCATTGAAAACTACTCCATCTCACGTGATGATCGGTTATGGTTTAGTTGATTTGGATCACGTGATCACTGAGAAGATTAGAGGGGTGTCTTTCTAAGTGGGAGTTCTTAAGTAATATGATCAATTGAACTTGAATTTATCATGAACTTAGTCCTGGTAGTATTTTGCAAATTGTGTTATAGATCAATAGCTCGCGTTGTTGCTTCCCTATGTTTTTGCTTCCCTATGTTTTTATATGTGTTCCTAGAGAAAACTATGTTGAAAAATGTTAGTAGCAATGATGAGGACTTGGTCCGTGATCTGAGGTTTAATCCTCATTGCTGCACAGAAGAATTATGTCCTTCATGCACCGCTAGGTGACAGACCTATTGCAGGAGCAGATGTAGACGTTATGAACGTTTGGCTAGCTCAATATGATGACTACTTGATAGTTTAGTGCACCATGCTTAACGGCTTAGAATCGGGACTTCAAAGATGTTTTGAACGTCATGGACCATATGAGATGTTCCAGGAATTGAAGTTAATATTTCAAGCAAATACCCGAGTTGAGAGATATGAAGTCTCCAACAAGTTCTATTGCTAAAAGATGGAGGAGAATCGCTCAACTAGTGAGCATGTGCTCAGATTGTCTGAGTACTTCAATCGCTTGAATCAAGTGGGAGTTAATCTTCCAGATAAGATAGTGATTGACAGAATTCTCTAGTCACCATCACCAAGTTAGTAGAACTTTGTGATGAACTGTAGTATGCAAGGGATGACGAAAACGATTCCGAGCTCTTCGTGATGTTGAAATCAACGAAGGTAGATATCAAGAAAGAGCATCAAGTGTTGATGATTGACAAGACCACTAGTTTCAAGAAAAGGGCAAAGGGAAAGAAAGGGAACTTCAAGTAGAATGACAAGCAAGTTGTCAGTCCTGCGAAGAAGCCCAAAGCTGGACCAAAGCCTAAAACTGAGTGATTATACTGCAAAGGAAATGGTCACTAGAAGCGGAAATTCCTTGAATATTTGGTGGATAAGAAGGATGGCAAAGTGAACAAGGGTATATTTGATATACATGTTATTGATGTGTACCTTACTAGTGTTTATAGTAACCCCTGAGTATTTGATACTTGTTCGGTTGCTAAGATTAGTAACTCGAAACAGGAGTTACAGAATAAACAGAAACTAGTTGAGGGTGAGGTGATGATGTGTGTTGGAAGTGGTTCCAAGATTGATATGATCATCATCGCACACTCCCTATACTTTTGGGATTAGTGTTGAACCTAAATAAATGTTATTTGGTGTTTGCGTTGAGCATGAATATGATTTGATCATGTTTATTGCAATACGCTTATTCATTTAAAGTCAGAGAATAATTGTTGTTCTGTTTACATGAATAAGACCTTCGATGGTCATACACCCAATGAACATAGTTTGTTGGATCTCGATCGTAGTGATACACATATTCATAATATTGATGCCAAAAGATGAAAAGTTAATAATGATAGTGCAACTTATTTGTGGCACTGTCGTTTGGGTCATATCGGTGTAAAGCGCATGAAGAAACTCCATAAAGATGGATTTTCGGAATCACTTGGTTATGAATCATTTGATGCTTGCGAACCGTGCCTTTTGGGCAAGATGACTAAAAACTCCGTTCTCCGGAACAATGGAACAAGATACTGACTTATTGGAAATAATACATACCGATGTATGTGATCCAATGAGTGTTGATGCTCGTGGCAAGTATCGTTATTTTCTGACCTTCACAAAATGATTTGAGCAGATATGGGTATATCTACTTGATGAAACACAAGTCTGAAACATTTGAAAAGTTCAAAGAATTTCAGAGTGAAGTGTAAAAATCATCGTAACAAGAAAATAAAGTTTCTACAATCTGATCGCGGAGACGAATATTTGAGTTACGAGTTTGGTCTTCAGCTAAAACAATGTGGAATAGTTTCATAGCTCACGCCACCTGGAACACCACAACGTTATGGTGTGTCCAAACGTCGTAACCGCACTTTATTGGATATGGTGCGATCTATGATGTCTCTTATCGGTTTTACCACTATCGTTTTGGGGTTGTGCATTAGAGACAGCTGCATTCACGTTTAAAAGGGCACCATCTAAATCCGTTGAGACGACACCGTATGAACTATGGTTTAGCAGTAAACCTAAGTTGTCATTTCTTAAAGTTTGGAGTTGCGATGCTTATATGAAAAAAGTTTCAACCTGATAAGCTCAAACCCAAATCGGAGAAGTGCGTCTTCATAGAATACCCAAAGTTAACTATTGGGTACACCTTCTATCACAGATCGGAAGGCAAGTTATTCATTGCTAAGAATGGATCCTTTCTAGAGAAGGAGTTTCTCTCAAAAGAAGTGAGTGGGAGGAAAGTAGAACTTGATGAGGTAACTGTACCTGCTCCCTTATTGGAAAGTAGTTCATCACAGAAATCTGTTCCTGTGACTACTACACCAATTAGTGAGGAAGTTAATGATGATGATCATGAAACTTCAAATTAAGTTACTACAGAACCTCGTAGGTCTTCCAGAGTAAGATCCGCACCAGAGTGGTACGGTAATCCTGTTCTGGAAGTCATTTTACTAGACCATGATGAACCTACGAACTATGAGGAAGCAATGATGAGCCTAGATTCCACGAAATGGCTTGAGGCCATAAAATCTGAGATATGATCCATGTATGAGAACAAAGTATGGACTTTGATTGACTTGCTCGATGATCAGGAAGCCATGTTAAATAAATGGATCTTCAAGAGGAAGACGGACATTGATAGTAGTGTTACTATCTACTAAGCTCGACTTGTTGCAAAAGGTTTTCGACAAGTTCAAGGTGTTGAATACGATGAGATTTTCTCACTCGTATCGATGCTCAAGTCTGTCTGAATCATGTTAGCAATTGCCACATTTTATGAAATCTGGCAAATGGATGTCAAAATTGCATTCCTTAATGGTTTTCTCAAAGGAGAGTTGTATATGATACAACCAGAAGGTTTTGTCGATCCGAAAGGTGCTAACAAATTGTGCAAGCTCTAGCGATCCATCTATGGACTGGTGCAAGCATCTCGGAGTTGGAATATATGCTTTGATGAGTTGATCAAAGCATATGGTTTTATACAGACTTTTTGAAGAAGCCTGTATTTACAAGAAAGTGAGTGGGAGCTCTGTAGCATTTCTAATATTATATGTGGATGACATATTGTTAATTGGAAATGATATGGAAATTCTAGATAGCATGAAAGGATACTTGAATAAGAGTTTTTTAAAGCAAGACCTCGGTGAAGCTACTTACACATTGAGCATCAAGATCTATATAGTTAGATCAAGACGCTTGATGAGATTTTTCAATGAGTACATACCTTGATAATTTTTTTTTAAATAGTTCAAAATGGAACAGCCAAAGAAGGAGTTCTTCCCTGTGTTACAAGGTGTGAAGTTGAGTAAGACTCAAGACCCGACCATTGCAGAAAATAGAAAGAGAATGAAAAGTCATTCCCTATGCCTCAGTCATAGGTTCTATAAAGTATGCTATGCTGTGAACCAGACCTATTGTATACCTTGCTCTGTGTTTGGCAAAGGAATACAATTTTGATCTAATAAGTAGATCACTGACATGGGTCAAGAATATCCTTAGTGAGGACTAAGGAGATGTTTCTCGATTATGGAGGTGATAAAAGAGCCCGTCGTAAAAGTTACAACGATGCAAGCTTTTTACACCAATCCAGATGACTCTAAGTCTCAATCTGGATACATATTGAAAGTGGGAGCAATTAGCTAGAGTAGCTCCGTGCAGAGCATTGTGGGCATAGAATATTTGTGAAATACATACGGCTCTGAATATGACAGACCCGTTGACTAAGCTTCTCTCACGAGCAAAACATGATCATACCTTAGTACTCTTTTGGGTGTTAATCACATAGCGATGTGAACTAGATTATTGACTCTAGTAAACCATTTGGGTGTTGATCGCATGATGATGTGAACTATGGGTATTAATCACATGCATATGTGAATATTGGTGTTAAATCACATAGCGATGTGAACTAGATTATTGACTCTAGTGCAAGTGGGAGACTGAAGGAAATATGCCCTAGAGGCAATAATAAAGTTATTATTTATTTCCTTATTTCATGATAAATGTTTATTATTCATGCTAGAATTGTATTAACCGGAAACATAATACATGTGTGAATACATAGACAAACATAGTGTCACTAGTATGCCTCTACTTGACTAGCTCGTTGAATCAAAATGGTTAAGTTTCCTAGCCATAGACATGAGTTGTCATTTGATTAACGGGATCACATCATTAGGAGAATGATGTGATTGACATGACCCATTCCGTTAGCCTAGCACTTGATCGTTTAGTATGTTGCTATTGCTTTCTTCATGACTTATACATGTTCCTGTAACCATGAAATTATGCAACTCCCGTTTACCGGAGGAACACTTTGGGTGCTACCAAACGTCACAACGTAACTGGGTGATTATAAAGGAGTACTACAGGTGTCTCCGAAGGTACATGTTGGGTTGGCGTATTTCGAGATTAGGTTTTGTCACTCCGATTGTCGGAGAGGTATCTCTAGGCCCTCTCGGTAATGCACATCACTATAAGCCTTGCAAGCAATGTAGCTAATGAGTTAGTTACGGAATGATGTATTATGTAACGAGTAAATAGACTTGCCAGTAACGAGATTGAACTAGGTATTGGATACCGACGATCGAATCTCGGGCAAGTAACATACCGATGACAAAGGGAACAAAGTATGTTGTTATGCGGTTTGACCGATAAAGATCATCGTAGAATATGTACGAGCCAATATGGGCATCCAGGTTCCGCTATTGGTTATTGACCAAGAATAGTTCCAGGTCATGTCTACATAGTTCTCGAACCCGTAGGGTCCGCACGCATAAGGTTTCAATGACAGTTATATTATGAGTTTATGAGTTTTGATGTACCGAAGGAGTTCGGAGTCCCGGATGAGATCGGGGACATGACGAGGAGTCTCGAAATGGTCCAGACGTAAAGATCGATATATTGGACGACTATATTCGGAATTCGGAAAGGTTTCGAGTGATTCGGGTATTTTTCGAAGTATCGGAGAGTTTCGGGAATTCGCCGGGAGAAGTATTGGGCCTTATTGGGCCATATGGGAAAGAGAGAGGGGCTGCCTAGGGCAGGCCGTGCGCCCCCCCAAGGCCTAGTCCGAATTGGACTAAGGGGAGGGGCCGCACCCCCTCCTTCCTTCCCTTCTCTCTTCCCTTTCCTTCTCTCCTACTCCTACTACATGGAAGGTCTCCTAGTTGGACTAGGAAAGGAGGGACTCCTACTCCCGGTGGGGGTAGGACTCCTCCCTGGCGCGCCCTCCCTTGGCCGGCCGCCCCCTCCCCCTTGCTCCTTTATATACGGGGGCAGGGGGGCACCCCATAACACACAAGTTGATCTACAGATCGTTCCTTAGCCGTGTGCGGTGCCCCCCTCCACCATATTCCACCTCGGCCATATCGTCACGGAGTTTAGGCGAAGCCCTGCGCCGGTAGAACATCATCATCGTCACCATGCCGTCGTGCTGACGGAACTCATCCCCAAAGCTTTGCTGGATCGGAGCCCGGGGATCGTCATCGAGCTGAACGTGTGCTGAACTCGGAGGTGCCGTACATTCGGTGCTTGGATCGGTCGGATCGTGAAGACGTACGACTACATCAACCGCGTTGTGCTAACGCTTCCTCTTACGGTCTACGAGGGTACGTGGACAACACTCTCCCCTCTCATTGCTATGCCATCACCATGATCTTGCGTGTATGTAGGAATTTTTTTGAAATTACTACATTCCCCAACACTCTTATCATCTCAAGATAAGTTTTTGCATCACATACCCTGCTTTTCCTCCAACTTACACTTAAGTTCAGACAGTTCCGTGGCATGCGTGGTTGCCGCTCGCATCGAAGCATGTGCATCAAAATAAACATATATGTTAGCTCCTGCAAAGCATTATTCGATCCTCTGTTTGGCCTCTCTTCTCAAACGCCGAACAGAGTGTCAGGGGATACTTTCTATATACAGGTTTTTCCTTTCGCAAATAATCAAAAAACATATTACTTCACATACCTCAAAGCCTGTTAAAAGGCTGGTATAGGCTTGGTTCAATCCACTCTTAGCAGAACGAACCTTTTCAACCACTGTACCCATAAGGGTACCGTGTTCCTCCACAATGGAAGCACTTTGAAGCGCTTCCACCAGAGTGTTCGGCGCCTCCAGATAGATTGAGGACGCTGGTGGAGATGGCTCGTCCTCTTTCTTCGAAGGAGGCTGCTGGTCCGATTCTCGAGCCGTCTGGGTCTCCGGAATAGTATTCGGATGAGAGCCGAATTGAGCGTTGCCCCCATCGCCGGTCTCCATGGGAGTTGATTTCCCCCTCTTTTCGGCAATAGAGGTATTACCCTCTGCCACCACCTTCACAGCCTCCTGTACCTCCCCATGGCCTGGAGAGTTTCTTTGGGACAACACTTGGGTGTTATCCATCGTAGTGGGTGGAGAGGTATGCGGAGGCGACTCGCCCTCCATCGCGTTCATCCCTAGCGAGTTCCCAGATGATGATGATTTTTTGGGGAGATCACGAGCCGGGATATAATACGCAATTCAGTATGTTAAAGTAATATGGCATAAAGTCGAATTTGTGTATGGTGTCTTCGGATACTCACGATTCTGCCAAGGGCTTCAGCCTGGGGCACCGCTTTGGGATGGCGTTGGCATCCGCTTCAGAATCATCCGAAAGAGAGGGCTTTCCCTTCTTGCTCGCCTCTGCCTCCAGATCCGCAGAAGCCGCCCTTTTCTTCTTCCCCCCTTGGGGGAAGAGTTACTCTCTTCCTCCTCTGCATCTTCGTCATGAGAGGAGGAGGGCTCGGTGTCTTCGAACACGGTATCTGAAGCGCCCTTACGACGGAGGCCACTTCTGGCCTCCTTGCCCTTCTTCTGGGTCTTCTTCTCCTACGCCTGATATGGCACCGGAACCGGCATCTTTGTTAGCAAGGGGGTGGCTTCATCCTCGGGCAGCAGAGCCGGACATTTGATCTGCTCCGCCTTCTTGGTCCAGCCCTATGGGAATAAGAAAGTTCAGTATACTCCTTGGATTTGCAAATAAAAGTTATCATGAAACTTACAGGAGTGGTTGGACGTGCGTTGTCAAGGCCGCGACTTTTGAGTTTTGAAGAGCAGCTTCCATATATCTTCGTGCGTCGTACCAAAGAACCGCTGCAGTGTCCAAGGACCGGCCGGGTCGAATTCCCACATACATTGAGTTCGGCGCTGACAAGGGAGAATCCGATAAAAAAGCATCACCGGGATCACGCTGGCGAGGCTGGTGTTCTTGTTTATCATGCCCTTGACGCGGCTCTCCAGCGTCGTCACCTCGTCAGGCGACTCCCAATCCAGGCCATAATTGCTGGAGGCGGACGTGGCAGCGGTCCAGATGCCCGCGAAGCTTCCCGTACTTTTCTCTCCGGTGTGCAGGAAAGAGCACGTCTGAACCGTCAAACAGACCGATATAGATTCGCGTTAGATAGCACAACAGATCGAAACGGTGCGATCCAGATTTGTGCGTACAGTTTGAGAGTCTGCCTTGGAGATGCCCTTACAAGGCAAGTGTCCTACTGGATGGATCTTCTTCCGAGAATGGATTGGGCGTGCTGTCGTACTCCGATCTTTATAATCCAGTCATAATCCAATGAACGCGTGGCTTCCTTTCAAGAGAAAATAGAAAATGTAGAAAACAAGTAGTAGTGCGTTCCACGTGCTGCCAATCATTCACACGAAGAATAGTCTTTTTCTTTCTTGAGCTACACTGGAAGAAGCGTTGATTAGCACTCTAGAGCTCAATCGATCCCCAGCCGCCACCTTCCATCCCCATCTCCGGCGAGCTCTCCCGCTCATCCATCCGCGCCTCCGGCCAGCCAGCAGTTCTCCTCCGTCCCCGTCTCAATCGCCCTCTGTGGCGCCCGATTTACGAACAAGCAGTGGACAGAGGGCAGAGGCAAGGGGAACTGTTCTGTTCGCCGCTGCAAGAGGGACGGGGAGCCGGCCCGGCGGCGCAGCGGCACCACGTCCACACTCCTCTCCACGAGGTACCGAATCCATTTTCTCTTCTGGAAACTCAACCCGTTTCCTCCATTGCTGCTGCTCTGTTCTGCACAGTTTGACTGTAGCAGGTGATGGAACATTCATGTGCATATCTTGAACATTCACGCCGAGTTAACCGTTTCGGCTGTACCATACATAATCAGCACCCATTAGTTTCAGAAAAGCATGAAAGCTGGGGAGAGTGGACTTGTGCACGCAGCAATGCAAAAGAGATGAATAGCAAGAAACAGAGGAAGTTGGCCATGAATCAAGTTTGGTGTCCTGTCATTGTCTTATCCACTTTTTTTGCAGGGGTCTTATCGACTTAGTAATGTAGATTTTTCAAAACTATTTGATGTTGCCCTTTGGGTGTCTGATTGCATTTATAAGTTTAACACATCTTTTTTTCAAGGAAGATCATGAATTGATGTATACTGGCAGGTAGCGTGGTCAAGCTGCCTCTAGTGAATCGATTGAATGAACTACAAAATCTTTTAAATCATGCATTTTCTAATCCCAGCCTAGTTGAAGGTGATGCAATAAAATGTCCAATCACAAGTTGTAGGAATTGCACCGAATGGATCATATAGTGGATGATCTAGTAGCTGACAGTGCAGTAGCATTCTCCTGTGCTTAGTTCTGTACTCAGCTTTATAAGAATATTTATTTACCATAATGTTGGCCTATTATGAAATGTAGGAGCCTAGTTACTGAAGTCCCTCTGTTGGATCAAAGTCATTTTCTACAGAACAGAAGAGTAATCTCCCTCTGCAGTTAGTCTATCCTGTGGTTACTGAGTAATTGGAAAGCTGGATCTAGTGGCCTCTGTTTTCTTACGCTTCAAGGGCGCTCTGCTATAAAATCGCTAATGGATTACCGAGATACTGCAGCACTAAATGACCTTGAGCTCATGCTACTAGATGAAACGGCTGACCCAAAGGCCTTACCACTATCACTTCTGAAAGACATCACAAATGATTTCTCTAATGATCGACAAATCGGTATATAAGGTAATACTTGGGCGATGGGCGACTCCGCTGGCGCCTTCGCGGGCCCCTCCGCCGCCTCTGCCTCCGCGCCGCCGGCGCCCCTCCCCGCCCCCTTCCCGCCGGCCTCTCCGGCCGCGGCCCCGCCGCCGCCCTCCGCGCCGGTCGCCCCGACGGCTCCCTTCCGGTGGGCTGACTGCGTGGAGGACGCGCCGTTCCCCCCTCCCTCCTCTCCCCCGGCTCCCTCCACCCCCCGCTCCTCCCGCCGGCCCGTCCTGCCCCGCCGGCTGGCTAGCTCAGCCCCCCACGTGAGGGGCTCTGCTCCCGGCAGGCGGGCGCCGCCGCCGGCCCCCTCGGCGCCCCGGAGCCCGGCTCGGGTGCCGCCCCCCCCCCCCCCCCCCCCCCAAGGTGTGGCCTTGGCCGGTAGGGCTCTCCGCCGCCGCCGCGTGCTGGCCTGGGGCGTGGCCGGGCGCGCCGATCAGGGCCCCGCCCGCTCCTCCTGGTGCCGGCCGGCGGTGGGGGCTTGTTGGGCTGCTGGGCCCCGGCCCATCGCGCCCGGTGGCCCCTGCGCGACCCACCGCGGGTCGCCCCCCCCCCTCCCCTTGCAGGCTGGCCCAATCTGGGTGGACCAACCCCGTGCCCTAGGCCCAGCGGAGGGGGCATCTGCTCGATTTGGCCTCCCCGTGGTCTCCCTCTGCCCCCGTCCCTGTGCGCCGCCGCCACCTCTCCCCTTCCCCGTCCCGCTCCCCTGCCCACCTCCACCCCTCGCCTCGCTCCTCCGGCGCCCCCTGCCGCTCCCCCTCCATCGTCCGGCCGGCCAGCTCCCCCTTCCCCACTCGCTCCCCTCGCCCCGTCCCTCCCGGCCCCCGCCGCGCCGCGGTCGGCCATGCCGCGGGAGTGGAATGACCCGGCTCCCCGGGCGAAGCGGAAGGCGGGAGACCCCTCCCCCCCGCGCGCGACTCGTCCCGCCCCTCCCCCGACTCCCTCCGGCGGGAGGAGGAGCTCCGGCGCGAGCTCCGGGAGCTTCGGGACGGCCGCCGCTCCGCCTCCCGCCGTGATGACCGGGCGCGGTCCCGGTCGCCGCAGGCGTCGTCGGGGGACTGGCGCGCCCGCCGGCGCTCCCCGTCGCCGTCCCGTCGTCGGGAACGCTCCCCGTCCCCCTCCCGTCCGGCCCGGGTCGGCTCGCCTCGCCCGAGGGACGGTATCCTCCCCACCCCGGACACTCGCCGCTACGTCCCTCCGCACGCGGCCTCCACTGGGGCTGCGGCCCCGGCTCCGGCTCATGGTGGTGGCACCTCCCGCAGCCGTCCTGGGCCTGCCAAGAAGAAGAAGCGCCGGGGTGTCCGCCTCACTCCGGCCGTGCCACCCCCCGTGGGTCCGGGAGCCTCCTCCGCTCCGGGCCCCGTCTCCGATCTTCCTCGCCCCCCATGCTTCAACTGTGGGGTGAGGGGGCATTCTCAGGTTGCTTGCGTCAACCCCCAGTGCTGCTACCTCTGCAAGGATCCCGGCCATCCCGCCATTCTGTGCCCAGATAGACCGGTGGTTTCGGAGCTCATGATGTATGGGCATGGGATCGAGGGGTTGGGCTTCTTCCACCTCGAGGTCCCGGACGCCCCCCCTCCGTTGCCCTCCCTTCAGGCGATTGTCACGGTCGTTGATGGGGTGGCGTCCCCAGAGATGATCGAGGCTGAGCTCAACCACCTCTACCGCCACCAGTGGGACTGGGTGGTCACCCCCACAGCCGGTCACATCTTCTCCGTCATCTTCCCCGACTCCGTCAGCTTCGGCTACGCGACGCGTAGTGGCCGGATCACTCTCGCGCTCAACCAGCTGGTTGTCGAGATATCCGAGCCAGTACTCGACGCTCAGGCCGTGGCTGTCCTCGACACCGCCTGGATCCTCATCTCCGGTCTCCCCGATATTGCGCGGTCCGAGCTCGTCATCCGCCAGATGTCTCGCCTCTTGGGCAAGGTGGTGGTGGTCGACGAGCTCTCATTGCGCAAGGAGGAGGAGGTGCGGGTCAAGGTCAAGTGCCTCGACTCCTCCAAGCTGCGCACTTCGGTCCGGGTCTTCTTCAACGACCAGGGCTTCGACCTCAGGATCGCCCCTGAGCCTCCCAATCACGTTGGGCGTCCCTGCTCCCTCGACGTCGGCCCCCCTGGTGACAACCCGGGGGCCGGCGGAGACTACCACGGCCGCCACCGCTCTCGTCCTCACCGCTCGGATGAGGAGGGGGCGTCCGAGGACTCCCGCTCCCCATCCCCCTCGCCCCCCCCCCCCCCCTTCGTCTGCGGGGGGCAAGGGCCGCCAGGCCGCCTCTCACCCCCCGGTGGATGGCCCGCCTATCTCTGACGTGTCGCCATCCGAGGGGAGCGACATCTCCAGTGTGGGCCTGGTGGTCTGCCCGGCCTCCTCTCCGCGCTCCCCCACCTCGTCCCCGCCACCTGTGCTGGCCCCGGTCGGCCTGCTCCATGGCCTGCTCTTCGACTCTTCGGCGGCGCCCGCGGGTGGGGGGACGCCTCCTGTGGTTGTCCCCCCCACTCCGGCTTCGCCTCCCCCCGTCGCCATCTCCTCCCCGCAGCCTGACGCTCCTCCGGCCCCGTCGTCTCCACGGGCTCCCTCGGAGGCCTGCTCTCCGGCCCCTAGTGCGCCTCCTCCCCCTCTGGCCGCACCATCACCCCCGGCCCAGATCTTCCTCGGTTGTACTGGGTCAGGACTGCTGCCCTCCCCTCCGTCGTCTCCTGGGGCGGGGGCGGCCCGGATCATCACGCCTCTGGCGGCCCAGCCCCCCCCCCTCCCCGATCTGTCGCCTACTCCTGTCGCAGTCGGTCGGCCTCCTCCCCGGTGGTGGCCTCCCGCCGGAGTGCTCGGCTGGGCGCTGCCCACCCTGAGGGCAGCCCGGCGCTGCCCATCCCCGAGCGGGCGGAGCTCCGCGCTGCCGCCCGTAACCTGGAGCCAGGTACGCCCTCCATTCCCCCCTCTGCTTCATCTTGTTCTTTCTCCGCGCTTGAGTCTGTTCCGCTGGGTCATCTCGCCAAAGTGGCCTCCGACTCCGCGATCATTTTCCGAGGGGAAGTTGGCCCCCCTCTCGCCCAGATCACGGCCATCAGAGCCCGTGAGGTTCTCGATGGGAAACTTGCGGAGGCCCGGGCGGCCCTCCTCATTCCCCCAGCCGCCTCTACGTCTGGGGGATCTTCCTCTCCGCCTCGGCCGCAGCCGACGGCCCCTCCTCCCTCGGTGGCCGTGCCAGAGATTCGGGGACGCACCCGCTCCCGCACGGTGGCCCTTCGTGCGCCTAGCGCTTCCTGTGTTCTGGGGTCAAGCAGCCCCCCAATGGCTCCTTAATGCGGGCCCTCTTCTGGAACATCCGCGGCTTCGGCCATGATGGCCGCCGCCACCAGTTAGTGGAATACATGCGAGATGAGCACATCGACATCGTGGCTGTGCAAGAGAACATGCGTCGCGATTTTGCGCTCCCTGAGCTTGACCGGCTGAGCTCTCACCTCTTTGCGTGGCACTGGCTCCCTTCTAGTGGGAGCGCGGGCCACTCGGGTGGCATCCTTTTAGGTGTGAAGGATGCCACCTTTGAGGTGGGCAGCATGGATAGGGGCGAATTCTTCGTCAGCATGGAGCTTTTCGAGAGGTCGCTCAACTTCAAGTGGGAGATCATCATTGTATATGGACCGGCCGATCATAGTAGGTCGGCCTCCTTCTTGGAGGAGCTCCACCGGAAAATCTCGGCCGCCTCCCTCCCCGTGGTTGTAGGGGGCGACTTCAACCTGCTGCGCGTTGCGGAGGACAAGAACAATGGCAATGTTTGCTTTGCCCGGATGGACATGTTTAACGACTTCATTGCCGACCTCGCCCTCTGGGAGATTGATCGGGTTGGGGCCCGTTTTACTTGGACCAACCGACAAGCCTCCCCGACCCTGTCCGTCTTGGACAGGGTCCTAGTTTCCCCGGAATGGGACCTCCGATGCCCCCTAGCCTCTCTTCGCGCCATCACCCGGATTGGTTCCGACCACGTCCCCTTGCTCCTCTCCTCCGCGGACGAGCGTCCACTGATCCCCCCTCGGTTCCGGTTTGAGACCTTCTGGCTTTCCCAGGCCGGGTTTACCGATGCCGTCTGTGCTCGGTAGATCGAGGCTCGGGCCCACCCCCACCCTCGCCCCCCTTCTGCTATTGACGCGTAGCACTTCTGTGCGAAGCGTGGCCGGCAATTTATGAAGGGCTGGGGGCCAACCTGGGCCGTGACGCCAGGGAGCGTAAGAAGGCGTTGCTCACCACGATCCAGGCCCTCGACTTTAGGGCTGACGCGGTGGGTCTCTCCCCGGACGAGTGGCTCTCCCGCTATGACCTCGAAAACCAGCTCTCCGTGATTTACACCGATGAGGAAGCCTATTAGCGCCTTCGGGTCGCTCAGCGTTGGGTCCTGAAGGGTGACGCAAATACGGCTTACTTCCAGGCAATTGCCAACGGGCGCCATAGACGCAACACCATTCCCTGCCTTTGGGATGGGGTAACCCTCCTCCAGGACCCCCGGGACATCCGCTCCCATGTCGACGGCTTCTATCGTTCCCTCTTCTCTCCCGCTCCTCGGAGCGGCATCTCCCTCGCACCTGATTGTTGGGCCGGCGCCCAACTTGTCTCTGACGCAGAGAACGCGTCCCTGGCGGCCCCCTTCTCTGAGCAGGAGGTCTGGGAGGCCATCAAGGGTATGAACTCCTCCTCTGCTCCGGGCCCGGACGGTCTTCCGGTCATTTTCTTCCAGACCTTCTGGAACGTGATTAAACCAGAGGTCATGGCCATCTTTGATGAATTCTTCGTGGGATCTATTGACCTAGGCCGCCTCAACTTCGGGACCATCTCCCTCATCCCCAAGGTCCCTGGGGCGACTGACATCCGCCAGTTCCACCCGATTACGGTCATTAACGTGATCTTCCGGATCCTGGCCAAGGGGTACGCCAATAGGGTGACCCTGCTTGCAGATCGGATTACCCACCCTAATCAATCAGCCCTCATTAAGGGTCGGTACATCCTGGATGGTGTCCGGGTGCTTCATGAGGTTCTTCATGAGGTCCGGGTCAAGCGCCTGAAGGCGGTCTTTCTGAAGATCGATTTTCACAAAGCCTATGATACGGTTAGCTGGTCCTTCCTTAGGGAAGTCCTTCTTCGGAAGGGCTTTGACGACCGATGGATCACGAGAGTCATGCAAATGGTCTCTTGCAGTCGCACGGCGGTCAGCATCAACGGCGAGATCGGTCCCTTCTTCCCTACCCTATGTGGGGTGCGCCAAGGCGACCCCTTCTCCCCGTTCCTCTTCAATATGGTCGTGGACGCTTTGGCCTCCATTCTCGATAAGGCTAAAGCCGCGGGCCACATCCGAGGTATTACCCCCCACCTCTCTGGGGGCTCGGGAATCTCCATCCTCCAGTATGCTGACGACACGATCATCATGGTCGAAGGCTCGGAGATGGACATCACCAACCTCAAGTTCCTCCTTCTTTGCTTCCAACAGATGTCGGGCCTCAAGATCAACTTTGATAAGAGCGATGTTATGGTGATGGGATATTCCCCCGCTGAGTCTGTGGCCATTGCCAACAGACTTAATTGCCGCCTGGGCTCTTTCCCCACTACCTACCTTGGGACGCCCATTAGTGACTCGCGCCTCTCTGTCGCAGACCTACGCCCCTCCGTGACCAAGCTCCAGACCAGATGCGAGCCCTGGCAGGGGAGGTGGCTTTCCAAGGCGGCCTGGACTATCCTTATCAACTCCTCCCTCTCCAGCCTCCTCTTGTTTCTTATGAGTTTCTACAGCCTCCATGAATCTCTCCATAAGAAGATCGCCAAAATCCAGTCCCGATTCTACTGGGCTGGCGAGCATGGCAAGCAGAAGTATCACAAGGTCAGCTGGCCTGACATCTGCAAGCCCAGGGAGCAGGGTGGATTGGGCATCATGTGCTCCAAACGGATGAATATTGCCCTTCTATCCCGGTGGCTGTGGCGTATCACGCAGGGTCATGGTGGCCTCTGGCTGGACATTGTCCGGAATAAGTACCTGCGTGGTCAACCCCTTGCCTTCTGCCAAAAATCGGGAGGTTCTCAGTTCTGGCAGTCCCTCGTCCATCTTCTTCCGGTGCTCCGCATTGGTACCTCTATCTCGGTGGGGTCCGACCTCTCGACGCTCTTCTGGTTTGATCGCTGGGCTGGCGACTCTCACTTTGCGGCCCGCTTCTCCACCCTCTTCTCTATCGCTGTCGACCCCATGATCTCTGTTGATAGGGCCCTTCTTGACTTAGGGCGCCTCGCTTTCTGTTGGCCATTTGGGCCGGCGGAATCCGCCGCCTGGCGTGAGTTGCTTGACTGCGTTGCTCTACATGAGCCGGTGGTGGATGGGGATCAGGATCTTGTGCGCTGGCACCTGGAGCCGTCGGGCCAGTTCTCTACCAAATCGCTATACTTGGCCATTGCCCCCTCCTCCGCTCCCCTCCCCCTATCGATGGTGTGGTCCGTCCGCGTCCCCCTGAAGATTCGCATCTTCATGTGGCAGTGGATCCGTGGACGGATCCCGTCCGGTGTGGAGGTCCGCAAGCGTAATGGCCCGGGCACTGGTATCTGCCCCCTCTGTGCTGTTCCCGAGGACTCCAACCACATCTTCTTCGCCTGCGTCTCCGCCCGGTTCCTCTGGAGCTGCTTTCGCGAGATTGTCGGGGGCAGTTGGTGCCACACCAATTTCCCGGACTTATTTGCTGAACTCCAATTGCCCCCTTCGTCCTCTCGCCACATTAGGTGGCTCGAGGTTGGGGTCCTTGCCTGGACGCTTTGGACCGTTCGCAATAAGCTAGTGATCCAGCGTACTCCTCTTCGTCGCGCTACTGATGCTCTCTACAAATTCTCGGGTTTCTTGCAGCTTTGGCGGCCGCTTAGCCGCCCCCCGGATCGGGACGCCATCTCTGCCTTCATCGCCGATCTCCGCTCGATGGCCGTCCGCCTGTCGCCCCCGCCGCCGCCGCCTCCGCCGGAGCCTGACTAGATCGCCTGCACTGGGCCAGCTTTGTTTTTTCTCTTTTTTCTGGGCTTGTTGAGCTGTGCCCTCAGCAGAACCTTAATACTTTGTTGTGGTACTTGGGTGGTGTGTGTGTGGACCTGTTGTGGTTGTATGTCTTGTGGCGGTTTGCTTTATTTATAAAGCGGGGCGAAAGCCTTTTTCGGTATAAGGTAATACAACTTTGAAATGTCTAGTTTATTTGTGAACTCCACATGGTGCTGAAAAGGCATGTTTCTATCGCAGGGAGTACTTGAGAGCAGTACAATTGCTGTGAAGAGGTTGAGCGATATGTGTATGGATGAGAAGAAATTCAATGGAGAGGTTCAATGTTTGATGAAGGCAAGGCACAAAAACATAGTACGGTTTTTGGGATATTGTGCTGACACACAAGGGAATATGTTGAGCTACAACGGAAAATTAGTCATGGCAGATGTATGGCAAAGATTGCTTTGCTTCGAATACATGTCCAAAGGGAGTCTACGTGATTATATCAGTGGTAGGGACATGATTTTCTACACTATATTACTTTTTTGGTCAAGCATCCCCAACATATGTTATAAATCATTTACCATGCCATGTACTACCTACCATTGAATTATTAAAGAATCCAAGTGTCTTGAATTCTAAACCCACTTTCTCATGACCCCATATAGATGAATCTTGCGGACTTGAATGGAGAAAGCGCTACCAAATTATCAACGGAATTTGCCAAGGTTTAAATTATCTCCATGAGAATCGTATTGTTCACTTAGATCTGAAACCAGAAAATGTACTCCTAGATGACAATATGGTACCAAAGATTACTGACTTTGGTCTCTCAAGGTATTTTGAGGAAAGACAAACTAGCCAATCTATTACTTCAAATATTTCGGGTACACTGTAAGTTGTCTAAGTCTCTTCTAGTCTCATTTTTCTTTTTTCCTGAATGAATATATTTCATCCACCTTTTCTTTATGATGTAGGGGATATATTGCACCAGAACTCTACGATGGAGAAAAAATCACAATCCAGTCAGATATATATAGTCTTGGTATTATAATCATAGAGATACTAACAGGACGAAAAAGGTGTCCCGACGTTGAAGTTGTAAGAATAGCTATTCCCGATATTTAATTAGAAAAGATTACTTTTAGTCACTTAGCTATTCTCATATATAGACACCGAATTCACAGTAAACCAATAACTAAGCCAAAAAAAAAATTACGGTTACTCTCCACTTTCAATGAAGAACAAGCCAACCTTAACCACTAAGTGTTGCCCCTCACATGTACATATTAATTCTTGTGCACTCAAGGATTCATTTTCACTCTAGGCTAGTTTTGTGAATATAGTTTAAGGGTTGAAAACTGTCATTCTTCTTTGGACATTATCTACTAGTATTAGTGATAACACAGTTAGTAATCAGGTAAAAAAACACAGTTAGTAATGTAATAAATTATAGAAAAAAATAGAACAACACTTCTTGGAGCATATCAAGCCAGGTATAAATGTGTTTTACTGAAAATGGCTTTCACCCTGCTTTATATATAAAGCAAAGGTATAAATGTGTTTTAATGTAAAAATAACAATGAGCTTAGCCATATAAATGATTAATGGAGACTAAAACGTACACAATAACCAAGTATTTTTTACTGTACAAAATCAGATCTGTCTTTGGAGAAACCATTCACTTAAAGAACTATATGGAAAAACTGGAACTAAAATAAAGGCAAAGAAGTACATATGCATCTTGATTATTACTTACATGAAGTACTTCACTTCATATTACAATTTTTTGTTATTGACCATGAAAGTGCAGTTTAAATGCTGATAGATGTGACTAGAAACCATTGGTGCAAACTTCACTTTTTGAAGGACTTTTGTCATTAGTTGATGGTTGAATATTACAGGTACTTGAGAGATGGTGTGAAAGGTTGGGAAAACCACTAGAAGACACACATGTGGAACAAGTACGAGTTTGGACTGAAATAGGGATAGAGTGCAGCGACTTCAATCCAGCAAAGAGGCCTGTTAGTACACACAAGATAATCGAAAGGCTCAAGGAAACAGAAACTACAGATGAGGTGGGTATTTTAAAACAAAAAGGTGTAACAGGTCCCTGGTGCCTAGGCACCCTCTGTGAACAGTAAATTCAGAAAAAAAAACTGAAACTTTGTGACAACAAAGATGGTCAAACTTTGTAGGGTCTTGCAAGTTTGTATGCCAAAATATCATGTACAGAAAGGTGTACAAACGAGTTTTCAGATTTCAGTGTTAAAAGTGCTCAAAACTTCAAACACTGAAATCTTTTTCGCGTGTAGAGCTCCTCGAAAGGTTTTTTGGCATGAAAATTTCCAAGCACCTACAAAATTTTATCATCTTTGATGTTGCAAAGTTTCAGATTTTTTGATTTTTTCCTCTCTTTTTTTTGATTTTACTGTTCACAGAGGGGCACCCAGGAGCTGAAAAGGCACTCTCATTTTAAAATAGAATCGGCTGCCTGAATATGGTGTGTGAGGTGAAGTGGACATGGTTGTTGGTACATGTTATTATGTGTCCAAATTTTGGTGGATCTGTGATACTACGCAACATTTAAACACAATGACAGTTTAGGATCTATTTATATCATTGACAACAGATGCATCCGTGCATCTTACCACAAAATCTGAAATTCAACATTTAAGACCAAAGGGAAATGGGGAAATGTACTGTGATTAGTTTATAGAGTTACTAATTATAATATAGTTTGTCAATTTAGATATTTGTTCACATCGAGTAAAATGAAACATTACTGACTTTTTGTTTCATGGTAGTTTTAGTTCCCCTTTTGTCCTATTTTTAGCCAAAAAGAATTGCCTTTGAAATTCAGCAACAATTCTGATGATGTAAATTTTCAGTTAAATTCTTTGCTAATCTTGTTGCATGTTTCAACATCTAACACAAATGTGTAGTGGACAAAATTCTAGTGATAGTATATTAAATTATTGATTTGCTTGATGGAATATTTCAGCAATTATTTCCTTGTAAATATGCTTATATGATGAACCTGAGAACAATAGCTAGAGTAAGAATAGCCTAGGGCTCTAGGTCAAATTAAATATCGCCTCCATTGTTCTGAGTGACAAGTACAATGTTGTTCTAGGAAACTCACTGGACTGCATTTATATTTAAAATTGATCACGTAAGTTAGATGTCTAGCAATTAATTCAATAAAAAGGACTTTAGTTGGAAATTCACCATGACATTAACAGCACAAGCTCTTCTCTTGCAGGTATCCAGTGTCTTATCCAGCATTGTACCCACCAAGCTATTTGTCCATCCGCATCTCCTCTGCTTTCCCTGCGTACCGAACAAGCTGATCCCATGTTCACTGAACCTTAGAAACTTCACAGATGAACATTTTGCATTTAGGCTTGCGGAGTCGTATGCAGAAGAAACTGAGCGGCGCTTTGCCAAATTGCCACTGTACGGGGTCGTGTCGCCGAGGTCAACACACACTCTTAGTTTGACACTCCAGGAACGGGACGAAAAATCCATTCATTTGGTCCTAGAGAGCAGTACATTTAAGGACGCACATATGCGAATGTACTGTAGCGAATTTAGAGGGGACACGTTTTTAGAAGAAATCAAAGAGAAAGGTAATATGCTGCAGCGAGTGATAGTGAAAGCTGTTGCTACTACTGCACAGAGAGAGATAACGTCTGAGGTACGTACATTGGCCAGTATACACCCCTTGATAAATCAGTACAGTGGCATATGCCAGCATTTATTAAACATATCCTTTTATCTTTTGTTGTGGCAAATATTGGCCTGTATTATCAAATAACATTCTAACTAAGTTCTGTCATCTTTGTCTTTTCTATTCACTTGCATGATCGATATGGTCATGATCGCATTCCACTGGCTATCATTTGGCAGCTAATCCCAAATAAAACGAAGGTATGCATCTGTTTCGCACATTTCTCTGATTTGTATATTTATAGCGTCCTAGACATTGCCATAACCTCATATTTAGCAAACTCACTATCTTGCTTGCAAGCATTCTAGACATATATTTTTATGAACACAACTTTGAGGTGGTTCCTGAAAATTAATCACAGACTTGTTCAATCAGATCTTATTCAAGAGCCCATTCACCTCTTTGGACTGCCAAGATGTCAACCTAACCAAGCAATGGTGGGTCTTCTTACTGCATTTTCGTTTGCGCAGCACGGATTATATATTATATTTTCATTGTTGTATACTCTTTTTTTAAAGGATTGTTGTATACTCTTGAATGTTGAGATGACCACCCAGCCTTTGCCGGTCTTGAATACCAAAAATTAACAGATACATTGTAGTCCATTTTTGGAGAGATTGCTAACACATAATTTTTGCCAAGGATAAATATTAAAAAAATGCTTTCATTGAGATGACCACCCAGCCTTTGCCGGTCTTGAATACCAAAAATTAACAGATACATTGTAGTCCATTTTTGGAGAGATTGCTAACACATAATTTTTGCCAAGGATAAATATTAAAGAAATGCTTTCATTGAGAGTTGAACTCAAGACCTCCCGCTTACTAAACGGGTGCTCTAACCAACTGAGCTATGAAAGCATTTCTTTGTTTGCATATATAAGGTGTGTTACTTGTGGATGTTTTCTGATTTCATTGGCGTGTTGCAGGATAATAACAGGCCATATACGGGGATATGTTTTCATTTGGGACGGTCAAACACAGGCAAGTGATACATACTTATAGTGCAAAAATATAAGGACTAAAAGCACTATATTTGTTATCAACAGACTTATGTACATCTATATACTAAAGTACCAAATGTAGGGCTCGCTTCAGTGCTTGTAGTCGTCGCTAGGTGGTCTACGGATCTGGATGTAATTTTTATTTTTGATGTTCGTTGTACTGCCATGATTGAAGATGAGTAGATGGGAAGTTTTCTCGCAAAAAAAAAGACAATACATATGATGTAAGGCTACTACCAAATTTGGGGCTCAAATTGTCTACATTAGTGTCGTCGGTGTAGTGAATTCACTTTGGCTTGAGGATTCCCCGAAACAAATAAATCTAATATACACACACGTACTACATAAGATCGTGATTACCGAATCAGTAACAACTGCTGCGTTACATAGGTTTTTCTTCTGCATTGACTAACAAAGTACTTTGCTTTTGCTCGCAGAGGAAAGTAGATTCGTTTAAAGTCTCCACCGACAAAGGCATGCAATTTGAGTTCTATTTTTTAAAATTCTTTCTTGTTAAGTTCTTCAGCCATATATACTGTATTACAAATAAAAAGATGATGACTCTGTCTGCAGTTGTTTTGGTTAAATTTATAGTACGAAAACAATGGTTTGTGGCTGGAGCCGGAGATGGCTTTATTCACATCTACAATTACGAAACGAAACGGCAGCAAGTCCCAAGTTTCACAGCTCATGCTGGGAAATTGACATCACTGGCCGTTCATCCAAGCAAACCGTACTTGATGTCATGGAGTTCTGATGAAATGAAGCTTTGGGATTGGGACAAAGCCTGGGAGTGCACACAAACGTTCAAGTGCAAACACTCGGGTTATATTTGCCAAGTCATGTTTAACCCAAAAAACTCCAACAGTTTTGTCACTGCCTCAGCCAATCACATGATAGAGGTATGAGTTTCCTATTTTATTTCAACTTAATTTTGACATTACGTAGATATGTGGTTCTACTAGACCTTCATTGCAAAACCTAATGTTTGGTGTCCAGGTTTGGGATTTTGATTCTCCTCAATGTAAATACACACTCTCTGGGCACTGGGACAGAGTTAACTGCCTTGATTTCTTCACACATGACAATCAGCAGTATTTGATTACTGGATCTAGTGATTGTAGCGCGAAGGTTTGCCATTTCTATTGATTTTTTTGCTAATACATTATGCGCATGACATTTCTTATGATCCACCCTTTGTTTTGGCAAATCAGATATGGGACATGCACAGCAATATGTGTGCTCATACACTACACGCTTCCATGTCTCCGGTTATGTCTGTCATGTTTCATCCCAATCTTCAGGTTCTAATTACAGGTTTAGAAGATGGCACTGTTTATTTGTGGAGTTCAACTAATTTCAGGTAATTGGTTCTTGTGCAACATGTGCACATGTTTCAAATTGCTGTTGTTTTCATGGATTGTTGTACTAAATTTCTACAATCCCAGGCTTGAGAGGATTATTAACCCTCCTGTAATTGAACCCCCTGCTTGGGGTTTCGGATGGATATACAATATTTTTAGCAGCCCCGTAAGTGAACATGTTTGGGGTCTCGCATGTTCGATGAAATCAAAAGGGTAATGAATACTTTTCTGGCTATTATTCTTATTATTACCGCCGTGGAGAAATGCTTAGAAAGATTATTTATTTTGGAGCGTTTACTGCATATTTTTTGAAAGAGTGTAAAATGGACATACAAATGTTATCCTCCACAAATGTGAGTGTTAATTCCGATAAATACTAGGAAAATTCGGGTGCAAAACAGCACGACTCGGCGAGGGAACAAGCTGTCTTTAATTCTTTTGCTTATACTCAGCTTGCCATGTTGATCTTTGGTATTGTATATCTACATGGTTCCATAAAATATATCCTTTTATATTTTTGTCCTGCTTCTTATATTATTTTCACTTCCTAATTCCATTATGATAAACTTTGCGAACATGGTAACTTTATCTGTTAGGTTTGTGTTTGGAAGAGGAGAGATGGTAGCAATGGTGGATGTCGGCAATGTAGATACTCAGGAAGAATCAAGTCATCACAGTGTACCGCATATAAGAGCTGACACAACTACTCAGGTGAGCAAAATAATGAAACAGACAATGTCATCTCTATATGCTTCATTTTAATCTGGAAAAACTTAATAGCACATACTTTTTTATCCATCTTGTTCTGTCAATAAATTCTTTAAAAATGCTGATCTGTCATCGATTCATTAACCACATAAATAAATTATTCTTGTCCAGTTGATCGACAACAGTGTGCTACTTGAAGTGCACCCATCTGACCTGCGCTTCCCCTTGCAACCACACAAGTCGACCACCTGTTCACTGGACATAACAAACCACACATATGAGCGCGTGGCATTTAGGCTTGTACAGAAGAATAAGAAGAGCCACTCGTTCGGGGAAGAAGAAGATTCAATTTTATCAAATGTGCCGATTTATGGATTTATAGCTTCCAGGTCCACGTACACTCTAGTCGTGACAACGAAAGAGTGGCCAGATCAAGGAGAAGACACAAGCTTAGATCTGCTTCTGCAGAGCAGTATATCGGGGGACAAGTTCATCGTCCCATTCGAAAACGAGACTGAGTGCGTTGATCTATTTGAGGAATTAAAAGAGATGGGGAATGTGGTGCATGAATTGACGCCGAAAGCTGTTTTTTATGCACAAGAAGAGGTGACACACGAGGTTAGTTCCCTGCTGTTCTTTTCCTAATATGTACGTTTCGAAACAAAGTGGTTGGGCCAAAAGAATTAAAGTAAGACAGTCTTGCCTATCGAATGCAATCAATTTGTTTTACATGGAACTACATATGATGTATGATCAGATCATATCAACCACGAAGAAAGTTGATGCACTTGGATTCGGCAATAGGCTGGTGTGCCTAGATGCACATCCAACAGAGACATGGTGAGTGCATATAATACCACATAACACAATCTGGGCATTGAAATAATCTTTTGATCAGGTGAATTTGTTATCGGGCAGTTGCTTTATTATATAAAGCGGGGCGAAAGCCTTTTTTGATAATTTGTTATCGTACGATAAATTTCTTATGGCCTTGCAGGATCTTAACATGCAAGTTTTTTGGAGATGTTCACATGTGGGATCTTGTCTCTCAGGCAAGTTATGTTGGTATAGTTACTAACATGTGCTTCTATTTATATTTGGCCATGGCCGTCATTTATGACCGGCTTTTTCTCCTTGTATATGTGTATCTTTTCTTTCCTCCTTAAAGTGAACATGAAAATGTATGTAGGCCTGTTTTGATTTGTGTCGGACTAACAAAATCGTTTGTATTTGTATTGCACTTGTATCGACAGGAAAAGAAGGCCCTCTATTCTTTTCATGTCTACGAGAACGGAGATAGAGGCATGTTTCCAGCTGACTTACTCCTCTGTTAACCATATTTCTTTCTTCATGCACTGCCATGGTAATAATGGCACAGTTAATCAAATTTCAGGGCTATCAGCGACAGTTAAATTCCTTAAATTTATCGCACGGAAGCGATGGTTTCTAGCTGGTGCAGACGATGGCTTCATCCATGTGTGCACCTACGGAACAGAGATAGTACAACAGATCATGAGTTTCAGAGCCGGTTCTTCCAGTGTCACAGCAATGACCATCCATCCAACCCAGCCATATGTGCTGTCCTCAGCTTATGAAAGCCCGATTAGGCTTTGGAACTGGGAAGAGGGCTGGCAGTGCACACGAACTTTCGACGATGAACACTCTGGAACTGTCCGTCAGATCACCTTCAACCCAAAGGATGCCAACTGTTTTGCTAGTGCGTCCGAAGATCAGACAATAAAGGTACGTTTCTTTTCCTTTTCTAACCTACACGATGAAACACTAGTTTTAATACGAGTCCTGATTACGAACTTGATACCATGCGCGTTTGGTGTCCAGGTTTGGAGCCTCGACTCTCCCAAATCTAACAACACTCTGTTTGGGCATTTGGCCCGAGTGAACTGCCTCGATTTCTTCGCACATGGTGACCGACAGTATCTGATTTCTGGCTCAGATGATTTGACTGCCAGGGTATGACACTTGCATTAGAAAAGATATATATTGTTCTATATGTAGCATAGGCATAACAAACATTGCTAATAACACCTATATGCTTGGTTTTCTCAACTCAGGTATGGGACTTGGCGAAACGGTCGTGTGTCCAGGACTGCGTGTGTCTATACAATAAGCGCTCTCATGGCTCCAGTTCTTTCTGTTATATGTCTTCTTCCTGATCGTCCATATCTAATTATAGGTCTAAAAGATGGCACTCTTCATCTTCTCAGCTCTGCTGATTTTAGGTAACTTAGCACCAAAGTACATAACCCGATCTCCTTGAAAACAAGACCCCAGCCTCCATCGTATTGTTCTGCATATACTACCTTTATTGCTCTTGTAAGTAACATTTCCAGGTTTTTTATGTCATCGCTTCATAATCCCCAGGCTTGAGAAAATCGTTGACTTCGGCTGTAGCAAAGTTCGCAATCTCATTCTGATGGGATCAGTAAGGTAATCCAT
Organism: Triticum timopheevii; assembly: GCA_963921465.1. NCBI lineage: Eukaryota > Viridiplantae > Streptophyta > Magnoliopsida > Poales > Poaceae > Triticum > Triticum timopheevii. The sequence continues at coordinate 495,049,180 of OY997270.1, read as the reverse complement.
TCACTTGTCATTCTCTATTGACTGCCTTCGAGCATTATATTGTTAAGGTGCATGTATACATATCATGCTTTATTTTTCTGAAAATTAACATATGTATTGCCTTTGTTTGAATGTACATATATAGAATTATTTTGGCAGGCTCCACATTTTATATCTGTTTAACCATGCATGCCACATTTCTGGCATTAGTTACCATTCCTATGATGCCAAAACAAGCAAGTAAACACACTATTTTTAATTATAGGGTTGTGATTGAACAAGAGGGGGCAGTGTCAATCATAGATATAGACCCTGAAAAACAAGGTGGTGTTATCAGTGAAGTGATGGCTAACGTGGTCGATGCGGTGAAATTGGACGTTGCTTCGGAAACACAACTAGACATCTTCGAAGAACCCAAAGAGGATTTGCCTGATGCAGTTTCAGGGACAGGAATATGAACTCCAAAGAGGCGTCCGAGGTGAGCACCTATCTTGGCTTTTTTCTAAAGGCCATTTCACCAAATGGTAATGTTTTCCAGTATCAGAGTTCTTGGCTTGATCCAACAAATGTTTGTTTTGCACATATTCATGTCGTTACTGTCATTATTTGTTTCTTTTCCACGTTGCTTGTTTATTACAATGCCAAACTTACGTAGTAATGCACAACTAATATGTTTATTTTTCTGTAGGAATGCGATCGGATATAACAATAGATTAGTGCTGACAGAATGCGCCCCTGAAGAAATTAGCTAAGGATTACGGTCATTAGCAAACGAATGAAAGCTAAATCCGTTGATGCGAAGACAGATGGATGAACAGCAGAAAATAAGGATCTGATTGTGAGTGGATGTTGGAGAATCCACTTATTTTTGTTGTTGTTGTGAAACTGATAGTCTCAATCTGCATGGGCCCTGCACCATGTATACACTGTATATTGCTTGGTAAAGTTTTGGACAGATGGAGAACTTCTGTGGGGCAGCCCGGTGCTTGCGCAAGGTCCGGGGAAGGGTCTGACCACTTTGGATCTATAGTATGCAGCCTTTTCCTACATTTCTGCAAGAGGCAACAGCTTTACCACTGTGCCAAGGCTCTCCTTCAGATAGAGAACTTCTGTGTTTTTATCAATTTCTTACAAGAATAAGAAATTACAGGCAAGACCTTGAAACTGCAGTTTGTCCAATGGACATGTGCTTACGCCAACTCAAGCTCTCTATCTGTGTTGTGAAATTTTAATTTGTAGTATAAGAACCGATTTATGCCCTGCTGAAGGATTGTGTTCCAAAATGGCATCCTGCATTGACCTTTCCTGTGCAGGGATTGAGACTATTTCTTTTATTGGTTCTTGCACTTTTTACACTAAAAACTAATCTTGTGTAACTGATAAACTTCTCCAAAATCAACTAGCTTCTCAAGATTAATTAGTTAGCTGCATGGTGCAATACCGAAAAAGGGTTTCCCCCGCTTTATATTATAAAGCAAACATCACCGAGTACATCCGAGATACTGCACACCGCACACACCGCACACACCCAAGGCAAGATACAAAGGTGCCAGGCACCAACACACCACCCCACCGACTACCAATAGAGAGGTGAACCGGACCAAAACGAAGCCAGGCCTCCAAAGCGGTGCCTCCAAGAAGGATACGACCATGGGAAGCCGCCACCGCCCGATCAGCGGAGATCAGGTTTTCACCCGGAGCAAGATGACAAGAGTGTGAATGCCGCGACGTGGCCTTCAGGAAGGGTACGGCGGCAACGGCCACCGCCACCGTCGGCCAGTCAAAGGACTGGACAAGTGGTGTACCCCGGCACTCACACCCCACCGATGAACCTTAACTCCGTCATCCGCCCGCAACCACGCCACCCACGCGGCCATGTTTGCCTGCCCGCACCTGAGACGCACGCTCCGCCCACGAACGTCGCGCCTCCCGCCGCCAGAGCCGCCGCCCTGCAACCAGACAACCCCGAGACCCACACAAAGGCCCCAACTTTGGACCAACCGATGGCCCTTGACCGACGGAACCACCCGCAGACGCTCCGCTGGTAAACCTGTGCCAACCCGCCCACGGCCGAGGAAAGGGGGAGAAAGGGGAGCGGACGAATCCGGACCGGCAAACCGTGCCGGCGACAGGTGACGCGACCGCATCGAGGCCACCCATCCCTCCAACCAAGCTCCCCGCTGAGCACGGGGAAAGGGGGAGAAGGAGGAGCGGACGCATCCGGACCGGCAAACCGTGCCGGCGACAGGTGGCGCGACCGCATCGAGGCCACCTATCCCTCCTACCAAGCTCCCCCGCGAGCACCCCCATGTCGTCCCACCATGGTAGCTGACACAAATCTCCGTGAGGCCATCGGCAACCGCGAGCCCGCCGACGAGGGAGACCAAATCAACCCGCAGCTGCAGCCATGGAAACTCACCGGAGAGGCCTCCTCGCGCCGTCCGTCAACATCTGAGCACCAGACCAGGAAGGATCTGATGCAGACTCGATCAACACGCCCCACCAGCCACCACCACTGCGCCGCCACCCCCACCAGCCCGAAGCCAGGGCAGGGGCGGCCGCCCACAGATCCTTGTCGCCCGCGACCCGCACCACCGCAGCGCCAAGCCAGGAGCCGGCCCAGGCCACCGGAGCCCGCCACCGACGCCCTGCCTCGTCGCACCCGCCGCCACGCCAGATCCACCCGCCGCCATGACTGCCCGCACCAGCCGCTCGCCGCCCCCGCCGCTCCACGCACAATCAACTCATACGACAGCTAAAAATATGTGTGTACATGACCATAGCGTCACAATTTCACGAACTGACCATTAATCCTCTTAGCAGCAACGCATGTGCAAATGTGTAGTGCAGCACTACGTCGGTCTTTAATAATAGTAAGTAGATACTTACAATTTTAAACAATGAAGAATCCAACTTCCATGGTGAAGATCGTTTCAGATACCAATTTCAATGCTAGTTGTCTAGTGAGCTATTGCAACTTCACTTTAAGAGAATCAAGTTACAGCACATTGATGAATTGGTGTCACTGGGATTGTAGAGATACTATCTTCTGTCATGGTGTTTCTTCGAAAATAAGCGCAAGTTCACAGTTTGTCGACGCCATTCATTTATTGGGACCTAAGTTCAACATGAATATTGAGTACTTAGTAGGCAGAGTGGTAAAAACGAGGACTCAAGCTGAAGTAATATGGTCTTTGCTATACTGAAATGCTTACAGCTGGAAATCCGCCATAGTCACCGGGCTCCTGAATGTCCTTTGTCGTTAAACTATTTGCAGCAAGTCTAACCTGCAATTGGATTGAGGAAAATAAATTAACGAGGACGGTGGACAAAAAACTCTCGGTGACCAAAATATAATATTGTCATTTAGGTCTTGGTCAAATGTTTGGACCAGTGTTATCTGGATGCTTGCCATGACTACCAACAGGAAAGAAATGCATGCTTTTCCTGAACATTTGTTTGCTATCACCACTGGATATGAAGATGAAGTCATACATGGATTTGCTATATCATGGTCAATTGCTCAACAAGAAGTGAAAAGGAAGACACGTTCTCCCTGCAACCTGAATTACTTGTGAAGCGCTATTGGGCACTGGAGTATGTTGAGCAATGCAGCTAGGTTGTAGCACATGACAACACAGAATTGCATGGAAATTACAAACAATATGGAATAAAAGTAAAGCAAGGTCAAAAGAACAGAGCTGAGAAAACAGCACCTTTGAAGCAATGGAGACATGATCCCGGATGGCCACCCTACCACCTAATACTACGTAGTCACCCAACCTGTGTGCACATAATAGGACAAATCTTAAAAGACACACATGACGAATTATATGACACACCTAAAAGGAATGAACACTTCATCCATGAGATGAAGGTATACGTACGTTGCAGAACCTGCGATCCCTACTTGTCCACAAATCATGCAGCACTTTCCTATCACCACATTGTGACCTATCTGCAAGAGGGATGCCAATTCATAAAAAAGGAGAGAAGAGCCTAGAATCTGATAAATAAAGCAAGGGAGAGAATACCTGAACCAGATTATCAATCTTGGTGTCATCTCCAATCATTGTGTCTCTCCAACTGCAGTTAACAAATATTGATCGAAGTTGTCAGCAAAAATCAGCTGCAGTCAAATGTATAATGATGGGTACATAGTTCGTTAGGTATATTCAGATCAATTATGGACTAGCCAACAGAGGCCTTAAGCCAAGCTAAGCATTCTCTGGACATTACCACGCTGACTCTGCGAGCTTTGAACTACCCGACATTGACAAATTTAGAAAGGAATAGAAAGGTGACAAGTTACCTGCCTCTGTCAATGCATGTATTTGCACCAATTTCCACATTGTCTCCAATTCTTGCATAAAGCTCCTAATGAATACAAAGTTTTTTTCTATGAGGGCCTCTATTTTGATTTGATATACATACAAAATGTCAAATTACGAAATACAGTCAGTCAGTCAGTTGGTGCTACCATGGTTTTCAATTTCAGTTTCAACAAAATTTCAGCACCAACTGAAATCACTGAAATTCAGTGAAATTCAGTTGTTTCAGTTCGCATTTCAGCCAAAAGGCCGAAATATTAATTTGAATTTAATTAGATATTTGAAATTTTTTAAAAGTATTTTGAAAAATATTTGATTTCCTGTGTACTACTGAATTTGCTGAAATATTTTGACCGAAATGTAATATTTCAGTGTCTACTGAAATTAATGAAATTCAGTGAATTACAGTGAAATCTCACTGAAAGTGAAAACAATGGGTGCTACTTAGCGAAAGAAATTTCTTCCATGTCACATTGTAACAGCATTGAACATTTGTCTTAACATATGTTAACAGAGAATTTCTTCACCACTCAACCCAATAATTATGTCACAACCGTTCAACCCTAGTAATACTGAGTAGTTATTTATAATCTTCACCAACAGTTCACCATGAATTTAATCTCCATCGAGTGATAGTGGTGAGGACTAACCTGTGGTTTCTTCTTGACCTGTCCATCCTGGTCCACAAAGAAACCAAAACCTGAAAGAAATACATCAGCAATTGGCACCCACGTATCATCAGAAACCCAGTCCTATTGTCTGACAGCTGTTTATAAACCAATATTTGCCATTCAGCTAGCATAGCAGATAAAGAAAGGAAATTCAAAATTTGATAATAAACAGCCCAGAATAAGCTTTGATACCGAAAATAATGAGATGGATGTCACTAGCCAAGAGGCTTAATACAACTGGAATGCTGCGATCAGCTCACAAGCTGCAACAGTTAGTGTTCCTAGTATACCATATCATGTGCAAGTAATACAACTGGAATACTGCGATCACGTGCAAGTATCTGAAATAATGTAACATGTTCTTCCCAGTGTTGGAGAACACACAACATATCATGTCTACTGATTGACGTATTTGCGATACTCGGTGAATAAATGCTCACCATCTTGGCCGATGCAGGCGCCATTGTGGATAGTGCAGAACTCGCCCACCGAGCAGTTGCTCAAGACAACATTGTACCTGAAACATATTGATACCAAAATCATTTCCATAACCAAACAGAGTTTGCTCTGTTCCCACACTGATGACGCCGGAGAAATACCCGATCCTGGTGGACTGCCCCACGGAAACCGAAGGCCCGACCACAGTCCTGGACCCGACGATAACCTCCTTGCCAATCACAGCGCCGGAGTGCACGATGGCGCCGGCCTCCACCACCGCGGAGGGGTCGACGGACGCCGCCCGGTGCAGGACGCCCCCGCCGTTACGCCACGGCAAGAACTCCGCCGCCGCCGAGGCCGCTGTCCCAGCATCTGGATCAGGCCATTCAGGAAGCCAACAGGGTCATACACACCACACATTTCACAGAGTATTACAGTAGAAGCATTTCTGGGAAAAACTGAACCAAGCGGCTGGAGCCGGTGGTCGGTTACTACCAGATGAAGCGGCGGGCACGCCGGCTCCGAGGAACCGCGCGAGCCGGCCGGCGCCGCGCGGCGTCCGCAGCAGCAGCCCGGTTCTTGGCAGGATGGCTGCCATCAGTAATCCCCTCTTGCTGTTTTAACCTTGCAGAGGTTTTGAGCAAGACCAGGATGGTGAAGTTGCGGCGCGGCAGAACGCGAGGGCGAGCTCCTACGGCTTCGGTGGCAGAGGAGAGGCGGCGGTGGCGGCGGTGGCGGAGGAAAATGCAGCGGCGACCGGACGGAGGCGGAGGTGGCGACTGGGCCCGGGCCTTCCTATCCTGACGCGCAAGCGCGACCGCAAAATGCAGCGGCGACCGGAGCCCATGAGCCCATGAGCGACCAAGCGGGCCCGTCCATTCAGCTCTGGCAATGTAAAACTACAAGAGCAACTAATTAACTAGCGCTTTTTCGGGAGCCTCGCAACAATCAGCGCCACTTGGCGCGCTCACAGCTATTCGCCACATGTCGCGTTCTGGGCGCTCACTTCAGATTTTATTTTTTTATCTTTCCGCACGCGTTTTCGCCTTTTTAAACGGTTTTTCCCCTTTTTTTACGTTTTGGTTTTCCACCGGTCTTTCCTAGCTTTTCGACCAAATATTTTTTTTCAAAAAAAATAATATTTTTGTGCAAAAAAACGCATTTTTTTCGCGAGAGTCATGGTTTTGTTTTTGCGAGAGGCACGGTTGTGCTTTCGCGAGAGGCACGGCCGTGCCTCTTGAAAACGGAAAAAAACCGTGTTTTCTGTTTTTTTTCCTTTCGCGAGAGGCACTGTTTTGCTTTCGCGAGAGGCACGGTTGTGCTTTCGCGAGAGTCACGGTCGTGCCTCCTCGGAAGCGAAAAAAAACACGTTTTCTGTTTTTTTTCTTCCGCGAGAGGCACGGTTTTGCTTTCGCAAGAGGAACGGTTATGCTTTCGAAAGAGGCACGGGCGTGCCTCTTTCGGAAAGGAAAAAAAATGTGATTTTTGTTCTTTTTTCTTTCGCGAGAGGCACAGTTTTGCTTCCGCGAGATGCACGGGCGTGCCTCTTTCGAAAGGGAAAAAACGCGTTTTCTGTCTTTTTTTCTTTCGCGAGAGGCACGGTTTTGCTTCTGTGAGAGGCACGCTTGTGATTTCGTCGGAGGCACGGGCGTGCCTCTTTCGGAAAGGGAAAAAAACCTGTGTCCCGGTTCGGTTTTTTCGTCGGTTTTTTGTCCGATTTTTTCGTGAAAAAATTCGTCAAAATCTATCAACATGGGAGCTAGTTTTGAAGATCTCGACGCAAGAAATCGAACGGTGAAGGCGATTCGGGATTTGGACGCACGGTTTAAGAGATAAAACATTTTGAATAAACGGATCTACGAAAAAAGGGAAAACACCCAGGTTGCGACAAGTGGCGCACATGTAGTGCGCCACTTGTCGCAACCTGGAAAAGTTGGAGTGATCTCCGCAAGGAGTACTCCTTAATTAATGATTTCGTAAAACTACTCGGATCAAGATAGAGAGCGGTTCCAAAAAAAATTCCATCTTCTGTTTTAAAATGTTTTTATTGTTTTCAGGAGTTTTTTCATTTGGTCTTTTTAACACACAAAAAATCTTTCCAAATGGTACAAAGTGCAACTACACTTTTCAGTTGATCTGAGCGCACGCTCATGGACTGAATGATGCAAAAGACTGATTCTAGATTTGGTAAACTGTCCACCCACTTATTTTATATATGGAAATATTCTTCAACTACAGTGGTTGATTTTTCTTCACCTCGTTCAATCAACCATGTCAACCCAGTGATGATGTAATGTGCATTAATTCTGTACAAGAAAATTCAAAAAACTATAACTTTCACACCGCCTGTCGGAATTATGATCCGTTTTCACCGCTGAGTTCCTCGTGATGAGCTCTTCAAAATTAGATCCCATATAAATATATTTGATGATTTTTTAAAAAGCAACTTTGATGCTAGATGAGGCTAGTTTAGTGCTAAACATGAAAAACTTAGATGCTAGAAGAATTGCACCATGTGTTTAAGTGAATTCGCCAGTAGCCTCCTACTTAGTTGTGTGCAATAGGTAATAGGTGGTTACATTGTTTCGTTGCCTACCATACTATGAAAGTTGCTCACCGTAGAGTGGGAAGTTGTCTAACATGGTTTCTTAGTTGTCCACCTTAGAAACCAAGTTAAGCTTCCTACGGGTGATTCGCAATTGCCTAAAATATTATGAAAGTTGTCCATCAGGGGACCTAAATTGCCAACGCTACTAAGTGCACGGTTGCTGGCTAGTCAGGTCGCGGGTGTTAGTTGTGAAGTTTGATAGGGGGTTATCAGAAGTTTCATAGTTGCCTACAAACCTATGCAAATTCTTAAATTTCTGTCGAGTTGCCTACAAAAATAATTGAAATATTCAGATATAATGATGGAAAACACACATGAGTTAGCTAGTTAGGCCGCGATGAGCTTTTCAAAACTAAACTCCACATGGATAAGTTTCTTTAACATTTTTACAAGCAGTTTTGATGCTATATGAGTCAACTTTAGTGCTAAACAGAAGCAACTTCACTCCATTAAAAATAACTAATTAGCAACAATAAGCATCTAACTAATGATACAAAACAACTTCGAAACAGAGATAGATAACATCACAACATTCCTTCTACAAGAGGCAATTTTAGTGCTAAAAGCAGGAAACTTCACTACATTCTGTGTCCTAGTTAATTTTGTCTAATTTTTTCCTAACTTCCTCACCAGTGCCTCTAAGTTGCCTATTGTTCATGCTATAGTATGTCATTGTTTCTAAATTGCCTATAATACTATGAAGTCATCTACCGGTGATGCTCTTGTGTCTATTATTGCTAGTTATGGTAGGCAACATATGATGAATCTTGGCCATTTCAGGGTGTTTGTAGGCAACTTATAAAACAATGATAAATAACTTCATAGTATTGTAGACACTATTTTGGAAAGTTAGGCAACTGTGCAGCAATTGTAGGCAAATAATTACCAATAGCAGACAACTATAGATCAATGACAGGCAATTTATAGCATGTATAGGCAATTGAACATTAAGTGTAGGAACTGACCATCGACAATAGGCAATTGAGCAGTCATGACACGCAAGTTGGGATAATGTTAGCAAAATTCACAGATACACACAGTGCAATTTTATGTAGTACTAAAGTTGCCTTATGTTTTGTGTGATTTTTCTCATTTTTTACGCAAACCAACCTAATAGCCAGTCCTAGTAGGCCAAAAAGAAAGTTGCTTCCCTATAGCATTGTAGTTGCCTCCATTGCACCCAAAGTTGCCCTTGAAAAAAACTTTGATGAAACTTACTCATATAGGATCTAGTTTTGAAAAACTCGTCGTGAGAAACCTAACAGTAAAAACGGAACTGAATTTCGATGCTTGAATCAAAAGTTTTGGCTTTTACAACTGTTTAAACCCCTAAATAAATGCATGTGGGACAGAATTTAGGCTGATTCCATTGGTAGCCATGTGCGTACCAGATGTAGCCAAACAATTTCATTTTCAAGTGTAGGCAGTTGAACACAAGGACATCTAATTTCTACATACGACTATGCGCTCCAGACAACAAACGAGCAGTACAACGCTCTCTAGCCACATCCAAAAATCTTTTATCTTCAAAGGTCAACATATTTAATTTTCCGACAAAAAATTATTAAGATTTTTAAAAATGTTTTGTGTACATTCTCTTGGAAAAGCATAACTTTTTTTACAACTTTTGTGAATATATTATAAAATTTTCCGAATATTATTTGTACCTTTTGATCACTTTCAAAATACCAAAAGAAAAAACCAACAACTAAAAAAAACAGAATACCCGAAAAAACCAGCACCGAAGCATGGTTGCGGTCACTTTTTTTTGGAAGCACAAGCTGTGCTTTTTCCTTTTTTCACGGAAGCACATGTTGTGCTTCTCGTGAAAACAGGTACTATGCCTTTCCTTTTTTTGAAGGAGCACAACTGTGTCTTTTTTCCTTATAGCTGTGCTTCTCGTATAAGCACAACGTATGCATCTGATGGAAGCACAGTTTGTGCTTCTCATTGAAGCAAATATGTAGTTTGTATGGAAGCACGGGTGTGTTTCTAATGGAAGCATACGCTATGCTTCTTGAAAAAGCAAATCCGTGCTTCCACGAGAAACACAATCATGTTTTCTCGTGAACGCACAGACAGTGTGTTTTTTCTTGAAATACAGTTGTACTTCGTCAAACAAAACTATTTTTTCAAAGAACACAGAGAAAGCTAGGCAAAAGTCAAACCCCACAAAAAAAACACATGCAAAAACGAAAAAAAGTGCTCCCGCAGATGCATCGAGTGTGCAACACGTGGCAGCAACTGGAGCGCCCTACGCAAGGGGACAACCGTCAGCTAGTTTTTCTCGTCAAGTAGGAATAGCCCACAACCATTCAATAGATGACCCTATATCACTGGAGGCTGAATCATGAAAGCCCTATTTCACTTTGCATGGCGTCCGCAGCAACAGGGCCGCCGCCATGGGAGCGGTTCTTCGCAGGATGGCTGCCATCACTAAGTTGTTTTGGGCAAGACCAGGATGGTGAAGTTGCAGCATGGCAGAACGCGAAGGCGAGGTCCTACGATTTTGGTGGCAGAGGAGAGGAGGCGGCGGTGGCAGAGAATGCAGCGGTGACAAGGTCGAAGACGGAGGTGGCGACTCGGCTCGAGCCTTCCCATCCTGGCTCCAACCATAGTCTACTCCCCATTGATACCGAGAGAGGTCGGAATGGGGCCTCTACAGCCCATGAGCACATGTATAAACCACACCATTTTGGCTTAGCTCTCGGCCCAACCCAATCTCAAACTAAAAGCATATAAGTTCTTACAGTTCTATCTATGCCTTCATAATGTCAAACCACCTGGTCTGTGCTCGAATAACATTTTTTGCCCTGCCCTAAAACTAGAATGTGGATTACCAAAGTTTGTTCCTAACTCTCATATATCCTGTACAAGTCCTCAAACTTCTCACCCATCAATCAGGCAACCCAAGAGCTTCACACTACTGGATTTAGCTTATTTGCCGTCTGCCACTTCTTTGCCGTCTGCTGGCTGACGGCAAAGGTCTTTCCCGTCAGCCACAAGAAAACGGACGGCAAAGAACTGGCTGATGGCCAATTCTTTGTCGTCTGCTGGCTGACGGCAAAGATTCTTTGCCATCAGCCAGCAGACGGCAAAGAGGTGGATGGGTCCAGTTAATGTCTAACCCACTACGACCCACCGGCCCCGTCTCTTTGCCATCCGCCAGCGGACGGCAAAGAATCTTTGCCGACTGTTGGTGGATGGCAAAGAGATGGGTACGTTAACGGCCGTTCCACCCCCGTCCTTACTCTCTTCTCTCTCTGTCTCCTTCCCATCGACACCCACACCCGCCCCGCCGCCCTGCACCCTTCCCCTGCGATGCCCCGACCTCCACCGCGCCCTCGCCGCGCCTTCCATGTCGCCCCCCGCCCCCTTCCCTCCGTCGCCATCCCCCACCCACACCTGCGCCGCCACCGTCGACCCCGTCCGCCGTAGCCGGCCGCCCCGCACTCCTCCCCTGTGGCGCCCGACCTCCACCGCGGCCCCGCCGCCCTTCCACGATGGACAGCCGCACCGCGGCCGTTCAGCCACCCCGCCCCCTCGATCCCCTGCGTCGCCGTCCCCACCCGTCCCGCTGCGACCGCCCGGCCTTCCCCTCCACCAGGTCGCCGCCTCCTCCAGCGGTCGCCCTCCCATCCACCAGCCACCCCGCGCCTCCTCCACCGGCGATCCCCTGCAGGTGAGCTCCTCCCCCTGTTTTTTAGTTTAGTTTCTTTTTGTTTCTTTTAGTTTAGTTTCTGTTTTAGTTATAGTTTTAGTTTAGTTTTAGTTTTAGTTTAGTTTTAGTTTTACACTACTAGGGAAAACCTTATACACAGAACTTTAGCAGTAGCGCTTGTCAAAAAAGGGCGCTAGTGCTAAATGGCAGTAGCACGTGCAGGATAAGGGCGCTCCAGATACAAACGTAGCAGTAGCGCGCCTAACTACAAACGCACTACAACTAAAATTCTCACGACTAAGCCGATAAGCTACACATAGTAGTAGAGTTCTTGTTTAAACCGCGCTACTGCTATGTCCATTGTGGCAGCGCATTTACGTAGAAAGGCGCTACTGCTAACGAAAAGAAAATAAATCGAACAACAAATAGAAAAGTAAATGAAAATGAAAGAAATAGAAAAAGGAGAAAGGAAAAAAAATAAAATGTAAATAAAAATAGACCAGAAAGGGAAAGAAAGAGACGGACTTAGTAGTATCGCGTTTTGTGAAACGCGGTACAGCTAACTTAGCTATAGCGCGTTTTTAGAAACGCGCTACCATTATATTTCACTTAAACAGCTAGCGGTTTCCCTCCTCCCCATCCGGCCACCACTTCTCCCCCAAATCCCTCGCCCCATTTCGCCGCCGTCTCCCCGATTCACCGTCGCCCAACTTCACCGCCGTCTCCTGCCGGCATGGACGCCCGCAACCTCATCCTCACCGCCGCCGCCCGAGGCCGCCCTCAGCCTCACCGCCGCCGCCCTCGACCTCACCGCGGATGCCCTCGACCTCACCGCTGCCCGAGCCTGCCCAGGACCGCCGCTGCCCGTGCCCGAGCCGGCCCTCCCCGCCCTGCCTCCGTCACCGAGCACCTCCCCGCCATCGTCTCTCCCCTCTCTATAAGCCCCCCACCACTCCTCTCTCTCTGCATTTTAGAGCAAAAATTAGCAGATCAAAAGTTAGTTTATAGAAAAAAATTAGTTTAGAGCAAAAAATGTTAAGTAGTAGATGTTAGAGCAAAAAATTTAGTTACACTAATAGGGAAAACCTTACACACAGAATCTTAGCAGCAGCGCGGCATAAAAAGAAGCGCTACTGCTAATTAGCATTAGCGCGGGTTTTTAACCCTCGCTACTACTAAGTTGATAGTAGTAGAGCGGGTTTTTAACCCTCGCTACTACTAAGTGGTCTCTACCGTGCCCACCGACACATGCCATAGTAGTAGCGAGGGGTATAAACCCGCGCTACTACTAAGTTGATAGTAGTAGCGCGGTTTTATACCCCTCGCTACTACTAAGTATGAGGTAGGTGAAGTCGCCATATCCTCGGCCGAATCCCCATCTCCTCCCTCAAATCCCTCCTCTCTTCCACCACTCTCTCCTCCCACTTTCCATACGCTCTCACATGGACCTCTTGCCCCATGCACCCATCCTCCTCCATGGCGCCGAAAGAGGCCGCCGCCAACGCGCCACTGGCGTCTAGGAGCTCGCCGGTCTTCCACCGACGTCTAGGAGGCCGCCGCCCCGCGCCACCACAGCGGAGCACCTCGCCACCGGTGACTAGCTCCGCTGCTCCCTACATCACCTTCCTCTCTCCCTCGGTTTTCCTTTTCTCTCTCCCTCTGGTTTGACTCACCCTCCCATGTCCATGCCCGTGCAGGTCGTCGCCATGGATAACCCGGAGTTATCTGGCATGGTCGGGAAGAGGAGCCATACGCCGCGGCCTCGCTCTGCCATAGAAACGGGCCCTCTCCAACAGCCACTGCTGGATCTGGTCTTCCGCTATCCGTTCATGGCTCCGGCGATGCCAATCACCGCTAGATCTTACTATTGCTGCCATTGACAGCACGCACGGGATCGGTATTTATTTTGTTTTTGAAAGTAATAGCAGTAGCGCTGTTTGCAACGCACGCTACAGCTACCCATGTATAGCAGTAGCGTGTGTTAACACGCGCTACTGCTACAAGTTAGCTGTGGCGCCGTATCAGTAGTGTGGGCACCCGCGCTACTGATACACCCAAAACCTGCGCTGCTGCTAGGCTTTTCCCTAGTAGTGTTAGGGCAATAGGTTTTTTGTTTTCATTGATGTTTTTTTAAAGAAGAAAATATTGTAGCAGTGATGCTTGTAGTATATAGTGATACTAGTAGATGTTAATTAGGTTAGGGCAGTAGTGGTACTAGTAGATGTTAATTAGATGTTTTTTAGTTAGGGCAGTAGGGTTTTGCTAGGTTAATTAGGTTAGTAGTTCTGCTAGTAGTAGTGGTACAGTAGGTTAATTAGGTGAAGTTAAATGAATAACCTAAATGAATGAAATTAGTAGTTAACTGAATTTTTTCCTTTCATCATTATAGAGCACTAAAGTTAACTGAATTTTGTTCTATTAGTAGTTAAATGAATTATCATCTACACTTAGTTTTTGAATTAGCTTGTTAAATTTGGACCTGTATATTTGGACATGTGGTTGCTCGTGTATATTTGGACATGTGTTGCGGTGTCGAAGATGGATATTTGAACACTGTTTCTAGGGAATGAAGCTGAGTGGCCTATGTTTTGTCGGAATGTTGATTCATTTCTGTTCCGGCAAATTTTAGGTTCTCGATTTGTCCACTTTTTAGCAAAAGTCATGCCAAAATTTTCCATGAATTTTGGCATGACTTGTGCTACAAACTAGGACACATCGAGTGCCTGGGATTTGCCGCACTAGGAAGGAGTCAACGTTCCTGCATGTCATTATTCATTTTATTAGGTCTAGAATTAATTACTAGATTTAATCGTAGGAAACATGACTAGCAATGATGAAGGTAGGGTTCTGGTGACTGCGACAACATCTACCGAGCGGTAAAAGAATTTTTGTGGGACACCGATGATCAAGAGTTTATGTTGGTGGGTCCACCTATCACATCGGAGATTGATACTGACATCGAGACCGGCGCTGAGACTAAGACCGGCATCGAGACCGACGCTGAGACTGAGACCGGTGCCGAGACTAGCGGAGCTGGTATAGAACCGAAAGCGAAGAGGCAACGACTTCCTAACAAGCTCAGGACAACTAGACTGGTGGTCACGGAGGTGGACGACGGCAATTTTGAGCCTATCGCGCCCGAGGAAGCACGCGCGTGCTACGGCAATCAAGTAGGCTACATCATATGGACAACCGCCACCATCAACGATGCGAAACTAAAGAAGATAGATAATATGAGGCCCTCCCTCCTAAAGAACCTGCACCAGATATTCTTGTTCCCGGGCCGGAATGAAAAGGATTATAAAGATCCAGATAAGGACCCGGTAATGAAGAAGATGAACAAACACGCGATGACCAAGATTAACGACGCATTGGCTGCCTAGAAATCAAGGGTGAAATATCGGATCGTCACCAAAAAGGAACCCTACTCCGAGATTGTAAAGGATAATCCGACAATCACGATAGAGCACTTTGAAATATTCAAGGCGGCTTGCGAGGCCGAAGCTGCCAAAAAAAGTCGAAGTACATGAAGGGGCTTCAACAGAGGAACATTGGGAGCCACCACCTCAGAAGCCGTGGTTACGGCGGGAAGAGGTCCATATGGTCCAAGGAGGACGCGGAAGCCGCGAGTCCGGGCATCCCAGACCCCTTGGCGGAGTTCACCGTCCCGTAGGAGCGTGACGTCCTCAGGGCCCGGCACTGTGTGGACCCAGTGAAGAAGGTTTTCGAGATGAACGGGCTCATGACGGAGTTCATGAGACTGCCGGTAATTTTAGTTTCTGATCAATTCGACTGCATGTTAGTCATATTTGTAAACGATCCTTGTGCATTTTGCAGAGAGAGAAGCACAGGATTGCGGCCGAAAGCGACTCGCTGTCTGAGGCGTTGGCGAGGCCCAAGTGGGACACTCCATTCAACCGGGCGTTGAACATATTGAAAGGACTCCTAGTGGAGACTCGACCATCGTATGGACGCGTGCACGGTGTCGGAGACGGCGCCACGTGGAAGAAGTACTACCGTGAGACCACGGAGGAGAGAAAGGAAAGATGGAGGTTAACTGAAGAAAACATCGACAAGAAGGTTGAGATTGTGGTTGAGAAGAAATCATCTAAGACAGTCGCAACAACGGTAGCTGCCGCAAAACAGGTGGTTGTAGATATGTCTACTACCTTGGTTCCGACCGTTTTCAATTGGACCATGCAAAATCTAGGAAAAAGTGCAGCGGACTTTCCCCTTGCTGACTTCTTGGGGAGCAGCTCGACTAGCGTTGCACCAGCACCTACACCTACAGCTGCACCTGCTCCCGCACCAGCTCCTGCACCTGCCCCCGTACCGGCTCCCGCAACTACTCCGGCACCGGCTCCGGCACCGGACGTGCTCGGCGGTGCTACATCTTTGGCTGAGCTCAACGCCCTCACGGTATCTGTCACACTGGCCCTCTTCAATAAATGTACAATCTCCCGTTTTCATTGCCTTTCGGATGTCTCACGTCGCAGACTTCTCTTTGTAGGCCAACGAAACCCCGTGCAGCTTATTGTACACCATCGACAACCAGAAGGTGGACGTGGGGAAGGCGACGATAATGGAGCCTAAGGTTTTCATGGCCAGTGTCAAACCGGGCCACAAGAATTTGGCTCCTCTGGTACTAGTGGGGGATGATGACGAGACCCCGTGGTAGCTTGGTGATTGTTGCAATGGGTGGGTCCTGTTGTGGCCAAAGAGTCTGCTTCGTCTAGAGGCGGCTGGGAGCACACCCACGAGCATGCAGTTAGGTATGAACACCAACACCTCACCTACTCAATTAGTGTCGGCTGTCGTGCTGGGTGATAGTGTAGGGGGTGAGGAAGAGGCTCCATTAGTCGTTGGTGACGTCGCCATAGATGAGGATGAGGATAAAGATGACACTCAACAATATGTCAATACTAGCGCCTACTTAGGGTTTGTGCGTCATGAGTCGGTGCCTGAATTGTCACCTCCGGAGTCTGAACGTATTATGGACAACCTTCTGGTACCAAAGAAGTCTAGGAAGAGACCGAGGAAAGGCAAAAAAACCTGATTCTATGATCTAGCCACCTCAGCAGCCTCGTGTTCAAGAACGTATAGATATCCCCGGTGCGGAAAAATGGCATATCACCGGTGAACCAATCCTACCTGAAGCAGCGATAGGTGCCAGATTCGGCAATGTAAGGAGACTTCATGATGATGTGCTGCGGAGAGAGAAAGGCCTCATCGCCTCAAAAATCCAGGATACCCACTCTACATGGTTAACGTGCCGTGGCAATTGTCGTACGTCGACACATTCCCCGCGGACAAGTTCTTCCTTCGATTCGATTACATCTTCGACAAGTATCACTGGAAGAGGTTGGATTTTACGTTTGTCCGCCTTTATGCCTTGCACATGAACTACCTCATCGGGGTTGAGCATATACGTTTTATCTGTGTCGCTGACCCGTACTTCATGCACGAGAGCTTCTTGGCAGACTGCGCAAAGCAGCAAGAATTCGCGAGGGACTACCTCGTCAATTTCATGCTCGCCAATAAGGACAAGGAGGCCATTCTCGTGCCTTATCATCCCCTGTAAGTCATCCGCGCGGATATCCTTCCTTCAATTTCAATCATTCATTTGCACGGTGGAGGCTAATTAATTTGAGGTGTACTTATTTTGTGCAGCGGCGGGCGTGCCGTCCTCATCAACTTCTACCCCAGATACTCCCACGCTCTTTACTTGGACTCGTCGAAGAACATTACCAAAAAGGATTACACCCACATCAAGTCTTTTCTCGATAGTGCTATCTTTTACTATGGCAAAGGGGGTGGAGAGGTCAACGACAAGAAGACAAGGCATGGCAGGCCCGCGTTCAGCCATAAGACCGACTTCTGCTGCATCCAGCAACTGAGTGATTCTAGTAATGATGGATTCTATGTCCTACACCACATGCTGGAGTACAGACGAGATCACCAGAAACTTCGCATGTCACCTAAATTCGGCGATGCCCATATTCTGCAATGGGAAAAGCACATAGGAGATATCGAGGATCATCGACTTCGAGCTGAGTTCTATCACATCTAGCGCGAACTTGCCCAAATCATCATGAAGGAGGTCCTCGAAAAAATAGGGATGTTCTACGAAGAAGGAGAAATGTCGCGGGAAGACGTCCGAACACGCGTAGCCTCTCAGCGTCTCGACATGAAGCCTTTCACTAAGCTCGGGGACTTTCTCCCTGACATGGATGGATGGCATGCCATGTTGGAGTGATTGTCGATATATGACAATGTGTGTCCGTTTAGTCCATACTTTCGGTATGAAAAAACTTTGAGTTATGCATGGCGAAACTTTATTTGTGATGTAATTAAACTGTCCTCCTCCTCGACTAGCGAAGATCACTCTAGTTAGGGCATTTTGGGTACGATGAACTTTGTTATTTATGCTTATGATATGTTGTTTCTATTTTTGCCAAGTCTGTCTCTTTCTATTGCTCAACTATATATGTTGCATATCATCGACTCATGTGACGATGCAGGTGCATAGATCATCGATGGCGAAGAAGTGCTACGCCAGGAGTATACGATGAGTGGCCGGAGTGTCAGGCCCAGGTGTACCGGTTTTTGGTTTCTGAGTGACAGCCAGTAGTTAGTTTAGGTTCACGCTAATGCGAGAGAGGGATACAGACTCATGTACTTCATAGTTCCGCTCTCACTCATAGTGTATCTCTTCTCGTGTATATCATTGTTTAGATGGATGACGATGTAGTTGCAAGTAATCGAGACTTGTATCGCTATTTTTGAGATGATGACGAGAGACCACTTTGTGTTGGATGATGATTATGATGATGACATGATTTGATGAGACTATTTGTATGTATATGTTATGATTACATTTGTATGTGTATGATGTACTAAAGATTATTGTATAAAGCCTATTCAAATACGAAACAAATATGCATAAAAAACAGAAACTAATAAAACTAGCAGTAGCGAGGGGAACAAAGTTAGTAGTAGCACTCCCTTACCAGTAGCGCTTACTTCTAACAAGCGCTGCAGATATTAGCAGCAACACTCTTATCTAAAGCGTGCTACTGCTAGCCATGTATAGTAGTAGCGTGGGGCGATAGGCGCTACTACTACACGTTAGCTATAGCGCCTTATTAGTAGCGCGACCACCCGCGCTACTGATAGGCAAAATACCCGCGCTACTGCTAGGGTTTTCCCTAGTAGTGTTAGTTTTAGTTTATTTTAGTTTAGTTTATTTTAGATTAGTTTTAGTTTATTTTAGATTAGTTTTAGTTTTAGTTTAGAAGAAGAAGAAGAGTAGAAGGTGGAGGAGGAGGGAGGAACATGAGGAGGGAGAAGAAGAAAGAAGAAAAGAAGAAGAAGAGGAAAAAGGAGAAGAAGAAGAAGAAGAAGAAGAAGAAGAAGAAGAAAGAAGAAGAAGAAGAAAGAGGAGAGGAGGAGAAGAAGAAGAAAGAGGAGAGGAGGAGGAGAAGAAGAAGAAGAAGAAAAGGAAAAAAGAGAAAGAAGAAGAAGAAGAAGAAAAAGACACCCCGACACCGACACCCTGACACCCCGACCCCGACACCCGACACCCTGACACCACACCCCGACCCACACCCCGACCCCGACCCCAACCCCGACACCCTGACACCCCGACCCTAACACGACACCCCAACACCCCAAAACCCTGACACCACACTCCGACCCACACCCCGACCCCGACACCCTGACACCCCGACCCCGACACGACACACCGACACCCCGACACGACAACCCGACCCCGACCCCGATGACCCCCGACACCATGACACCACATCCCGATCCACACCCCGACCCCGACCCCGACCCGACACCCTGACACCCCAACCCCGACATGACACCCCGACACCCCGGCACGACACCCCGACCCCGACCCCCGATAATCGACACCCGGACACCACACCCCGACACCCTGACACCACACCCCGACCCCGACCCCGACCCCCGACCCCCGACACCCCGACACCCCGATCGACCCCGACACCCTGACACCACACCCCGACACCCCAACACCACACCCCCCCAACGGGGTCATATATTTTTCGATTTTGTTATGCAAAACATCATATATATTTGTGTTGATCGGGTGGATTTAAATGTGCAGTTGTTTCGTCGCTGCGAGGGTGTGGTGTTTGACGACCTCCCCGTGCGTTCGACGAGCTCCGCCCCTGCGTTCGTTGGTGAGAACAAATGACATCTCCTCCTCCCCCTTCATTTGCTCTATTTCGGTCTTCGTGCCGATGAAACTTGTTGATACGTCTCCAACGTATCTACTTTTCCAAACACTTTTGCCCTTGTTTTGGACTCCAACTTGCATGATTTGAATGAAACTAACCCAGAATGACACTGTTTTCAGCAGAACTGCCATGATGTTGTTTTATGTGTAGAAAACAAAAGTTCTCGGAATGTCCTGAAAATCCTTGTAGGCACTTTTGGGAAAATATAAAAAATACTGGAGAAAGAATCAAGACCAGGGGGCCCACACCCTGTGCACAAGGGTGGGGGGCGCGCCCTCCCCCCTGGGCACGCCCCCTGTCTCGTGGGCCCCCTGAGGCTCCGCCGACCTCAACTCCAACTCCATATATTCTGTCTCACGGAGAAAAAAATTGGAGAGAAAGTTTCATCGCGTTTTACAATACAGAGCCGCCGCCAAGCCCTAATCTCTCTCGAGAGGGCTGATCTGGAGTCCGTTCGAGGCTCCGGAGAGGGGGATTCGTCACCGTCGTCATCATCAACCATCCTCCATCACCGATTTCATGATGCTCACCGCCGTGCGTGAGTAATTCCATCATAGGCTTGCTGGACGGTGATGGGTTGGATGAGATTTACCATGTAATCAAGTTAGTTTTGTTAGGGTTTGATCCCTAGTATCCACTATGTTCTGAGATTGATGTAGCTATGACTTTGCTATGCTTAATGCTTGTCACTAGGGCCCGAGTGCCATGATTTCAGATCTGAACCTATTATGTTTTCATGAATATATGTGTGTTCTTGATCCTATCTTGCAAGCCTATAGTCACCTCTTATGTGTTATGATCCGACAACCCCAAAGTGACAATAATGGAGATACTTCTCGGTGATGACCGTAGTTTGAGGAGTTCATGTATTCACTATATCCGACAACCCCAAAAACATTACTTTTACTACCGTTACCTTTATTAGCATATTACTTTGCTACTAAATACTCTGTTGCAGACACTAAGTTATCTAGGTGTGATTGAATTGAAAACTCAACTGCTAATACTCAAGAATATTCTTTGGCTCCCCTTGTGTCGAATCAATAAATATAGGTTGAATACTTTACCCTCGAAAGCTGTTGTGATCCCCTACACTTGTGGGTTATCAAGACTAATTTCTGGCGCCGTTGCTGAGGAGCATAGCTCTATTCTTTGAGTCACTTGGGATTTATATCTGTTGATCACTATGAAGAACTTGAAAGACGCAAAAACCAAGATTCTGCCCTCAACTACGAGGGAAGGTAGGGAACTACCATCTAGCTCTGCACTAGATTCTCCTTCGGTTATGAGTAAGTTTGCGACACCTAAACCTGCTACTGCTATGAATTCTGATATGTCACATGTTATTGATGATGCCACTTCTGCTATGCATGATACTTATGATGAAACTACTTCTGTGCGTGATACTACTTTGCCATTAGGTGAATTTATTGATGAACAACTTGCTAGGGCTAGAGAGAATGAAATTATTGAAGATTCTATTATTGATGATAGTGATGATGAAAGTTCTCCGAATGATTATGAATTGCCTGTTGTTCCTGAGGGTTATGTTATGAATGAAGAAGCTGCTAGAGCTATCTTTGCTTACAATGATAGATATGATCTTAAAAAGTTATTAGCTAAACGGAAGCAGCAGTCTCTTAATGCTAGAATGAAACCTGACCCTGCTTTTGCTACTTCACCTATCTATGTTGCTGATAAGGATTATGAATTCTCTGTTGATCCTGAAATAATTACTTTGGTTGAATCTGATCCTTTTTACGGCCTTGAATCTGGAACTGTTGTGGCACATCTTACCAAGTTGAATGATATAGCCACCCTATTTACTCATGATGATAAATCTCGCTACTATTATATCCTTAAGATATTTCCGTTCTCATTAAAGGGTGATGCTAATACTTGGTATAATTCTCTTGCTCCTGGTTGTGTGCGTAGTCCCTAGGATATGATTTATTACTTCTCTTCTAAGTATTTCCTTGCTCATAAGAAACAAGCTGCCTTGCGGGAAATATATAATTTTGTGCAAATCAAAGAAGAGAGTCTCCCCCAAGCTTGGGGGAGGCTCCTCCGATTACTAAATGCTTTGCCTGATCATCCTCACAAGAAAAATGAAATACTTGGTATCTTTTATAATGGACTAACCGATGCTTCCAAGGACTACTTGGATAGTTGTGCTGGTTGTGTTTTCAGGGAAAGAACAGTCGATGAAGCTGAGTTACTATTCAGTAATATGTTGACTAATGAAAATAATTGGACTCTTCCTGAGCCAATTCCTGAACCAATTGAGCCAACTCCTGAGCCTATTCCTAAACCCAGTCCGAAGAAGAGAGGTGTTTTATTTCTCAGTCCTGAAGATATGCAAGAGGCAAAGAAATCAATGACAGAAAAAGGTATAAAAGCTGAAGATGTTAAGAATTTACCACCTATTGAAGAAATACATGGTCTTAATATACCGCCTGTTGAAGAACCACATTGTCTTGATAACCCGACACAAGTAGTAAAGGTAAATTCTCTCTATAGATATGATAAAGTTGAAATCCCCTCTACTAAATTTCATAGCCCATGCTTAGATGAATTTGATGACTTTATGGCTAGACAAGAAAGTTTTAATGCTTATGTTGGTAGAGAGTTAAAGAATAATGCTTTCGAGATAGGACGTGTGAGCGATAATATGGCTAGAGTTAAAGGAGAACTTAAACTCATTAGCAAATTTGCTTCTATGGCTGCTACTCAAGCCGAGGAAGTACTTAAAGCTCAAAATGATTTGCTTGATGAATTAAATAATAAAAATGACTTTGCTGTTAGAGTGGCTACTAGAACTGGTAGAATGACTCAGGAACCTTTGTATCCTAAAGGCCACCCTAAGAGAATCGAGCAAGATTCTCAAAGAAATAATTTAGAGGCACCTAGTTCTTCTAGAAAGAAGAAAAAGAAAAACGATAGGACTTTGCATGCTTCTAGTGAACCTGCTGTAGACACACCTGAGAACCCCAATGATATTTCTATCTCTGATGCTGAAACACAATCAGGTGATGAACATGAACCCAGTGATAATGTTGATGATAATGTTCATGTTGATACTCAACCTAGCAAAAATAATGAAGTAGAGATTGAACCTGCAGTTGATCTGGATAACTCACAATCAAAGAATCAACATTATGATAAGAGAGATTTTGTTGCTAGGAAGCACGGTAGAGAAAGAGAACCATGGGTTCAGAAACCCATGCCCTTTCCTCCTAAACCATCCAAGACAAAGGATGATGAGGATTTTGAGCGCTTTGCTGAAATGATTAGACCTATCTTCTTACGTATGCGCTTAACTGATATGCTTAAAGTAAACCCTTATGCTAAATATATAATAAAAGAAAGATACCAGAAGCTGAAATTTCCACCATGCTTGCTAATTAAACTTTTAAGTGTGGAATACCAAAGAAACTTGGAGACCCCGGGGTACCAACTATACCATGCTCCAATAAAAGAAATTATGTTAGAACTGCCTTATGTGATCTTGGAGCCGGTGTTAGTGTTATGCCTCTCTCTTTATATCGTAGACTTGAATTGAATAAGTTGACACCTACTGAAATATCTTTACAAATGGCTGATAAATCAACTGCTATACCTATTGGTATTTGTGAGGATGTGCCTGTCGAGGTTGCAAATGCCACTATCTTAACGGACTTTGTTATTCTTGATATTCCCGAGGACGATAGTATGTCGATTATCCTTGGTAGACCCTTTTTGAATACTACAGGGGCTGTTATTGATTGCAACAAAGGCAATGTCACTTTTCATGTTAATGGTAATGAGCATATGGTACACTTTCCGAGGAAACAATCTCAAGTTCATAGCATAAGTTCTACTCCCTCCGTTCCTAAATAATTGTCTTTCTAGAGATTTCAAAAGTGACTACATACGGAGCAAAATGAATGAATTTACACGCTAAAACATGTCTACATACATTCGTATGTTGTAGTCCATTTGAGATGGCTAGAAAGACAATTATTTGGGAACGAAGGGAGTATTGGAAAAGTTCCAACTATCATTATTGGAGGTTTTGAATTTCCTCTGCCTACTGTCAAGAAAAAGTATGATATTCTTATTGTTGGGGATTTTCATATCCCCGTTGAGGTAACTTAGTGTTATTCGAAATTTCTCCGGTTTCGTGTTATTTGGAATGAGTTTATTAACAAGACTTGATCAACCTTGTTAGTGGATTCATTTTGATGATCATGAGATGGGTGAAACTAGAAGGCACAACCTTCTATACCCTCTTTTTACTTTGTGTTATTTAGAATAAATAAAGCAAAAATAATATTATCCGGCTATTTTCTCAATTATCCTTGCAATAAAAAAATATCCCAAAAATAAAAGTGCTCCAAATGCCCTGCAAATTTAGTATGATTTTTATGGAATATTTGAGGATTTTAGGCACTGAAATCACTGCAGGAGGGGAAAGCACCAGGCCACGAGAGTGGAGGGCGCGCCCACCTATCCTGGGCGCGCCCCCTGTCTCATGGGCCCCTGGTGGCCCACCTCCACTTATGCCAGCACCCACACACTCCATCTTCTTCCCAAAAAAATCCCCATCTAGCTCAAGCACGAGTTCTAGCTCATTTTGCTGTGATTTTTGATCTCCTTGCTCAAAGCTCCATTCACAAAACTGCATTGGGAGATTGTTGCTTGGTATGTGACTCCTCCATTGGTCCAATTAGTTTTTGTTCTAGTGATTTATTCATTGCAAATTTTTGTTGCATAGGTGACCATGTTCTTGAGCTTGCATGTTAAATTCATGAGGTCCCAAGTAATTCTAATGCATGATATAGGCTCTAGGCACTTGTAGGAGTAGTTGCTATCAATCTTGTTTAGTTTTATTCACCTTTATTTTGAAGTTACTAAAATTTCAGAAGTTTTTCAGAAAAAGAATTATGTCTAGGAGAACGTACCAAGATGGTTCCTCGGTAAAGAAAGGACCCAGGATTGCTATACATGAGCAAGATGTTGAACTACCGAGGGACGCGGATGTACGAGCTTGTGAGTGGCCATCCGATGATTTTATGGTCGAAGCAGGATTTAAGGAGGAATTTGACGCGTACGTGCGTAATGCTGAGCTGGAGGACTTCTGACAAGATAAGTGTCCTCAGTACTATCAATTGACTGATTCCTTTGTGCGGAGATTTAAATATAACTATACGCATAATTCTCCTAGTGTCCTATTTGATATTTATGATACATCTTACACCATGGACTTAGAGGATTTTACAACTGCTTGCAAACTTCCGCAGTGGGGTAATATTAATGATCCTCATAAATCTGAATTTAGAGATTTCCTTGCTAGTATTACTGTGGGAGAATCCAGGGACATAGCAGAAGCTACCATGGGGAGCATTCATTTTCCTGCTATACATTATTTTTCCCTTTTCTTTGGTAGATGCTTTAACGGTAAAGATGAAGCATGTCATATGTGTGTCCCTGATCTTTGCGTCCTCAAGAGTGCTATGCTAGGTTGTAAAGATTATAACTTGGGGCAATAGTTGCACGTAGGTTGCATAAAAATGGTAGAGCTGGAGATTTATTTGGAGGAATTTATGCAACCCGCGTGGCTAATTATCTTGGTATAGCCCCACGAGAGGGGGATATGATGTTACCTCCTGCTTATTTAGATTATGACACTATGGTCAACCATCATTTTCTTAGGGGGAATGAACAATTTCTCCAATATTGACTAATCTATGACAGTAGCAACGTCGTCCATGTTACTCTTCCTGCTCCTCTCCTTTTTGATTATTAGGCAAAAGGAAGATATGTTATTACTAGGGAGGAAGCAGCTGAACACGAGGGGAGAGCGGAGGAAGCTCGCCAACATGCCATAGCTCAGGAGGCATTTGCTGCTGCATCTCAGTACGACCCCAGTTACAACTACGGATATTAGCCAGGCTATCCTTGGCATTAGACCAACTTTGGCCAAAAGCCTAAGCTTGGGGGAGTACGTATTTCTCACCGACTTTACATTCATGTTCACACACTTGTCGTCGGTGCTCATACTCTTTCATTGTATTATCCATGCTAGTTTAAATTTCTTTTTCTAGTCTTCTTCTTGTGTGTTTGATAAACCTTAAGAAAAACTAAAAAAATTAGTTAGTTTAATTTCCATGCTTCTAGTAGAAATTAAAATGAAAACCCCAAAAGATTTCTCGTTCTTCTTCTTACTTGTTGGGTGGTTTCCCGTGTAAATAGTTTTATTTTCTTTTATTTCCTTTGGGGGTCGAGAGTAGAAGACCATATTGAAAATGCTTAGTGGCTCTCATATGCATACTTGTTTATTTAACTTAGAGCTCATATTACTTTGTCTTCTCTCTTGAGTTGAATGCTTGCAGATTCCAGCTTAGTCCAATGCACGTGCACTATTATTATTATACACATCGTTCGGTCGTGCAAGTGAAAGGCAATAATGACGGATATATGATGGATTGATTGAGATGAGAAAAGATGGTATGAACTCGACCTCTGTTGTTTTTGTAAATATGATGAGTTCATTGTTCCTGATTCAGTTTATTATGAAGTAAACATATTTGCAATGACATTTAGAGATTAAAGTTGCTTGTGCCATGCTTGATTAGCTATGAGTTATAATGGTTTACCTTGCGTGCCAACATGCTATTAGAATGATTATGATGTGGTATGATGAGATGGTATCCTCCTTTGAATGAATTGAGTGACTCGACTTGGCACATGTTCACGCATGTAGTTGAAACAAATCAACATAACCTTCATGATATTTATGTTCATGGTGGATTATATCCTACTCATGCTTGTACTCGGTGTGAATTAATTTTAATGCATGTTTATGACTGTCGTCGCTCTCTCAGTTGGTCGCTTCCCAGTCTTTTGCTAGCCTTCACCTGTACTAAGCGGGAATACTGCTTGTGCATCCAAACTCCTTAAACCCCAAAGTTGTTCCATATGAGTCCACCATACCTTCCTATATGCGGTATCTACGTGCCGTTCCAAGTAAATTTGTATGTGCCAAACTCCGAACCTTCAAATGAAATTCTGTTTTGTATGCTCGAGCAGCTCATGTTTCAACTAGGGCTGCCTTTATATTCCATGCTAGGTGGGTTATTCTCAAGAGGAGTGGGCTCCGCTCCTCATTCACGAGAAAGGGCCGGTAACCGGGATGCCCAGTCCCATGATCCAAAAAGATCAAAGCAAATCAATATAATTAAAAAAACTCCCCCAGGGCTGTTGTTAGTTGGAGGCACTCATTGTTTCGAGCAAGCCATGGATTGATGCTTGTTGGTGGTTGGGGGAGTATAAACCTTTACCATTCTGTTTGGGAACTTCCTATAATGCATGTAGTATGGAAGATACAGCCATTTCATAGTTGTTGCGTTGACAGTGAAAGTATGCCACTCAAAATGTTATTCAATCTCTATTTTAAAATCGAGCTCTGGCACCTCTACAAATCCCGCTGGAGAGCACACTATCATTTGCATTCATTATTATTGGTTTATATTGGGTATGAATTGACTGCATCTCTTTTACCATGAATTACAATGTTTAGTCAGTCCTTGATCTTTAAAGGTGCTCTGCATTTATGTTTTGCGGTCTCAGAAAGGGCTAGAGAGATACCATTTTGTTATATCATGTTATGATTGTTTTGAGAAAGTGTTATCATCCGAGTTTTAGTATTATGGCTTGCTAGCTGATTATGTTATTGATATGAGTAATTGTGAGACCGAGGTGTTATTGTGAGTATGGTTAGTTCATAATATTTGCTGAAACCTGAATGCTGGCTTTGCATGTTTACAACAACAAGAGCAAACAGAGTTTGTAAAAGGTTTTGTTTATCACTTTCAGTTTATCAACTAAATTGCTTGAGGACCAGCAAAGGTTTAAGCTTGGGGGAGTTTATACGTCTCCAACATATCTACTTTTCCAAACACTTTTGCCCTTCTTTTGGACTCTAACTTGCATGATTTGAATGAAACTAACCCAGACTGACGCTGATTTCAGCAGAACTGCCATGATGTTGTTTTATGTGTAGAAAAAAAAAGTTCTCGGAATGTCCTGAAAATCCTCGGAGGCACCTTTTGGAAAATATAAAAAATACTTGCGAAAGAATCAAGACCAGGGGCCCCACACCCTATCCACGAGGGTGGGGGGGGCCTCCCCTCCTGGGCGCGCCCCCCTGTCTCATGGGCCCCCTGAGGCTCCGCCGACCTTAACTCCAACTCCATATATTTCGTCTCGCGGAGAAAAAAAATCGAAGGTAAAGTTTCATCGCGTTTTACGATACGGAGCCGCCGCCAAGCCCTAATATCTCTCGGGAGGGCTCATCTGGAGTCCGTTCAGGGCTCCGGAGTGGGGGATTCGTCGCTGTCGTCATCATCAACCATCCTCCATCACCAATTTCATGATGCTCACCGCCGTGCGTGAGTAATTCCATCGTAGGTTTGCTGGACGGTGATGGGTTGGATGAGATTTACCATGTAATCAAGTTAGTTTTGTTAGGGTTTGATCCCTAGTATCCACTATGTTATGAGATTAATGTTGCTGTGACTTTGCTATGCTTAATGCTTGTCACTAGGGCCCGAGTGCCATGATTTCAGATCTGAACCTATTATGTTTTCATGAATACATGTGTGTTCTTGATCCTATCTTGCAAGTCTATAGTCACCTATTATGTGTTATGATCCGATAACCCCGAAGTGACAATAATCGGGATACTTCTCGGTGATGACCGTAGTTTAAGGACTTCATGTGTTCACTATATGCTAATGCTTTGTCCCGGTTCTCTATTAAAAGGAGGCCTTAATATCCCTTAGTTTCCGTAAGGACCCCTCTACTACGGGACGGTAGGACAAAAGATGTCATGCAAGTTATTTTCCATAAGCACGTATGACTATTTACCGAATACATGCCTACATTACATTGATGAATTGGAGCTAGTTCTGTGTCACCCTATGTTATAGCTATTACATGAGGAATCGCATCCGACATAATTATCCATCACTGATCCATTGCCTACGAGCTTTTCACATATTGTGCTTCGCTTATTTACTTTTCCGTTGCTATTGTTACAATCACTACAAAACCCAAAAACATTACTTTTGCTACCATTACCTTTATTATCATATTACTTTGCTACTAAATACTCTGTTGCAGATACTAAGTTATCCATGTGTGGTCGAATTGACAACTCAACTGCTAATACTCAAGAATATTCTTTGGCTCCGCTTGTGTTGAATCAATAAATTTGGGTTGAATACTTTCCCTCGAAAGCTGTTGCGATCCCCTACACTTGTGGGTTATCAGTTGCTAGCTATAGGTGTCAATCATCAGTATGCGTAACCACTATATGCATCTCCCGTTCGAAAGGGTTACATCTATAAATATGCATGCATTTGCATATTTATGATCGTGATTCTTTCAAATTGTCCAACGTTATCCATGGATAGCCCGAGTATGTGTAGATTGGGTTCGTTTTCCCATATGCTCTACTCCGGATCCGATGCAGAATTTTGTCAGTGCCTCCCTGTTGTTCTCCGGGTACACATCCTCTCTGCTTATTGCCGAGACGTGTATCAGGAGAATAGCGGTGAGGTGTTGCCAAAATTTTGCATCGGATCCAGAGCAGAGCATGGGAAAACAAACCCAATGTACACATACTCGGGTGGGATTAGGACCTATCTTTACCTATTAGCGTGTAGGTTGCACGGACGTAATAAAACAGACAAACTCCATTAACTGATGGATATGGTTTGCTTAATTATGTATATATTTCTTGTGTGTCCAGTAGGAAGTCAATATGAGTGATCGTGCGTGGATGTACACCAGTTACACTAGTCAGTATGTTTGGACCGAGTAATGGTTAACAAAAACCAAGGGGTTTGTTAGAGCCGCATTTGCAAATGGCCAGAAATTAAGCTGGTGCCCCTGTGTCCGGTGCGACAACTATAATCAGAGGGACGAGCTTGAAATGAGTAAACACCTGCAGAAGTTTGGTTTTACGCCTAGTTACACGGTCTGGACATTACATGGTGAGTCTGCCCAACGTGCCAGAGCCAAGGTGGTTCGTCGTTGCACCGACGAGCATGGTACCGGGATGGAAGACATGGTGCAAGACTTTGACGATGCTCGGGACTCAGATGAGGAGATGGAGGAATCTGCAAAGGCCTTTAATGAAATGTTGGAGTCCTCAAAACATCCTCTCCACGAGCACACTGAGCTTTGTCAGCTGGATGCCATCTCACAAATAATGGCATTGAAGGCTCAATTCAACTTGGGCAGAGAATGCTACGATGCGATGATGATAGTATTCGAACAATTTCTATCCAAATGCCATGTGCTACCTACAAACCTTTACCAGTCAGACAAAATCCTTCGTTCTCTTAAGATGCCCTATGAGAAGATACATGCCTGTGAGAAAGGATGTGTCCCATTTGCAAGTCCTCCAGGTATGTTGTGATAGACAACGGAATGGGTAAGAAGACGCAGACCAAAATACCCGTTAATGTTCTTCGGTATATGCCAATCATACCAAGACTTCAGTGTCTTTTCATGGTCAAAGAGACGGCCAGACAGATGACATGGCACAAAACGGGCAAAAGAACTGAACTAGATGTAGATGGGAATGTAAAGATGGTGCACACATCGGATGGTGAGCATGGAAGCGCTTCGATGCATTACATAAGGAAAAAACGGCAGATCCAAGGCATCCTCGAGTCGTTGTTAGCATGGATGGGTTCTGTGTGTTTGGTCAGACGGCAGCCCAATACAGTTGTTGGCCCGTGTTTGTCATTCCACTCAATCTCCCCCCGGACAGATTATGCAAAGAAAGAACATTTTCGTGACGTTGATAATTCCAGGGCCCAACTATCCGGGGAAGAATATGAATGTGTACATGCAGCCGCTTAAGGACGAAGAAGCTTGGGATAATGGGTTTAAGACATACGACACCTTTAGCAAATAGAACTTCATAATGCGTGCATGGTACATGTACTCGATGCATGACTTGCCGGCGTATGCATTATTCATTGGCTGGTGTGTGCATGGAAGGTTCCCGTGCCCCACATGCAAGGGAGCTCTTGAATTTCGTTGGCTGACGGCAGGGCACAAGTATACTTGCTTCGACTTGCATAGACCATTTCTAGATCATCGCCATAAGTTCAGGAAAGACAAGAAGAACTTCATCAAAGGTAGAGTAGTCAAACACTCTGCACCACCTGCGTTGACAAGCCAACAGACCCTAGATCAGTTAAACACTCTCGTGCCAGATCCAGAGCGTCCAGGGTATTTCAAGGGGTATAATAAGGAACACGCTTGGACTCACAAGACATGCTTTTGGGATCTGCCTTCAAAGATCTCCTTTGCCCACACAACATCGACGTGATGCACACTGAAAAGAATATCGCTGAAGCCATTTTTGATACATTGTTCGGCATAGAGGGGAAATCAAAGGATAATACTAAGGCTAGAGTTGATCAAGAGGAGCTCTATTATAGACCATTACAAAACATGCAAGAACCGAAAGGAAAGCAGAACTGGATGAAACCAAAGGCATGGTTCAATCTTGGAAGGCCAGCTATGAGGGAAATTATTTTGTGGGTGAAAGTGCAGTTGATTTTCCCCGATGGGTATGCAGCAAATCTAAAGAGGGGAGCGAGTCTTGATAAATTGAAAATATTTGGTCTAAAAAGTCATGATTGGCACATATGGATTAAGCGGATAATGCCGGTGATGTTGCGTGGCTTCATCCATGAGGATGAATGGCTAGTATTGGCAGAGCTAAGCTATTTCTTCCGTGTTCTTTGTGTGAAAGAATTATCGCCTACCTCCTAGAAGAAATGGAACAGTTGGCGCCAGAGTTGATCTGCAAGTTAGAGATGATCTTTCCACCAAGCTGCTTTAATCCAATGCAACACTTGATTTTGCATCTCCCGACCGAGGAAAGATTGGGGGGGGGGGGCGTGCAAATTGTTGGTGCTACTCAACTGAGAGGATGCAGAAGACGCTTTGAGCAAAATGTAAAAATAAACATAGGAAGCATCGATGGCCGAGGCATTCATCATTGAGGAGGCGGCAAACTTCATGACATCACACTACAAAGCCAAAAATCGTCATTTGCATAATGCGAAGCCTCGGTACAATGCTGACGACCCTAAAAAGGGTTGATCCAACCTCAGCCTATTCAAAGGGAATCTCGCACCAGCTAGTGGTTGGAAACCAGTATCGTTGGATGTTCAAGAATGGCGTACCATTTCGCCCTATCTCTTGAACAACCTAACAGAAGTGCGGCCGTACATCGAGTAAGATCTCGGTACATTGTTTTGCAACTTCTAATTCCTTTGAACTGCTTTAATTCCTAGATATTTGATGCAGTCGATACATCGCCATATTCTCGTATGGAGCGGTGATCCAAAATGATTCTGTCGAAGAGTATGAGCTTCTGGCAAAGCAAGGAGGCCAATATCCCGGTTTCATCTCTTGGTTCAAAAAACGGTAAATTCCATTAGACCATTTCATTTCTTTGGCTAATTTGCGACTAATGCAACAATCCTTTCGTGTTAAAC
Source organism: Triticum timopheevii (assembly GCA_963921465.1). Lineage (NCBI taxonomy): Eukaryota > Viridiplantae > Streptophyta > Magnoliopsida > Poales > Poaceae > Triticum > Triticum timopheevii. Next base: position 495,016,653 of record OY997270.1, on the reverse strand, counting down.
TTGTAAGCTAATTCAGAGATTATGGATGCCAAATTGAGACAAGTAGCTAATGGTTTTGACTATAAGGTTCGTTCATTTGACAAATACGACATCAACGGGTATCGCTTTCGTACCTATGGCAAAGAGCTATCTATGGCCGACCGAAAGTCTACAAATTGTTGTGTCTCTGCTATCGGCGAAGGAGATATTGAGTATTATGGAAGAGTTGAAGCAATTTATGAACTTCAATTCTATGATGAAAACCCACCAAGCGTCGTAGTCTTCAGATGTTATTGGTTCCAGCCGAGGGAGACTAGAAGGACTAATGAACATATAGGGCTAGTCGAAATCAAACAAAGCACCCATTTGGATGTTCCCTATGTCTATATTACGGCTCAACAGGCAACCCAAGTTTTCTATTTACCGTGGGCCTGTCAAAGTGATCCAAATCTCAGTGGTTGGGACGTCGTTTATGAAGTGCCACCACGTATTAGACCACCTCCCCCCAATGAAGAGGATTATGACCTCACATTAACCAAGACACATATGACGAAGGAGAATTCTTCCAAGAAACACATATTTCCAAAAAAAAGTTTCAAGAACTGCTCTACTCCACCCCAGAAGATTGAAGTAGACAACGATAGTGAATCCGACTTCACCCCTGAGCCAGAACATGAAGAGCTAGAACAAGAAGAAGTTACTACTACAGATGACCTGTCAATGCTTGAACGATTACGTAGAGGAGGCCTTCCACATGTTGATGCATTTATTGATGATGATGATGAGCACGTCACTGATGGTGATGATGATGATGCATTTAATGATCACAAAGCATATATAGACGATTCAGAGTAATATTAGTAATGTGAGGTATTCAATTTTTTATTATGTTCATGATGATGATACACTTAAATTATATACATATTATTCATGTCAGGTATTCAAGTTTTTATTATGTTCATGATGATGATAAACTTAAATTATATACATATTATTCATGTCAGGTATTCAAATTTTTTATGTTGTACTAATTTCACTTACTTTTTTTTATTGCAGGTGTTGACAGGATGGTGGGCAAGGGTCTAGAGCGCCCGAGCCTCCTGCGAGCGCTACTGGGATGGGTGGTTCCATTATTCCATCCCAGCCCCTCCGGAGAGCGCTGCTAGACAGTATGGAGACATCAGCGGCGGTTGCTTCTTCTCCGGCTGGGAGAGGTCGGGGGAGGAAGAAGGCGTCTAGAGGTGGACGTGGCAGCGGGAGAGGTAGGAAGGCTGCTACACGTTCATCGCCGCCACCCCCAGTTGATTCACCCGACGACAGGACTGCTCCATCTGACATGGACCCGTCTCAGACTCCGGTCCATGAGCCTCCGTTCGCCGATCCTTTGCCCCACCAGACTCGGGTCGCCGATCCTTCGCCCACCAGACTCGGGTCGCTGATCCTTCGCCCCACCAGACTCGGGTCGCTGATCCTTCGCCCCACGTGAGTCCGGTCCTAGAGTCTTCTTCCCATGAGACTCCAGAGTCTAGTGGCCTACTGATGATAGCGAGGACACGTTTTCTGATGACAGCTACAGCATCGTCGAGCCGGTTGAGAAGGGCAAGAAGGTGTACAAGCAGCGTGGATGTACAAAGCTCCCGCCCATGCCGACGACCCCCGACCAGACGTGGTTTATTGCGCCTAATGGGTTAAAGTAAGTGCACTTACTCTTTTTTAACCTTTTGCATTCACGTTTCTTCAAATTAATATCTAATGCGTTGGCCTTGTCATACTGCAGGGGCCGGGTACACCCCCGAGGTGTCCATAGGCCCAACACAGTCCTTGGTGTGAGTTGCCGGCAACACTTCCTTGGGTGGGTCACGTTGCCCGGGGAGGGTTAGGTTCCACATCTAGCAATGAGCTGGGAGGTGTACTCGGTTGCGGAGGCCCCTTCGGGGGAGATGGTTGCCGGTGTCTTGTGCGAGACGGTGGCCGACATTCTGTTCCGTCGGTTTTGGGTAATTTCTCTTTTACAGAATTAAAAATCAACACTACCTACCTAGTGATTGTACTAATCAGTGTTTTCTTGTTTGATTGTAGACCTTCTACAAGGTTTCAGAGGGAGAACAGGAGGCCGCGTCTATGGTTGTCGAAGTCGAGTGCAAGCACCTACTTCAAAACTTACGACACGAGGCTCGGGTGCAGGCCGTTCGAGACTACTACGCCTTGAAGGGTATTAGGAGGGGCAAGAAGAAGTGTCGCGGCAAGTTTCTGAGTAGGGAGAAGTACTTGCAGGTAATTACCTATTCCTAAGGCCTTGAACTTAGTTTTCTTGATTTAATTCATAGGCGTAGCGCTGAAATTTTTCTTGACTAACTTAGGTGACCCCGAGATGGTGTGCGGATAAGATGGACTGTTGGGAGGCGTTGGTGGATATGTGGTGCTCTCCCCAATGGCGTGTCGAACACCATAGGGCCAAGGATAAGCGTGACCAAATGGTTGGTGTGTGGATCACTGGGTATGTGGTTTCCTACATCATTCATGCAATTTCATTCTTCATGCTATCATTTTTCCCTCCAAAATGACTTACATGCTTAGTTAGTGAAAAAATGGCATAACTACCTTGGATAGTACATTTATGACATAATTAGCTCTAAAATGACATAGTAACCTTACATAGCTCTATAAAATAACTAAATATGCTTTAGTTAGTTAAAAAATGGCATAACTACCTTGGATAGTACATTTATGACATAATTAGCTCTAAAATGACATAATAACCTTAGATAGCTCTATAAAATAACTAAATGTGCTTTAGTTAGTTAAAAAATGGCATAACTACCTTGGATAGTACATTTATGACATAATTAGCTCTAAAATGACATAATAACTTTAGATAGCTCTATAAAATAACTGAATATGCTTTAGTTAGTTAAAAAATGGCATAACTACCTTCGATAGCTCAATAACGACCTAAACTAATCTTAGCTAGTTCATTCATGACAAAATTAGCTCTAAAATGACATAATAACCTTAGATAGCTCTATAAAATGCCTAAATATGCTTTAGTTAGATAAAAAATGGCATAACTACCTTGGATAGCTCGACATAATTAGCATACTTTCGTCAAAAATGGCATAATAATCTTGGTTACCTACAAAATGACCTAAACTTAGCTTATTTTCCTCGAAAATGACATAATAGCCTTACTTACCTCCAAAATGACCTATTTATACAGAAATATCATTCTTCATGCTATCTTGAGCCCTTAACTATAATATTTTGTTCCTCTCTCGCAGGCGCACCACCAGAAGCCTGTGCCAAATCTGTTTGACCTCTATGGCATGGCCCATAGTGCCCCTTACAAGAAGGCCAATGCATTCTCTGAGGAAGATCTAAATCATCCAGAGAGCTTCACCAACATCTCCTCCCACCACAAGCTCGTGAAGTACAGAGACGAGGGGAAGGCGAAGAAAGGGGAGGACTTTAACCCGAGCCAGGATCCTTTTGATACAGAGCTGGTGATGATATCTTGTGGCGGGAGGTCCCATCTCTCCATAGTCATTGGTGATGGACTGGTACATTGTCCAAGGATTCTGCCGCACATCAAGAAGCGCCAGAGTAGCTCTGATCCTGAGATAATGCCTCATGCATGGCCCGCGGAGCTCGCCATGGCGGTTAGTTATACCGGTTCTCTCACCTTCCTCCATTACATTGTGTGTGCGTCCGTCGATGATTACAATGCTAACGAGGAGTGGTGTGTTGCAGGCATTGGTTGAGAAAGATAGATTGAACACCCATGCGCTTTTGGAGGCGGCAAGAAGGAAGGTGGCGGAGAGGGAGATGGAGAGGGAGGAGAGGACGACTAAGTTGTTGGAGGAGGAGAGGTACCGAAACGAGGCATCTCACCGTGCCCTCTACGAGCTCCTCGTGGTAAGTTTCTCGTGCATATTAGCCAAATCATGCACGTAATGTTCGCATTACTAACTAATATGACTGACTCGTGAGAACCAAATGTGCAGACCATATGCGAGAAAAACGGTCAGGCCCCTCCGCCGATGCCCCAGATTGCTCCGGCGACCACGGTGAGTTTGATTTGAATGGTCGTTAGTTACTAGTATTCACATTTCAGTTGCATCATGCTAACGAGACATTACTGGAAATGATCTTTCGTGCCGCATGCCTCCGACAAGCATCGACCAATCCTTCTGCGTCTGGCAATGGCGGAACCCCGACCGGTCCTTCACCTACGTCTGCTACTGGCGCAGCCCCGACCGTTCCTTCAACTCCGTGATAATGGTATTTTTCTTCTTATTTAGCCTATTTAGTCCATTTATGACATAATTTAGCCTATTTAGTCCACAAATGACATAATAAGATGAAGAAAATCAAGGAAGAGGAAGAAAAGAAGGAATAGGAAGAAAATGGTCTTCTTTTCCTCCTCTTACTTGTTTTTATTCGTAAATGGCATAATAACCTTGCTAACCTCATAAATGTCATATACTTAGCTTGTTGTCCTCTAAAATGACACAATAAGCTTAGTTAGGTCAAAAATGGCATAATTAGCTAGGTTAGCTCAAAAATGACCAAGTTTACCTAGGTTAGCTCCAGTATGATCCATTTAACCTACATTAGCTCCAAAATGATCCATTTAACCTACGTTAGCTCCAAAATGATCCATTTAACCTACGTTAGCTCCAAAATGACCTATTTACCTAGCTTAGCTCTAAATTGACCTACACACTTAGCATTTTTACCTACCTTAGCCCAAAAATGGCATTTTTACCTACCTTAGCCTATTTAGTCAACAAATGACATAATAAGATGAAGAAAATCAAGGAAGATGAAGAAAAGAAGGTATAGGAAGAAAAGAAGAAGAAGAAGAAGATCTTCTTCTTCTTCTTCTTCTTCTTCCTATTGTTCTTTTCCTCCTCTTCCTTTTCTTCTAGCTAGTCTTCTTCTTCTTCTTCTTCTTCTTCTTGTTCTAACTTTCATCTTTTCCAATTTGCAGATTTGCTTTAGATCGATGAGGAAGCTTGCATTGATGGAGTGTCCTATTCTTCGGTTGCTTCCTTGTTGTTTATGAAACTTGTTGGATATGTATATATGTCTATATGGATATGTTGTTGGAAACTTGTTTCTGGATATGTATGTACATATATGGATATGTTGGACTTTGTTGAACTATGTTGTTGGACATGTTGGATTTGATGAAATATGTTCTTGGACATGCTGTTATATGTTGTTGGTTATGTTGGAGTTATATGTTGTTGGATATGTTGGAGTTGTATGTATGTATGTATATTTGTTTTATGTTGTTTGCCAAATTAAATGGATTAAAAAAACATGGGATATATAGCCTCTTTGCCGTCTGCTAGCAGACGGCAAAGAGGTTTGCCGACTGCTAGCAGACGGCAAAGAGGCCACGTGGCAGCTTCCTGTGCAAACTGGGAACATTGGGCTGCCTATTTGGCCACTTTGCCGTCTGCCAGCAGACGGCAAAGTGGCCAAATAGGACTGGCAAACAGGGCCAGCTATGCCGTCTGCCAGCGGACGACGAAGATTCAAAGTTCTTTGCCGTTCGCTGGCAGACGGCATAGCTGGCCACATGGCAGCTTCTGAGCGCTGGCCCAGCTGAGCTCTTTGCCGTCCGCCAGTGGACGGAAAAGAGCTTGGTTGATACGTCTCCAACGTATCTATAATTTTTGATTGCTCCATGCTACTTTATCTACTGTTTTAGGCAATATTGGGCTTTATTATCCACTTTCATATTATTTTTGGGACTAACCTATTAACCGGAGGCCCAGCCCAGATTTGCTGTTTTATGCCTATTTCAGTGTTTCGAGGAAAAGGAATATCATACGGAGTTAAAACGGAACAAAATCAACCGGAGAAGTTAATTTTGGAAGGAAACCAACCTCATGGGCTTGGAGTGCACGCCAGGGGAGTCTCGGGCTGCCCACGAGGGTGGGGGGCGCGCCCCCCTGGGCATGCCCCCTGCCTCGTGAGCAACCCGGAGGTCCACCGACGTAGCCCCTGCACCCATATATACCTACGTACCATAAAACTTCCAGAACGGAAGATAGATCGGGAGTTCCGCCGCCGCAAGCCTCTGTAGCCACCAAAAACCAATCGGGACCCTGTTCCGGCATCCTGCCGGAGGGGGATCCCATCACCGGAGGCCATCTTCATCATCCCGGTGCTATCCATGACGAGGAGGGAGTAGTTCACCCTCGGGGCTGAGGATATGTACCAGTAGCTATGTGTTTGATCTCTCTCTCTCTCTCTCGTGTCCTTGAGGTGATACGATCTTGATTTATCCCGAGCTTTGCTATTGTAGTCGGATCTTATGATGTTTCTCCCCCTCTACTCTCTTGTGATGAATTGAGTTTCCCCTTTGAAGTTATCTTATCGGATTGAGTCTTTATGAGAACACTTGATGTATGTCTTGCCGTGATTATCTGTGGTGACAATGGGATATCATGTGCCACTTGATGTATGTTTTGGTGATCAACTTGCGGGTTTCGTGACATTGGGAACCTATGCATAGGGGTTGGCACACGTTCTTGACTCTCCGGTAGTAGCTTTGGGGCACTCTTTGAAGTAATTTTATGTTGGTTGGATGAATCTGAGATTGTGTGATGCATATCGTATAATCATGCCCACGAATACTTGAGGTGACAATGGAGTATCTAGGTGACATTAGGGTTTTGGTTGATTTGTGTCTTAAGGTGTTATTCTAGTACGAACTCTTTTATAGATCGATCTGAAAGAATAACTTTGAGGTGGTTTCGTACCCTACCATAATCTCTACGTTTGTTCTCCACTATTAGTGGCTTTGGAGTGACTCTTTGTCGCATGTTGAGGGCTTGTCATATGTTCTATCTATGTTATTATTGTTGAGAGAACTTGCACTAGTGAAAGTATGAACCCTAGGTCTTGTTTCCTATTATTGCAATACCGTTTACGCTCACTTTTACCGCTCGTTACCTTGCTGTTTTCATTATTTCATATTACAAAAACCTATATCTACTATCTATTTTGCACTTGTATCTTCATCTCTTCGCCGAACTAGTGCACCTATACAATTTACCATTGTATTGGGTGTGTTGGGGACACAAGAGACTTTTTGTTATTTGGTTGCAGGGTTGCTTGAGAGAGACCATCTTCATCCTACGCCTCCTACGGATTGATAAACCTTAGGTCATCCACTTGAGGGAAATTTTCTACTGTCCTACAAACCTGTGCACTTGCAGACCCAACAACGTCTACAAGAAGAAGGTTGTGTAGTAGACATCAAGCTCTTTTCTGGCGCCGTTGCCGGGGAGGTGAGTGCTTGAAGGTATATATTTAGATCTTGTAATCGAATCTTTTTGTTTCTTGTTTTAACACTAGTCTAGTTTATAAAAAAAACTACCAAAAAAATGGAGTTGAGTTTGTCTCATACGCTTCACCTTTTTAATATCTTTTGTGAGTATGATGGAAAGGATAATTTTGCTCAAGTGCTAGAAGAAGAAATCTCTAAATTGTTTGGCACTAAATCTTTGAATGATGAGCATGATTGCAATGTTCTTAGTACGAATTCTTTGAACATCCATGATACTAATGATGATTGCACTAGTTATGATGAAAATATCTCTTATGAGCATGTCAACTTTTGTGGAGTGCATGCTTGCATGAACACACCAAATAGAGAAGATATTTATTGCAAGAGGCATAAGTACTTAGAAACCAAATTGTTGCAAGAAGAGCTAGATGAATGTGCTGAAAGATTCAATATTTTTCGCGCTCCTTGTGAACTTTGCAATGAACATGGTCATTTAAAGCTCCAATGCTATTTGTTTCATGATCGTCTCGTGTCCAAATATTGTGATAATTTGATTACCCTTGAGCATCATAAAGAGCTTAGCCTTCTTTTCGGTTATGAAGAAATGAAAGGTATAACTGAGGGTATTCCAAAATTTAACCTTGATAGAATTCTTCATTTTGATCTAAAGAAGATTTATATGTATTGTGCGGTGAATTGTATTGAAAATCCTTATATTGCCAATTACATAAAGAAAAGAAAACAAATAGAAGATGATGATAATACTAATGAAAGGGAAGAGACTTCCCAATATCCTCCTATTATTTCTTATGATAAATCAGGTAACGAGGAGGAGCTTTCTATTCAACCAATCTCGTCAATAAGGAGCTCAAAGAGGAAGGTTGAACCCACACATAATGTGAAGAAGAAAAATAAAAGAAGGAGCAACAAAGGTAGAAAGGTATCCCTCCCAAATGATGTTGCTCCTACTACTCATTGTGATGATGATAATTGCTATACTATTGGTGCTATCAATATTTTTAATGATGAGAGTGATTATGCTTATGATATGAAAGGGCCCAAGCTTGGGGAAGCTATGTTTAATGAAGATGATATTTTTATCATCCCAAGTTTTGATATGCAAAGTTGTTATGATGATAGCATGCATGCCTCCTACGTATGATGATTATATTGATGAAAGTGGGTTCGGAAGAGTGTCAACTTTAGGAAGTAGTGATCCCACTATTTTGGTGGATGCTGAATTTTATTGTGATGAATATGAAAGTGGATTTGGAAGAGTGTCAACTTTATTTAGTGATTCCACTATCTTGGGAAAGGTTTCAATCGATTATGATGAGAACGAAGTTGCTACTTATGATGATTATTGTGATGATACGTATGCTATAAAGAAGAAGTTTGCTTATGTGAAGAGTAGAAAATTTTCTATGCTTGTAGATCATGAAAAGAATGCTTTAGGTGCTGGTTATATTGTTGAATTCATTCATTATTCTACTGAAAATTATTATGAGAGAGGAACATATGCTTGTAGGAATTGCAATAATGTCAAGTTTCCTCTCTATGTGCTTAAATTCTTGAAGCTATGCTTGTTGTGCCATCCTGTGCTAGTTGATTATTTTTCCCATAAGTTGTTTGCTCACAAAATCCCTATGCATAGGAAGTGGGTTAGACTTAAATGTGCTAGTCATATGCTTCATGATGCTCCCGTTATGTTTCAATTCTTATCTTTTATGTGAGCATCATTGTCATCATCATGCCTAGCTAAAAGGCATTAAAGAAAAGCGCTTGTTGGGAGACAACCCAATATTTATCCTTACTGTTTTGTGTGTCCACATGATTATGCTACTGTAGTAATCATGTTTTATAGCTTTTATTTCAATAAAGTGCCAAGTAGAATCTTTGGGAAGACTTGGGTGAAGTTTATGTGATCTTGCTGTGAAAAACAGAAACTTTAGCGCTCACGAGATTATCTGCCATTTTTTACTGGAGAGTTCTTTTAGGTTGATTATTTTTGCAGATGATTAATAGACAAATTCCTCAGGTCCAGAAATTTATTTCAGAATTTTTTCAGTTCCAGAAGTATAGGTTTGGTACAGATTACTACAGACTGTTTTGTTTTTGACAGATTCTGTTTTTTATGTGTTGTTTGCTTATTTTGATGAATCTATGTGTTGTATTAAGTGGTATGAACCATAGAGATGTTAGAATACAGTATATATTACGCCAATATGAATTTAGAATGAGTTCATTACAGTACCTAAGTGGTGGTCTTATTTTCTTATACTAACGGAGCTTACGAGTTTTGTTTTGAGTTTTGTGTGGTTGAGGTTTTCAAGTTTTGGGTAAGGATTCGATGGACCATGGAATAAGGAGTAGAAAGAGCCTAAGCTTGGGGATTCCCAAGGCACCCCAAGCTAATATTCAAGGACAACCAAGAAACTAAGATTGGGGATGCCCTGGAAGGCATCCCCTCTTTCGTCTTCGTTCATCGGTAACTTTACTTGGAGCTATATTTTTATTCACCACATGATATGTGTTTTGCTTGGAGCGTCATTTTATTTTGTTAGTGTTTGCTTGCTGTTAGTTAGAATAGTGTTTTGCATATTTAGTTTCAATAAAAAAGTCAAGGATAACCTTTGCCATGCTTATTTTGCTAGTTTGCATGTTGCTGTTTGAAAACAGAAAGTTTACTGCTGTTGCAAAAATTCCCTAGAAAAGTCAGAGCATGGTCTAACGTTGAATCTTTTTTCATATTGAGATCTGATAAATTTATTACATTGGGAATTTTAGTTAATAATTTTTGAGGTTATGGAAGTATTGATACTATTGCATTCTTTACAGACTGTACTATTTTGGAAGATTGCTGTTATGTTTGCATTGTTTGCATATGTTTGCTTGTTTAATGATTCTATTTGATGATAGTAGTATTAAATATGCAGAGGCATTTAGTATTCAATGTGGAATAATAATTTAAGTGATTTGTTACAGTAGAATATTATAAGGTTTTGCATTGATTTATACTAACCTATCTCACGAGTTCTTGTTGAGTTTGTTGTGAATGAAGCTTTTAATAAAAAGAGAAACCATGATATGAGAGGAATTAAGGAGACACAAAAGTTCAAGCTTGGGGATGCCCAAGGCACCCCAAGATAATATTTCAAGAAGTCTCAAGCATCTAAGCTTGGGGATGCCCCGGTAGGCATCCCACCTTTCTTCTTCAACAACTATCAGTTAGTATCGGTTGAACCTAAGTTTTTGCTTCTTCACATGAGTTGTGCTATCCTTGCAATGTAGTTTTCTTTAGCTTTGCTTGCTGTTTGAATAAAGTATCAAGATCTGAAGTTCTTTTATGAGAGAGAGCCATCCATGAATTGGAATTTGCTAGAATACTCTATGTGCTTCACTTATATCTTTTGGAGTAGTTTGTCATTTGCTCATAGTGCTTCACTTATATCTTTTGAGCGCATTGGTGGTTTTATTTTGAAGAAATAGATGAACTCTGATGCTTCACTTAGATTATTTTGAGAGTCGTTATTAGCATGGTAATTTGCTTAATGTTAATATACTTGGTATTCAAGATATGTGAAACTTTCTTTTGAGTGCGCTGAATGCTAAGATAAGTTTGATGCTTGATAATTGTTTTGAGATATGGAGGTGATAATATCAAAGTCGTGCTAGTTGGGTGATTATGAATTTGAGAAATACTTGTGTTGAAGTTTGTAAGTCCCGTAGCATGCACGTATGGTTAAAGTTGTGTATCAAATTTGAAACATGAAGTGTACCTAGCTTGTGCATCCTTATGAGTGGCGGTCGGGGACGAGCGATGGTATTTTCCTACCAATCTACCCCCTAGGAGCATGCGCATAGTACTTGATTTTTGACGACTTCTAAATTTTTGCAATAAGTATATGAGTTCTTTTGACTAATGTTGAGTCCATGGATTATACGCACTCTCACCTTTCCGCCATTGCTAGCCTCTTCGGTACCGTGCATTGCCCTTTCTCATCTTGAGAGTTGGTTCAAACTTCGCCAGTGCATCCAAACCCCGTGATACGATACGCTCTATCACACATAAACCTCCTTATATCTTCCTCAAAACAGCCACCATACCTACCTATCATGGCATTTCCATAGCCATTCCGAGATATATTGCCATGCAACTTCCACCATCATCATCATGACATACATTACTTTTGTCATCTTGCCATTGCATGATCATGTAGTTGACATCATATTTGTGGCAAAGACACCATGCATTATTTTCCATACATGTCACTCTTGATTCATTGCACCATCCCGGTACACCACCGGAGGCATTCATATAGAGTCATATCTTGTTCTAAGTTTCGAGTTGTAATCCTTATGTTGTAATCAATAGAAGTGTGATGATCATCATTATTAGAGCATTGCCCAAATAAAAAAGTGAAAGGCCAAAAAAAGAAAAAAAAGAAAGGCCCAAAAAAAAGAAAAAAAAGAAAAGAAAAGGGGCAATGCTACTATCTCCTTTTCCACACTTGTGCTTCAAAGTAGCACCTTATTCTTCATGTAGTGAGTCTCATAAATTGTCTTTCTATAGTAGTGGGAATTTTTCATTATAGAACTTGGCTTGTATATTCCTGCAATGGGCTTCCTCAAATGCCCTAGGTCTTCATGAGAAAGCAAGTTGGATGCACACCCACTAGTTTTCTTTTGTTGAGCATTCATAGCTCTAGTGCACCCATTGCATGGCAATCCCTACTCCTCATGTTGACATCAATTGATGGGCATCTCCATAGCCCATTGATTAGCCTCGTCAACGTGAGACTTTCTCCTTTTTTTTTGTCTTCTCCACACAATCCCCATCATCATATTCTATTCCACCCATAGTGCTATATCCATGGCTCACGCTCATGTATTGCGTGAAGGTTGAAAAAGTTTGAGATTATTTAAGTATGAAACAATTGCTTGGCTTGTCATCGGGGGTATAGAAGTTGGGAACATCTTTGTGTGAAGAAAATGAAGCATAGCCTAACTATATGATTTGGTAGGGATGAACTTTCTTTTGCCATGTTATTTTGAGAAGACATGATTTCTTTGATTAGTATGCTTGAAGTATTATTATTTTTGTGTCAATATGAACTTTTGTCTTGAATCTTTCGGATATGAACATTCATACCACGATTAAGAAGATTTACATTGAAATTATGCCAAAGTATCACTCCGCATCAAAAATTCTTTTTTATCATTTACCTACTAGAGGACGAGCAGGAATTAAGCTTGGGGATGCTAGATACGTCTCCAATGTATCTATAACTTTTGATTGCATCATGCTACTTTATCTACTGTTTTACGCAATATTGGGCTTTATTATCCACTTTTATATTATTTTTGGGACTAACCTATTAACCGAAGGCCCAGCCCAGATTTGCTGTTTTATGCCTATTTCAGTGTTTCGAGGAAAAGGAATATCAGACGGAGTCAAAACGGAACGAAATCAACTGGAGAAGTTAATTTTGGAAGGAAACCAACCTGATGGGCTGGAGTGCACGCCAGGGGAGTCTTGGGCTGCCCACCAGGGTGGGGGGCGCCCCCCCCCCCCGGGCGCCCCCCTGGGCGCGCCCCTGCCTCGTGAGCAACCCGGAGGTTCACCGACGTACCCCCTGCACCCATATATACCTACGTACCCTAAAACTTCCAGAACAGAAGATAGATCGGGAGTTCCGCCGCCGCAAGCCTCTCTAACCACCAAAAACCAAATAGGACCCTGTCCCGGCACCCTGCCGGAGGGGGATCCCATCATCGGAGGCCATCTTCATCATCCCGACGCTATCCATGACGAGGAGGGAGTAGTTCACCCTCGGGGCTGAGGGTATGTACCAGTAGCTATGTGTTTGATCTCTCTCTCTGGTGTTCTTGAGGTGATACGATCTTGATGTATCCCGAGCTTTGCTATTGTAGTTGGATCTTATGATGTTTCTCCCCCTTTACTCTCTTGTGATGAATTGAGTTTCCCCTTTGAAGTTATCTTATCGGATTGAGTCTTTATGAGAACACTTGATGTATGTCTTGCCATGATTATCTGTGGTGACAATGGGATATCATGTGCCACTTGATGTATGTTTTGGTGATCAACTTGCGGGTTTCGTGACATTGGGAACCTATGCATAGGGGTTGGCACACGTTCTTGACTCTCTGGTAGTAGCTTTGGGGCACTCTTTGAAGTACTTTTATGTTGGTTGGATGAATCTGAGATTGTGTCATGCATATCGTATAATCATACCCACGGATACTTGAAGTGACAATGGAGTATCTAGGTGACATTAGGGTTTTGGTTGATTTGTGTCTTAAGGTGTTATTCTAGTACGAACTCTTTTATAGATCGATCCGAAAGAATAACTTTGAGGTGGTTTCGTACTCTACCATAATCTCTACGTTTGTTCTCCACTATTAGTGGCTTTGGAGTGACTCTTTGTCGCATGTTGAGGGTTTGTCATATGTTCTATCTATGTTATCATTGTTGAAAGAACTTGCACTAGTGAAAGTATGAACCCTAGGCCTTGTTTCCTATCATTGCAATACCATTTACGCTCACTTTTACCACTCGTTACCTTGCTATTTTTATTATTTCAGATTACAAAAACCTATATCTACTATCTATTTTGCACTTGTATCTTCATCTCTTCGCCGAACTAGTGCACCTATACAATTTACCATTGTATTGGGTGTGTTGGGGACACAAGAAACATTTTGTTATTTGGTTGCAGGGTTGCTTGAGAAAGACCATCTTCATCCTGCGCCTCCTACGGATTGATAAACCTTAGGTCATCCACTTGAGGGAAATTTTCTACTGTCCTACAAACCTGTGCACTTGCAGGCCCAACAACGTCTACAAGAAGAAGGTTGTGTAGTAGACATCATTGGCCTCTTTGCCGTCTGCTGGCGAACGGCAAAGAACACGCCATTAACCCCTAACGGCTCTCACCCCACCCCACCGCCGTCCAAAATCTTTGACGTCTGCTTGGCTAGGATGGCGGACGGCACAACCCTTTGTTGGCACTCGTTCGGCCGGACATTTTGCCGTCCACTGGCGGACGGCAAAGAAGTTGATTCTAGTAGTTTCATTAAGACAAAACAAGGACCATTCATTTTTTTTGTACTATTTTGAATGAATATAATAGGAACCCATGACTGCTGCAATTTATTCCCCACCGCTCCATGCCCACGACCCACCACGTCTTCCAATAGTAATGCAGAATGTGGCTTTACATGAATTCAAAGAGACTTGCGGTTCTGCTTGTCCAAACCGGCTTGAATCGGAAGGGGTTCCAGCTGACAAATAAGCCTTCCATAGAACCAATATAGCAGTATTTCTTGGTTTCTCTCTTTAGAAGAAGCATACAAAGCAGATTTAACAATTCTTTTAGATTCCACTTACTTTCTACTAGGTAACTGGAATTTGCTACTCCAATAAGTAACCACTAACTCCATCTAAAAATTTGCATGGCCACACTTGAGTTACACAAATTCCAAATTGTATTCGGATTGGCTACACTCATGTTTAGATGTATCTCTCCTCCAAACAATCTGGATTTTGGAATAATGAGATATTTAAATAAATGATTATTGTGATTTGCCCTAATTTTGTACTATACTCACTTGTGCTTCCCGTTGGCTATGACTTGAACTCATTACCATCGTTTCTGATCAAATCACCTAGCAAAAGCATAACGAGTTGTTAAGATGATAAAAAAAATATGGACAAAGTCTTAGCTAAAATAGAAAGTGAATACAGTTTGATCAGTACATGCTTGCTCACTAAACATAATTTCAACCACAAGCGGACATGTCAAAATAATTCAAGTGCATGATGGATGCTAACTTACTGGTATTAAATAATTTTGGTGCTGAGATCAATGGACTAATTACTACATAAACTTGCAAAACAAATTCCCTGCTAATCATGGACCTTAGGGCAGAGATGGGAAGAGTTTGGCATGCCGCTTGGCCCTCCCAGGTCTTCCACGCGCGCGAGATGGCTATGCGGGTGGTTCGTTATTCCCACCCTGGTACATCCCTATTTCTTTTGCCCAATAAACAGCAATATATAGTGCTAAATCGGCATGGTCGAGCAAGACGTGGCTGGGTAGAAAGGATGGTTATGTCTTAGTACGAACAGAAATGCCAGGTATTTGGGAGATAACCGGGCGAAACAACTATAGAGTTCTCCTAGCGAGTCAAAGAAGGAGATGAAAAATGATCACATTATCTGTCGTTGGTAATACATGGCATATACAAATGCATTACGAAATATAATCACTTGCAGACCATTTGCAGGAAACATCCTTGAAATAGTTCACTTAACTTCCCTTTCATGACCCAAATAGTTCGATTAGCTTCTGTGTTGGTGGTTGTCTTTGGCGTAACGAGCAGTTTAGTATCATAAGTGCAAGCGAGTCTTGATGGACACAAACAACCTCATCGAAGCTGTCGCAAATTAAGTTGTGTCACAATGCATAAAGTGAACCATCCATGGTTCATCTTGATTGCAGCTCGAACTGCAAACCAAGCCAAACTCCCATTCCTAATGCATCCCACTCTCAACTCACCCAAACTAACATTGTCGATGCATTTTCCCAAACCGTTGCACCCACACGTGAGATAGCAAGCTATAATTTAGCTCAAACTATAACTTTTGACGTTGATCGGCTATGAAGGCCCAATGTGGTTGTAGAGGTTGGAGTGTAGTTGCAAATAGCCACAGGTCAACATTGTGGCATCAATCACCTTATTTAGTGTTAATATGACATATCTTATAGAAAGGTGGTATGTAATGAATGCACAGATACGTGACTGATACACATATATGCAATGGATGCATAGTTATTTCTTTCGATCTTTGAAGTTAGAAAAAAATGAACATGGCTTCTAGTAAAAATGAATTGTGCACGACTCATTTTCATTGGATGAATTGCTCTTTTTTAGTTGTAGCGTTCATAAAATTTAGTCAATTCCATTTTTACCCCTTATTTTTGTCATTTTCTATGGAGATTACCACATTTAATAAAGTTTCATCCACTTTAACCCATTAATTTAACCAAATTTATGCCACACTTTATATTTTTATTTATTTTTAACACGTTCTATCCACTTGGTGATTTTATATTGATCTCAATCAAGCCTTCTGTTTTCAAATATTAGTTGGATCCATGTCAATCTGCTAGAGCCGAAGGATCAAGTTGCACAAGCACGCCGTTTGCTCCATAGAACGTCCCCCCACACTCACTTGAAGTTATAAGAAAATAGTATTTCCCTTCTGGTTTGTTATTCAAATAACGCCCTTAGCAAGTTATCCTTTATTTCCTTGGCATTATTTTTTTACTGTATATTCATGTATATTATTTGGGTTAATGAACCCAATGTCATAGATTTGTCCTCTTTTGCATTAGAGAATTTTCATTTTGCATAATATATTGAGGATAATTATACATGCAATGAACGAGCTGAGCCACAGACTTAATTACAGAAATACTACTTACAGACAATAGCAACCGACGATAGATTTGTCGATGGTATCTTGATTGTATAACGGAAATAATTCATCAAATTCAATGTACATCTCCTCGTCTCCATTGAAGTAATGTTCATCTATAATTCCCACATGAGCTTGTTGCTCCCTTCCTTTGAGGCTTCCATGTACCACTCATGCAGTCTTCACATTTGTGTTGGTACAAACCGGACCTCCTCAGGTCTGACGAGAGGCTTCCCATGCTGGTATCTGTATGCTAAATCAGCCATGGGGAACTCTACCTGCTCGCCTAAGTATTGAGCAAGAGTGAAACCAAGATCATTGGCTGCAACCTCCGGATCATAATCGGTATCGGAAAACATGTTGAGCGGGGGGCACGATTGGTTTGTTTGTTCTCCAAGCTGGGGAATTGTTTTTCCCTTGCACTACTACTTCCATGGTATTATAGGAGCATACCACATCATCTTGACAGGAATCCTCTTCCTGGGACGCTCACCCTCAACATCACCAGGGTCATCTCGTCTGATCTTATGCCACAATGCACCGCATACCTGGTATGCATTCAAATTACGTACTCGTCATCACAGTAGAGGATGTAGTCATTAGGGCATGCATCTTCTGCACCTCTCATCCTAGAGGGCAGCGAACCTTCTTTGGTTCGTACGTACTGTCAGGCAATTTGTTATCCTTTGGAAGCTTCTTCTTCATTATTTGAGTAACTTCTCAAATCCCTTGTCAGATAAATCACTCTTTGTCTTCCATTGCAGCAATTCCAGTGTGGTACCAGTTTTTTTTATCATCTTCGTAATTTGGGTACAATAATTTTTGTGATCCTCTAACATGCGCTCTAACTTCAACCTCTCCTTTTCACTTTCGCAGTTTCTTTTTGCAGAACAGAGAAGAAAGCTTAAGTGTGGCTCGGGCATCTCATATCATGTTTGTTTTATGTGAACTCAAGTGTCATCATGCTCTTAGGCATTTCATCGAGCACCTCTTGTGCATAGGAAGGGAAAATAAACTAGCACGCACCTCCCACCTTCTATATATAGGCAATTTTTAGTCCCGGTTGATGTCTAAAGCCGGGACTGAAGACAGACATTTATTCCCGGCTGGAGACACGAACCGGGTCTAAAGGGTATCGCGCCTACCGCAAGCCCTTTAATCCCAGTTGATGTCTGCAACCAGGACTAAAGGTCCCATTCGAACCGGGAGTGATGTCTGCCGAGCCTCGTCCGATGTTCTAGCCGCTCGAACCGGGACTAATGCTCACATTAATCCCGGTTCGTAACGTGACCGAGACTATTGCTTCGATCCAGCTAGAACGTACAAAAGTCATGTTTTCTACTAGTGAGACATACATACACAAGTAAAAACCAGATCCGAAGAACTAGATCGGGGGACACACCATCCTCTACATGCCTCTAGAGGACACACATCCGAAACTAGGACGAGGCGAGGATGACTTATTGGACGCCGGCATAAGGCAACATCATCGTCTCGCCATCGATGACCGGACACCAAACCTTAAACTTGTTCCCACCCCTACCACCGAGATCGAAGCATGAGGACTCGCCGGCAAGGAACCAAACACCGTAGGTGCAAACAAGACAACAGCATGATCATGCTATGTTGTCGCATACACACGGACACGGCGTGGCCGAGGAACGCATGCGTATACCGATCTACTGTCTCGGTGTCGGCGTGGCCGTGGCCGCGACAACAACGTCACCGAACCACCGAGAGCACGTGTAGACGGAGCAGAAGGCCTGGAAGGTGGTGAGCAGCAGCATGCTGATGGTGGCGAGGAAGGTGAGCATCTTCCATGAGCTGAACACGTACTTGCGCATGAACCGCTTCGCCTTGACGCTCCACCGCCGGCCGTAGTAGCGGTTCACGTCGTCGATGACCGCATCCAGGTCCAGCACCTTGGAGTGCTGCACCGAGCGGCTCATGCCGTTCCACAGCTTGGCGGCCTCGCCGTCGCTCTTCTTCATGCGGTTGATCACCACGCCACGCTTGCGGAGATGCGTGACGTCGTCGTCGGTGTCGATGATGCCGTTCATCAGCTCCGTGTATCGGGTGAACACCAGCGGGCCCGACGCGGCGGACGACTCGTAGGCGACCAGGTTCCGGAGCACCACCTCGGTGTTGCAGTCGAGGGTCACCGCCGGGAGGTGGAGCGTCGCTGTCTTGCGGTTGAAGGAGATGGTGGACAGGTTGCCGTTGGTCGGCGCAAACCGGACGCCGCTGCTAACCAGTTCGGTGACCGATGGGATCTCGATCTCCTCGTCCTGGCTCATGGTGGACGCCTGCTCGCTGGTGTCCGCGGGCATGGAAAAGGCCGAGATGCCAGGTAAGCCGGTGAGCATCTTCCACGGCGCCTTGGCAGCAAACTCGATCGGCTTCATCACGTGGCCGAGGCGGCCTCCGTTGAGCGTGAGCCTCGACGCGACTCTCCGCATGGTGGCGAGCAGTTGCATCACGTACTCGCTGCTCGTGCCGACGGAAGGGCCTTCGCCTTCTTGGCCGCCATCGCCGTCCAGTCGCTGCTCCTCGATATCATCCTCGACGGGGCCTGACCACGCCGGGGCGGCATTCTCAGAGGGCTTGGGCTTGGGCACGAGCAGGTGGTAGAGCAGCTCGAGCAGGTGCGCGTGCTTTGCGATGTCCCTCTCGATCTGCTTCTCCGGGAAGTTGCCCTCCATCTTCAACGGGCAGAGCTCCTTCATGAGGCCCGTCACCATGCAGGTGAGCCGCGTGGTGGACTCGTCGACGGACTGAGAGCGACATGTCGCCTGGAAGATCTCGCGGAGGAGGAAGAGCGGAATCTGGTTCTCGAGCATGAGCATGTCGCGGAGGATTAGGCCGTGAGCGGACTTCCGCCCGCTCCCGCCCAGGTCGACGAGGTGCGCCATCCTCGACGTCCAGTTAGAGACGGTCACCCTCTCTGGCTTGGCCTTGGCGGCGGCGTGCTGGTGGTGGATGGTGAGGAACTCGAGCAGGAAAGCGCCGTCCACGAGCATCATGAGGGAGAGCGTCCCGTCTTGGAAGTCGAGGTGGCGGTGGTAGTGTGCGCGGACCCGGCGCTCGTGGGACGCGAGCTTGGAGACGACGTCCTCCAGGCTGCTGCCGGCCGCGCAGAGCGCGCGGCGGGCGGCGTCGATCTTGTAGCGCTCCATGTCGTACAGGTGAGGGTGCCAGTGGTGGTAGGGGCCCAGCGCGATGAACTGCGGCCTGTAGGCATCGGGCCTGTGCACCTGCAGCTGCTTCGGCACGTCGAACACGGACACGTGGATGCCGTCGTCCTCCTCCTCCCCGGGAACCTCCCGGAGGGACTGCCGGATCAGCTCCACCCACCGGGACTCGTCCACAAAGCCTTGCCGGTTGCTGCGGGCCTGCTGTTGTTGATCCGAGGCGGCCATTGCTCGTTCAGTCGCTCACCTCTACCGTGTGTGTGTGCGCGCGCGCGCGGTGCACTAGGTATGAGGTTGCTGTGGCTACCTGGGCAATGGCAATGGTACTACTATATATACGTAGAAGGATCTAGGCATCTAGGAGTAGCAGTTAAGATATATCCTAAAACCTTAATTCTGCGTGCTCGAGCTAAACGACAACAAGCGAGCATGAGGAGGGATGGGGCTGCATGTGTACAAAGGATCAAAGCTGCATGCGACCTGGGTCCACGTATACGAGGAAGGACACCCAAGCACAACATGTGCTGCATTTAACTGGATTTTCAAATTTTCAAAAGGTCATAATTCGACAATCGAATGTTAGAATCCAGATATGTTTTCATGTTGGAATTCGCTCTTTGAAACTAGATCTTATTTATATATGTTTTGACAAAAAAAATTATGCCAACTCTGGTGTTATATGCTGAACTCTATTACTACATGGTGCAACTTTAGTACAGTATTGTTCAACTTTTTCCGAAACCAATTTTGTTAGACCCCGTGATCCAACTTTCTATGAGGATTAGCCACGGCAGACCAACTTTTTGTGATGTCTAACTAGTGTGTTGTCTAGGTCAACTACCTAGTAGTCGATGTGCACCCCCTCCATACTTGTGGGTTTTCACTGGCACACCCTGCCCCACCTACCTCTACCGAAGATATGGGCAACTTAGTCTGGTGTTCGAGCAAGCTGCCTAGTAGTTGATGTGCAACTCCTTCTCCTTTCTACTTATGGATGTGTAGTTTTAGTTGGCAAGGACGACAGGCAAAGTTGCACATGGTCTGTTAGGGAGTTGCCCGGGGCAACAGACGAAGTTGCACATCTCACAGGCAAGAATTGTTGGTGAAAAACTGCATATCCATGAGGGTAGAGAAGAGTTGCTGATATGTCTTTGTCCTATTTTTTTATTGTTTTATGCCAATATTCTACAACTTTCATATACTTTTGGCAACATTTTATATTAGTTTTGGGACTAACATATTGATCCAGTGCTCAACGTCAGTTCCTATTTTTTGCATGTATTTTGTTTCGCAGAAAAGCTGTATCAAACGAAGTCCAAGCCCAATAAAATTTTATGGAAAATTATTTTGGAATATATGTAATTTTTGGGAGGAAAAATCAACGCAAACGGAGGCCCACAACCATCACTAGGCATCAAGGCGTCACCACCACCCAGGTTGCACGGGGTTGCCTTGTGGCCACCTCGTAAATTGGTTGGAGTCCTTCGGCCGCAAGGAAGTTCATATCGAGAAAAAAAATTGTGTTAAAATTTTAGCCTGATCGGGGTTACAGATCTCCGGATATCTAAAAAATGGTATTCGACTTGAAATAGAGATGCGAAACAGAAGAGGAACACACACGGAGAGAGAGATCCAATCTCGGAGTGGCTCCTGCCCTCCGGGAGCCATGGCCGCCATGGACCAGAGGGGTAATTCTCCTCCCATCTAGGGGGGAGGCCAAGCAAGAAGAAGGAGGCGGGCTCTATCCGCCTCTCTTCCGATGGCGCTTGAGCGCCGCCTAGGGAACCATGGCGACGATGATCTACACCAACAACTTGGTCTTCGTCAGCACCAACTCTCTCCCCCTCTATGCATCGGTGTAACCTCTTTATTTCTGTTATAATTCTCTACTTAAACATGGTGCTTAATGCTATATATTATTATCCAATAATGTATGGCCGCGCGCCAACCTATGATGTTTGAGTAGATTATTTTTGTCCTACAGGTTATTTGTAGTATGGTGTGATTGATATGAGTTTTATGTTGATAGGGTGATGTCCCATGGTGCCCTCCGTGTCGCGCAAGCGTGTGGTGTTCCCGTTGTAGGGTGTTGCAATATGTTCATGATTCGTTTATACACTACAGGAACCAGGCACTTTGCCGTCCACCATGGCTGACGGCAAAGGCATGCCTGGCGGACGGCAACCAACAGACGGCAACAGGTCCGGCTGAATAAGCTATGGCAAAGCCCTCTTTGTCGTCTACTGGCGGACGACAAAGATGCAAAGGCCTTTGTCGTCTGCTGGCAGACGACAAAGAGCCTGGGCGGTGCACGTGACAACTTAGGCTCTTTAAGGGGTTAATGGCGTGCTTTGCCGTCAGCTGGCAGACGGCAAAGATGCCTGGCGGACGGCAGCCAGCTGACGGCAAAGCTGCCAAATAGGCCAACCCAGTGCACCCAGGTTGCACAGGTAGCTGCCACGTGTCAGCTTTGCTGTCTGCTGGCTGACGGCAAATACCTTTGATGTTTGCGAGCGGACGACAAAGTGGATGTATAGCCCCTGTTTTTTCTGTTTTTCTTAAATTCATTAAGTTTGACAAAAATTCACAGATATATATACACACACATTGCAAAATAATTTCAACAAGCATACCAATAATAAGTATCCAACATACTCCCTCCGTTTTGATTTACTTGTCGTGGTTTTAATTCAATACTCTTCGTGGTTTTAGTTCAAATTTGAATTAAAACCATGACGAGTAAATCGAAACGGAGGGAGTACAAGTTTCTACCTACATATCCAACATACAATGGTTTCCAACAACATATCCGAAACAAGTTTCCAACATATCTGCAAATTAGAAGAAGACTAGCTTTTCTTAAGATCTCCACTCCTCCTCCTTCTTCTCCTTCATCATCTTGATGCGCTTAGAGCGGCGAGGCAGTGGGATGTACTCCTCTACCACAATTGGCGTGGTCCTGTCGTCCCCCCGCTGTGGGATCACCGGCGCCACCACCATCGCTTGGTCATCGTCGGGCACCACCACCATCGCGAGGCCTTCTTCAAGCACCACCGCCGCTAGATCATAGTTAGTTGCCACAATCGCGAGGCCATCGTCAGCCACCAGCATCGCGTGGCCATCATCAGCCACCACCATCGCGAGGTCATTCCCGTTCTCCTCCTCTTCTTCCCCACTCCATTCCTCCTCATCCTCGCTGCTGCTTTTGCTGTAGCCAGAGTCGATGCTGCTTTGGCTGTAGCCAGAGTCACTGCTGGTGCTCCCATTGCCTGACCAAATGCAACAAAGTTTTTTTAACAATCGATGTAAGACAAAGCAAAATGTAGAGGAAGAAGAGGCAGAGCGTCTGGCATCGTCGTCATCCTGGTAGCGCATGCGGCACATAGTCGTGTTGAACATTTCACGGTGAGCATGGCATCGCCGTCGTACCAAAAGACAAGGAAGTACCCGTGCCACAGGTCGTAGGCACGGACGAACTGCTTCCAGCCACGACATAGGTACATGTGGCTATACCTGATCACCACCTCCACGCCCCACAGCCTACGAAGCCCACTGCCGGCCTGTCGTAGCTTCACATTCTTTGGCCGATGGTCGTCCAGCATCTTCATAAAAGTGTCAGGCAGCCTCTGCAACGTGGGTCAAGGAGTGATGTAGCAAATAGCAGAGTTATGATAAAGAGACTAGAACATGATGGCGCGCGTTGCCGCGCCCATCTATTTTGGCAGTAGATTGGTATGAATTTTCGTAATCTATGGTGATATAAAACACGAAAGCTAAATTTACGTAAGCCAACTCTTATATTTGTAAGTTGTCAAATTGGGAAATTTAATTGATTTGTAGTGAAAGTAATGTGGTAGTAGGAATGACTTGCCGCTTGTTGCCACACTCTTCTATATTGATGAACATACATTAAACATACAGTAATCTGATATTCAAACCAATTCTTACATGAAGGCTTTCAAATTGTGGGAAGGATTTATCTCATACAGAGCAGTAAGGGCCTTGTTATTTCTAACAAGTGCGAATTTTCTTATAGCAGGATATGTTCATGCCTTGAAGCTATCTATAGCACAAATATGGAACCTCATAGCATCGAGATAGTATAATTTGAACAATACAAATTACAACATTTCAAGTGTATAGCCCTAGAGAAAGATATCATCTACTTTGAAAGCAACAACCATGCGTTTGGCACATGTAATGAACCTGAAGATGAGCTTTAGAATACCAAAAAATCTCTTCTCCAACCTGCATATTCAGTACACTACCTAAGCTATAATACCGCATATCTTTACGGATTAACAAGCATGCACTGTAGTCTAGCTATATATTTATCTCACATTGTGTTGGCTATCTCTTTGCAGTCAATACTCATTATCAATCATGTACTCCCTCCGTCCGGAAATAACTGTATCTCAATCGGATGTACTAATTACTGAATATACGTTTAGATACATCCTTTTGAGCGATAGTTATTTCAGAACGGAGGAAGTACTATATAGTCTATAGGCCCGATGGATATCATCGGTATTAAATATGGATGTGCAAGTATGCTCACAACAAAAGTTTTGAATTTGTTTTCATTCAAGTATATGGATAGTTTATTTTTGAGAAAAAGTACACATACAGTTGTGTGTAAAAATAGAAGAATCTACAATAGTAGAATAATGCCTTGTGACCATGAAACAACAGACTGGCATTCGTTCCATCCCATCAAATATAAAACATATCGTAGAGTCACATTGTCATAAGCTATCTTCCATGCAAAATCTAAATAACATGTGACCTATGAAATGGCAGATTAACATTCATCCCATCCCATCAAAGATTAAACGTATCATAGACTCACGTTGTAAGCTATCTTCCATGCAAAATCTCTATAACATGTGATCTATGAAACAACAGGTTGACATTCATCCCATGCCATCAAAGATAACCCGCACTGTAGAATCACATTGTATAAGCTATCTCCCATGTAAAATCTAAATAACCTATGACCTATGAAACAGTAGTTTGACATTCATCACATCCCATCATAGATAAAATGCATCGTAGAGTCACATTATAATTCATCACATCCCATCGTAGATAAAATGCATCGTAGAGTCACATTATAATTCATCACATCCCATCGTAGATAAAATGCATCGTAGAGTCACATTATATAAGCTATCTTCCATGCAAAATCTAAAATAACAAAATTGAAAATTAACATCTAAGTCCATTGTTGTTTATATCCGATACATTAAAAATATTCAAGGAGTAAATCAAATAGGAAAGATACAATCTTCTAAACACAACAGGTCCAATTAATTCTGGAACATACATTAGTATAATAAAGTGGCTAACACACTGTGAACCATGGAAAGGATATCCATCACTTGGTAACTGTTTATATATTATTTTAGAAATTATTGAAGAATGGTAGTTGCTAACAAACTGAAGTAGAGAAACTAACTATTCAATTTCTTTGATACCTAGGAGAATCGCAATAAACAGAAAGGTAATCATAGTTAAGTTCACTGGATTCAACATGAATAATGGGGAAATCGTGTTGAACACACGTGTTACTCTGCAACGTTTCTGTTCCCTTGTGTGTATGCTCGCATTATACTTCAGTTCCGATGAAGAATGCCAACAACGACATTAATATTTCCTGTTTTCTGTAACTAATATGGGCCAAACAATTTTTCTTTGCATGTCACACCATGTATTTAAAAACTAAATTATCCATAAAATTATTGGGCTTTTCTCATTTGTGGATAGAACCAGTAGATGTTGGTTCGCCCCCTCTAGAATAGCATGGTTACGTTTTTTGTGCATTTTACTATATTGTTCCAACTTCCAAGTAAGATGTTGCATGGAGCGGCAAAAACACAATGGTATGAATCAGTCAGAAATCTAAGCAAGTAAAATATGAATTTAGAATGTCTGGCGGCCCAATTGATGTAATTACATGTACAGAAGCCATTGTAGATTATGAACCGAAGAATTCCCAAATAAATAAAAGGTGAGAATCAGTCTCCAATATCTGCCCTAACCAATTAACCAGTGCCATTATGAATACCCCTGTACAAAATTGGGATTGGGAGGATATTAGCACAATGTCATGTGGATGAAGAAATCATACCTGAAAAAATAAAGATAAAGCGGTGATCGAAGAGGGCAAGATGAGGAAACATATGTGAACTGAAGCAGCAGAAGAGTGGAAAACATACAAGGATAAATCCACTAATCACCGCCAGCATGGGGAGCACATCATCTGCCATGAATGCCTCCAAAAACTGAAGAGTGATTGCTTCCTTCAAACCATAGCGGAGCAGTTTCGCACGACGAACTACTGAACAGCAAATGACGATTGGCCTCGGCCTGCATCAGCGGCGGTACGGAAACCCAAACAAACTTTACCACATGGAGTTGTCCCGGATTGGGATGATGCGACAGCCTGCATCACGTCCGTCGTCTGGCCTCTCCGCCCGTTACCTCTCTGGCCCTAAACTGGCGACTGCATCAAAAATATTTGGGGGAAGGATAGGCGATGCGGTAGAAAGAGAGGGCGAGGGGATCGATTGGTCGTTGCACTCTTTCGTCGGTCGAGATTTCTGAGACGACGAAGGGATCGATCTCCTCGGAGGCGCCGCCATGCGAAGGCTAGGAGCCAAAGACATTGGGAACGAAAGCCAGGGGTAGCGAGCGTCCTGTTCTTTTGGGTTGGAGGATGGGAAGCTATTACAGGCCCTGTAGGCCCAATTTAATCACAAGCGCCCAAAAAAACCACCGGAGCAGCAGCCCGATAAGGCTAGCGCAGCCTGGCGCACGAGTTAGCGTGTACGTGAGATTTAGGTGGGATTAAGAGCAAATCCAATGGCTAAGAAAGCCTAAAAGTGACGATCCAACGGATAGTAATGCTAATGGCCTGAGAGGGAAGGGAAAGTGCTCAGTTATAATGTATTTAAATGGGTGAAGGGGAGATCTCTCCTTTTATATACCTGCCTCCTGGAGGAATTCTCAAGTATGATTGTGAAAAACCCGAAACCATCCAAGTCGTACTCCGGTGTGACAGAGCGCAGCCTACGGTGGCGCCCTCCCCCATCTCTGATAAGCAATAGAAGAGACCAATTAGTATCTAGAACCGTATCTATAAACACAGCTAGCTAGAACCATATTTGATAAATGGACCATATGCATATCTACTCCAACTTGGCTCTAATCCAAGTTGGCTCTAATTCAACTGTATCATGAGCATCAGCTAAACAAAACCTAAAGAAATAAGCATCTGCCAGCAAAACAAATTGATCATAGATATGAAACTTTGTAATGCTCATGTTTCAAATTGATCATAGACAAATTGATCATAGGTACATTAGCAGTAATAAAATTTGATTACAAGCCAGGTGAAATGCAAACATACTCATTTTTAAGAAGGATAAAAGATATTAGTCAATAGAAAAAATGCTGACCAAAATACCACTGTGTTATTACAATTGTTGTTTCCGTGCTACTACAGTACATGATGTGCGCAGATTTAGGTTGCCACCAGCTATCACAAATCCAACCATTTTGCACAATACCACGGTGGCAAGTCACAAAGTTATCATAGCTTCCATGGATACACCAAATGTGCATCAAAGACAATATAATAAACATGGCAGTCCAGTTCAGTTCAGAAGCTATTGTCAAACATGGCAGAGTTCAGTTCAGAAGAGTGCAACACAGTAGCATTCTTAGATCTCAGTTTGCCAAAATCCGCAGCACCCGTAATTATGTTCTTACAACCAAAGCTGCCCAATTGACTCGTTACTAGTTACTACTCCTAAAACAACAAGTGGACACTGGGTTGCTGTTATTATGCCTTACTATCTTATTGATAATATCAGCAGTAAATCTCAGTTAAACCCAACTCGAACATTCAACAGGACCTAACGAATAAGCATAACTTGCTGTCAGCGCATCATCAGTCTAAAAACTTGCATTATCAAAAAGCACAATCACATGGTAGAGACTAGTAATCATAGCTGAAATGGATCACTACTTTTGATATGTCAGTTTCTCAAAAGAGAAGAAGCACAGATTCAATTGTTGCAACTAAAGAACCAACAGAGTATTGGCAATTACCGAGCTAGTTCAATAGATAGAAAGCTACAAATAAGGGAAAGATGAACAAAAATAAGCTACACTTACTGCAGTTTGTTAGTGACAACACCAGTACACTTCATTTGTGCATTAGTAGTTCAACTAGTTAAAGATTGCATGCCTCAACATCCCTGGTATACTTATAATGTTTTTGACTTTCATTTGCCAATCCAATTTCTTGGCTAGTACTAAACAGAGCAGCAGATCAACAAAGACAACAAGTAAACCTAAACTAAACCAAACCTAAAGTAAACCTAAACTAAACTTAAAAAACAAAAACAAAAACAAAAACCTAAAGTAGACCCATTGTTCCTCATCGGAGCAGGGGGGCGCTGGAGCGGCGGGGCGGCCGCGTGGGTGGAGGAGAGGGCGTCGGGGCGGCTGGGTGGAGGAGTGCGCGCCAGAGCGGCAGGTCAGCCGCGGTGGTGGCAGAGAGGGGCACCGGGGCAGCTGGGTAGAGGAGGGGGCACCGGAGCGGCGAGGCGACCGCGGTGCCGGAGGAGAGGGGGGCACCGCGGTGACGAGGTTGCGTGGGGTGGCGGCGGCTCGGGCATGGGGGCGGGGCGGCGCGACGAGGGGGAGGGGGGGTGCGGGGCGGAGGAGGGGGTCACCGAGGCGGCGTGGGTGGTGCGGCGATGGGGGTGGTGCGGGGCAGCAGCGACATGAGGGCGGGATGGAGGACGGGGTGCCGCGACGAGGGGGTCGCCGGTGCGGCGGGGGCGGCGCAGTGACGGGGATGGCGTGGGGCAACGGCGGCTCGGGCACGGGACGAAGAGAGAGAGAGAGAGAGAGAGAGAGAGAGAGAGAGAGAGAGAGAGAGAGAGAGAGAGAGAGAGAGGACAGAGAGATGGGTCAGCGGGCGTCGTTGGCATTTTGTTAGGGCTCGGTTCTTTGCAGTCTACTAGCAGACGACAAAGAGCCTAGCTAACGGACGTTAGTTTGGCCACTTTCTTTGCCATCTGCTAGCAGACGGCAACGAAGCTTTGTTGTCTGCTAGCAGACGGCAAAGAAAGTGTACGATAGGTGGTCCTCGCTTGTGGGCCACCCTCACTCTTTGTCATCTACTAGCTGACGACAAAGCTTGTATTCCTTCTGATGGCTGATGGCAATGAGCTGGCCGACGGCAAACATGACCTTTGCCGTCAGTTTTCTTCAAGTTGATGGCAAAGATATTCTTTCCCTTCAGCCAGTTGACGACAAAGAGCTGGCTGACGACAAAGATCGTGATTCTAGTAGTGATAATGGGTTGCGAGAGTGACACAAGCTTAAACCCGAGTAAGGGGTTGTTGCGTATGGGAGTAAAGAGGACTTGTTACTTAATGCTATGGTTGGGTTTTACCTTAATGATATTTAGTCACTACAAGAAACCTATTGATCCATCACGAATTTCGGATGACGTTTTCTAAACTGTCATGAATGACCTGGTAAAGCCTCGCAAGCCCGCCTAACCATTCCTGTATGAGGTCCCAACCCTACGTCCCTCTTCCTCGGCCCCCTCCTCTCTCTGTCTCTTCCTTCTTCGTAGCCCCCTCCTGATTGCCCATCTTCTCACACACATCGCCGCCACCCACCACCACTTCGCCTCCCTCCTCCCATAGCTCATAGCCGACCCTTCCCCTCCTCTCATGTTGCTACTCCGGCAGCTGGTAGATCCATCACAGCCCCCACCAATCCATCTCTCTCGCGACCCATCTCTGTCTCTCTCTCTCTCTCTCTCTCTCTCTCTCTCTCTCTCTCTCTCTCTCTCTCTCTCTCTCTCCTGCGAATCATCACACTACCAACAAAGTCTGCCAATTCCAGCGACGTCCACGACCGTGCAACATGCTCATGAGCTTATCTCTGACCCCACCCCCACCCGTCCTCCAGTCTAGCTAGATCCACCACTCCAGGCCCCCTGCTCTTGCATTCAACCCCTAGCCCATGGCTAGGGTTTCGGCTGCGGCGTCGCGTCCATCACCGATGCGTCTCCAGTGGCACCACTCCATCGTGCATCGCGCCCCCTCGCGCCCTCTCCTCCTCCTGGATGGTGCCCCCTACTTAGTCACTAGCGTGCGTTGGGTTGGACGGCGGTAACACTAACCACCCTCTTCTGCGTCTCCGACGCAGCAGTGCATCCTGTGGCAACCTCCTCTGTCACACAACGAGAGTGTTTGCCCTGCAGTGCGACCGCTGCATTGCTTACAAACCTCTCCGATGAGTACTGCGACCTCTGCCTACCTCCTCTACTTGATTCAGCTTAACTTTGTATCTTGCCTCTCAAGAATTGATCATGTAATATTTCCAAACATACCCTCTGGTACATAACTTATAGTCTAGTAGCAAAATAGGCTCATAGTCAGTAAACTGTTTGATGATTTCCTGGTTCGATTAAAATGACTGTTGCAATCTGGTAGCTGTAGTTTTAGTTGACAATACATTTTTATCTATATTATGTGAAAGTAATCTCCACAGTGCAAAATTGTATTTGCTGTGCATTTTTGTATGTTTCCAGAACCAAAAAGGGATGGAGAATTGAACCTGTTCTTACCGCCTAATACAAGGGAATGTGCAAAATTGTATCTGTTATGCATTTTTGTATCTTTCCATAACCAAAAGAGATGGAGAACTGAACCTCTTCTTAGTGCGTAATAAAAGGGAGTGTAGTACCGGTTCAATCACTTCCAGGAGGCTTCTTGATATATCAGGAGAAGGGAGTTATCCACTTTATGAATTACTGGATGTCGCTTTGCATTCAACACTAGGAGTTTTGTCTTTCTGTATTGTGGAATCAGTGTTCTTGTCTGACATATTTCTCTACTGATGTAAAGTGTATATTTTAATGTAGTATTATTATGTTTGTTCCTGGCTCAGGTATTCACTTGTTGATTACAACTGAACGACTAAATCAGTCCACTACTAGAATTAAAGATAGCTGAAGAACTATGCCAGAGACAGAAGAACTTGGTGTGTCAATTATTTTGGACCTTCATCAACAACGGCAGTCACTACTGCATGCTCACACTGCAACACACATTTAGTCATAACTACTTTATAAAAGTTTAGATATACTTCCCTGAAATGTTATGCGAGCCACCGTTAGCTGTATAGCTCTTCTATTCATCATTACCTCCATCTTGGTTTTTATTTATTGCATTACTAGTAGAGATCAGATTGCCATATCCTAGTATATAAGTTCTAGGTTTGATTTCCTCTACCAATTCTAAATACAATAATCAAAAGTTGCATTTGTTTAATGCAAGATCTGTTATCAAAATCGAGAGTTAGTGGTTCTAGTTTATTAAGTCATGTTAAGTGTAGTGTAACTTTGAAAGTGTGATACGTCTCCAATGTATCTACAACTTTTTATTGTTCCATGCTATTATATTATCTATTTTGGATGTTTTATATGCATTAATATGCTATTTTATATTATTTTAGGGACTAACCTATTAACCTAAAGCCCAGTGTCAATTTCTATTTTTTCCTTGTTTTTGAATTTTACAGAAATGGAATATCAAATGGAGTCCAAACGAGCTGAAACTTTACGATGATTTTTTATGGTCCAGAAGAAGCCCACGGAGTATCGGCGATGGACCAGAGGAGCCATGGGGCATCCACAAGGGTGGAGGGCGCCCCCCTAGGGCACGGCCCCCTGCCTTGTCGTCGCCTCGTGGACCCTCATAACTTGTCCCCGACGCCAAAAACTCCTATAGATAGAGAAAACCCCAGAAAGAAACCTAGATCGGGAGTTCCGCCGCGGCAAGCCTCTGTAGCAACAAAAAAACACTCGGGAGCCCATTTCGGCACTCTACTGGAGGGGGAAACCATCACCAATGGACATCTTCATCATCCCAGCACTCTCCATGACGAGGAGGGAGTAGTTCACCCTCTGGTCTGAGGGTATGTACCAGTAGCTATGTGTTTGATCTCTCTCTCTCTCTCTCTCTCTCTCTCTCGTGTTCTTGATTTGGTACGACCTTGATGTACCACGAGCTTTGTTACTATAGTTGGATCATATGGTGTTTCTCCCCCTCTACCTTCTTGTGATGAATTGAGTCTTTTCCTTTGAGGTTTTGTTATGTCGGATTGAATCGTTGGATGTGTGAGCACTTGATATAGGTCTTGCGATGGGATATCCGTGGTAACAATGGGATGTTCTATTGATCCACTTGATATATGTTTTGGTTATCAACTTTTGGATTCCTGTGGTGACATTGGGGTAATCTATGCATAGGGTTGATGCATGTTTTCATATTCCTTTCTCCGGTAGAAATATCAGGATGCCCTTGAAGCTCTTTGTGTTGGATTGAATATTATGAATCTGAAATTGTGTGATGCATATCGTATAATTGAATCACGGATGCTTGTGGTGACATTGGAGTATCCAGCTGACATTAGGTTTGATTGATGTGTGTCATATGGTGTTATTTTACTACAAACTCTAGGGATGTTTGTGACACTTATAGGAATAGCTCAATGGATTGATTGGAGAGAATAACTTTGAGGTGGTTTCATACCCTACAAGCAATTTCATCTTATGTTCTCTGTGATAGGAACTTTGGTGAGCCTTTTGTTGCACACTGAGGGATTATCATATGATCTAATTATGTTATCATTATTGAGAGAACTTGCACTAATGAAAGTATGAACCCTAGGCCTTGTTTCCAAGATTGCATACCATTGTCGCTCACTTTGGTTACTTGCTACCTTGCTATTTTTATAATTTCAGATTACAAAAACCTTTTTCTACTATCCATATTACGCTTGTATCACCATCTCTTCGCCGAACTAGTGCACCTATCCTTTTACCATTGTATTGGGTGTGTTGGGGACACAAGAGACTCTTTGTTATTTGATTGCAGGGTCGAGAGACACCATCTTCATCCTACGCCTTCCACGGATTGACAAACCTTAGGTCATCCACTTGAGGGAAATTTGCTACTTTCCTACAAAACTCTGCGCTTGGAGGCCCAACACGAGTCTACAAGAAGAAGGTTGCTTAGTAGACATCAAAGTGTCTCCACCATGAACATTTCATTTGTTCTTGTTTTCTCTACCATTAATTGGTATTATTTATAATCTGCTTCCTCAATTCCAAAATAATTGAATTTGACTAAGTTTATAATAAGCTATATCAACATCTACACCACAAAATTAGTTTCATTCGATTCGTTGTAAAATAAATTTTCATAAAAAAGAGCCCAATTGGTTGTTCTTGATACTATAGTATACCTATTAGGTCTATTCTCACACGTAGATAGGTGTATATGTTTACATAAGAAAAATGACACAAAATTAGTTCCTGATGATGGCTTAGCAAAAAGTGTGCGCCGTGCTAAAAAGAAGTATAGTTTTGTTGCAAGTAGTTTTCCAGAAACAATAATTTATCTCGTTCCCTTATCCATTTATTATTGTCAACACCCCTTTGATATTTGAGATGATAATTTTTTAAGGTGCGCACAGTTGCACAACAAGGTGGAGCTCCTCAGCCCTTTTGCATGGGTAAGCTCCTATGCCCTTCAAGATGATTTGAACTATTTGGCACTAGGTCAGTCGTGACTAGTTATCGATGTTGTGTTGCTTCAATGAAACAATATTGTTGATTAATGAAAGACAAGCAATCCTGGCATAACTCTTAAGTATATAGGCCTCATGAGTGAGGTTCAAATCATGTGAAATAAAAATGATGGTTCAGATGATAATAACTACTATTGTTGTTGTTGTAATCAACATGCCATTTTGTAACAGAATCATATTGTTTGTTACAAGTTTACTTGGCGGTCAGAGCCACAAAGGAAGTTTGAGGTGGTGAAGTTGATGATTTAGAGGGTCTCTACAATCTTGTAAATTGGTTATGTGATCTGGTGTAATTATTATTGAGGGCATGTGAACTGATGTTGGATGTATTATTGGCCACATTTTAAAAGGGCTTTTCTCAGTGAAATAATTGAATAGAAATTTGTGAAATGCTTCAAATTATGGGCCCGTCAAATGGAAATTAATCGTGTTGTGAAAGCTTGTATGATTATGTGTAATGGGTCATGATGTAACTAGTTGGATGGAAATCATGGCTAGACTAAAATAAATGATCTAAACTACCACAATAAAAAATGTGGAGGGGCCATCACATCCACACTGGTGCCACATAGATGCCACATCAGGCCCATATTGGTACAATGTCATCTCAATCCACGGCGGACTAGTCTATCACAGAGGACTAGGCCTGGGCGGGCCTAGGGATTGATCGGTGAAGGTCAGCATTCGTAGTGGTGTTAAAGTTGTAAAATTATGATGCGATATACATGATGGATTCCAAATCCATCATGGACCACCCTCCTTGACAGTGTTGCATTGTTTCATAACAGATTGTATCCGTGATGGATTAACAAGATTCTCGTAGTGGTAGTTGCAGATGCTTCCTAGAGTTCCAATCATAAGTGTATATGATCCAAGTATGGAAAGTGTGTTAGCATATGCCTCTCCCTCATTGCGTATGATAAGTATCTATCGTGTTGTATTCAATTACCTATGGACAATCTTTCTCTTGTATTACAAAAAGCTCTCTACTAAAACAAACTAACTTTTATTATCTAACAAAATACTCCTAGTTTTATTCTTGTAAAGTAGTTCTAGTTTTATCTCTACAAAGTATCTTTATTCTTGTTCTAACTAAAGCGAACATTAAGTGTGCTACAGTTTTATTGGTGGTCGATAGAACTTGAAGGGAATTTTAATTCTACCTTTAGCTACTCGGTCGGATCGACACTCTTACTTATTGAAAGAGGCTACAATTGATCCTCTATACGTGTGTGTTGTCAATTGTCTATAGGCCCCTCTGAAGTTGGGATGGGGTGCTAGCAGTGAAAACTATATATCCATGGGGTACGGGACGAAGTTGTATACCGACAATAAAGTAGTTCGCTGGTGCAGCATCTAAAGTTGCGCATCCACTACTAAGGAGTTGGTGGAGGAAGGAAACAATGAAAACTGGCATCTACAGGCACGAGAAAAGTTGCACATTAACTACTAGGCAGTTGGCAGAGTCAGCAGACAAAGTTGCACATCTCACTGATAGGGGGTAATTTGGGTTGGAGGTGCCATAAGTAAAAACTGCACGTTCACGGGTAAGGAAAAAGTTGCACATCGACTATCACGTAGTTGCACATCGACAGCTAGGTAGTTGTACCAAACGGGACTAAATTTCACACAAAAAAGTTCGTCAAAACATACCCATGAGGGATCTAGTTTTGAAGGGTACGTCGGAAGGATTCCAGTAGTGAAAATGTATCTTATTTCCGACGCATAGTTTGAAAGATATAGTTAAAAAAATTCTGAAACTTGAGTTAAATGTTTTTTCTTAATATATGGAATATATTTTTTCTTATTTGAATTAAGGTATCAGTTAGGGGGACACATTATTTCCCTTTATAGATTAGGGGACAAAAAATATTCCTTGTTGGGACGGCTCATACGACTCCGATGTATCTATATTTTTTTTATTATTCCATGCTATTATATTATTCATCTTGGATGTTTTATATGCATTATTATGCTATTTTATATCATTTCTTGGGACTAACCTAATAACCTAGGGCCCAGTGCCAGTTGCATTTTTTCCTTGCTTTTGCCTTTACAGAAAATCAATATCAAATGGACTCCAAATGCAACAAAACTTTTTGAGGATTTATCTTGGACCACAAGACACGTTGGAAGCTTAGGGAGGAGATCAGAAGGGCCATAGATTTGCGACAAGCTGAGGGGGCGCACCTCAGGGGGTGCGCCCCTTGGCTTGTGAGCTCCATGTGGCTCCTTTAATCCTAATTCTTCTTCTATAAATACCCAAATATTCCTCAAAGACCAGAGGGCACACCAAAAATACTTTTCCTCCGCCGCAAGCTTCTGTTCTTGTGAGATCCCATCTTGCGGCCTTTTCCGGTTCTCTACCGGGGGGATTCGATCATGGAGGGCTTCTACATCAACCTTGCCGCCCTTCCGATGATGTGTGAGTAGTTTACCAAGGACCTATGGGTCCATAGCTAGATGGCTTTGAGGGAGTACTAGATTAAGGGGTCCTTGGACAGCCGGAATATATACATGGGCCGGACTGTTAGGCTATGAAGATACAAGATAGAAGACTTCGTCCCATGTTCGGGTGGGACTCTTCTTTGCGTGGAAGGCAATCTTGGCGATTCGTATATGTAGATTCCCTTCTCTGTAACCGACCTTGTGTAACCCTAGCCCCCTCCGGTGTCTATATAAACCGGAGGGTTTAGTACGTAGGACAACAACAATCATAATCATAGGCTAGCTTCTAGGGTTAGCCATTACGATCCGTGGTAGATCAACTCTTGTAATACTCATATCATCAAGATCAATCAAGCAGGAAGTAGGGTATTACCTCCATAGAGAGGGCCTGAACTTGGGTAAACATCGTGTTCCCTGCCTCCTGTTACCATTAGCCTTAGACGCATAGTTCGGGACCGCCTACCCGAGATCCGCCGGTTTTGACACCGACATTGGTGCTTTCATTGAGAGTTCCACTGTCATGTCGAAGGTAAGTTTGATGGCTCGCCTTGTTATCAAGGACAACATCACCTCCGGGGGAGCCCTGGCCTCAGGCCAAGCCCTCCGGTTGGGCGGCTTCGTCATGACCGCCCATTCGGCCGTCGGGCCGACGATGACTTCTCGGGTCATCGAAAATCGTCTCCACATCATCTCGGAATACGCCGAGCAGATGTATCCGACGGAGTTATCGTCCTTAAATGAGCTCCTGGATCGCATCGCCGCCTTGGGAGTCGCTATGGACTACGAACAGATTGGGCTTAAACTCGATTAGGGAGAGATTAAATCTCCGCCGATCACCCATCAGATAGCGGTGGTGGAGGAGCAATGCAACAACTCTTCCCCTGTATTGAGGAAGAACTATGTCCGGATTCCTAAGCTCGCTGAGCCGGACACCCGCTCGTGGGAAGACATGCGCCGAACTCCGAACTTAGAACTGGACTATGCGCCAGAAAAATTGGTTGACATCCCGGAACCCGAATTATTAAGCTTGGAAGCTCCTCAAGCTCTGGGTCCCAGATCGGTTCAGGGTTCGGACTTAAATCCACCCACCCAACCAGATACAAGCGATCTTTCCCAAGAACAAGGTCAAGGACTGTCGCGATGAAGACGCAGTCTTAGTATTTTGCAAAACTTGCACGGACAAGGGAATCCTTAACGTCGTAAATCGCTGCCATGGATCACACTTCATTGACTTGGCGACCATAGTACAGAAGTACTGTGAGATGGAAAGTGCCTGGAAAACTCAGGCATCCTTTTGGGATCCACTGGCTCTCACTAAACCCCTCGTCTGAACAAAAAGGGTGTACCCTCGTAGGTCGCCCGATCCAATCACGAAGAAATAGAAGCCCACTATAGGGCGTAGAACCGTTTTGGAGGGATGGCTCGATAGGCCATGCAAAATACACACCACACCGGATACCGTACCAACACACAACCTTAGAGCATGTTGGATACTTCGGCTGGTGGCCAAGAGCGGCGAGGATCTCCTCATCAAAAACACTGCTTTGCAACATCCGACGGAAAACAAGAATACTAAAGTATTGATAGTCTTTGAGACTTTCGCCTCAAATAACAGGCGCAAGAAAGCACTCCTCGGCCTTGCCGAAGTCTGCCAAGTGGAAGCAATAAACCCCTGGAATGACACGACCATAACTTCCAATGCCAGTGACGAACCCCAATTCAGAACAGTCCGGGCACTAGCCGCTTTGGTCCTCAGTCCAATCGTGGACGGCTTTCGGCTTACCAAAGTGCTCATGGACGGCGGCAGTGGACTAAACCTCATTTATGAGGAAACTTTCGAGGAATTATTCCTAGCTGAGAGGCACGATGTGCGGGAAAGATCACACTTGATGTGGTATTCGGCACGCCGGAGAATTATCGGTCCGTAGAGATAACCTTTCAAGTGGCCCCTTTTAGTAGTGGATATCACGCCTTGCTAGGGCGGGACGCATTTGCGAGCTTCCAGGCCATACCCCATTATGGGTACATGAAGCTCAAGATGCCTGGGCCCAATGGAATTATCACTCTTGCCAGTGATCCGGACATAGCACTCCGTGCCGAAAACAAAACCGCCGCCTTGGCCCTCGAGGCATTGTCCGAAGCCCTCGTGGCCGAAGAATTAACTGCATTACGCTCCATAGTGGATAGGGACGACGTGATACTCGATAAGCGATCCAAGTCCACCTCCTTTAAACCAGCGAACGAAATAGTCAAATTCCAAGTCCACCCAACGGACTCCACAAAGACAACATCCATTGGGACACAGCTGGATCCCATAATCGATGCCGTACTGCGGGCGTTTCTACGTGAGAACTGGGATATCTTCGCCTGGCACCCTTCTGATATGCCAGGAATCCCGCGCAGGCTGTCTGAACACAGCCTCAACATACTGAAGGGATATAAGCCGGTCAAGAAAACACTACGACGCTTTTCAGAACTCAAGCGACAAGCTACGGGAGAGGAGCTAGCCAAGTTACTCGAAGCCAGATTCATCAGAGAGATAAAACACATGGATTGGCTAGAAAACCTGGGGATGGTACCAAAGAAGGATAAATCATGGCGCCTATGTGTCGATTTCAAAGACCTCAACAAGGCTTGCCCTAAGGATCCCTTCCCTCTCCCCCACATTGATCAGATTATCGATGCTACCGCGGGACACGACTCATTGTGTTTCCTCGACGCATACTCCGGATACCATCAAATCAAGATGACGGAGTCCAATCAAGCCGCAACGGCATTTATTACCCCATACATGCCTTTCTGCTTTAACACTATCCCTTTCGGGCTCAAAAACGCTGGTGCCACCTACCAACATATGATTCAAACATGCCTAGAGAAACAAATCGGCAAAACAGTTGAAGCATATGTGCACGACGTGGTCATCAAGACCAGACATGTCGAATCTTTAATAGACGATCTGAGGCTCACATTCGATAACTTCCAAATGTATGACATTAAGCTCAATCCGGAAAAATGTGTTTTCGGCGTTCCCGCCGGAAAGCTGCTAGGCTTCATCGTTTCCAATAGAGGAATTGAAGCAAACCCAGCTAAAATCCGAGCTTTGTCATAGTTGGCTACCCCAACAGATCTTAAACAAATCCAGAAACTAACTAGATGCGTGGCCGCTTTAAGTCGCTTTATCTCCAGATTGGGAGAAAAGGCATTGCCACTCTATCGCCTTCTTTGACGAACCGAACACTTCGAGTGGACGGACGCGGCGACGACCGGACTGGAAGAAATAAAGGCTCTTTTATCAAGCAACCCAATCTTGGTCGCGCCGAACATCGGCGAACCCATGTTAATATACATAGCTACAACACACCAAGTTGTGAGTGCGGTGCTCGTCGTCAAGCGCGAGGAGGACGGACACAAATTCCCGCTTCAAAAGCCGGTATACTACGAATCCACTGTCCTCACACCATGCAAATCTCGGTACCCTCATGATAAAAAATAGCATACA
Source organism: Triticum timopheevii (assembly GCA_963921465.1). NCBI lineage: Eukaryota > Viridiplantae > Streptophyta > Magnoliopsida > Poales > Poaceae > Triticum > Triticum timopheevii. The sequence goes on along the minus strand of OY997270.1, from coordinate 494,977,036 downwards.
CGGTCTTCAGGGCATCCCAGAAACTACGACACTACTTTCAAGAGTGTTCAATCACGGTGGCCTCCAAAGTACCACTCAATGACATAATAAACAACCGCGACTCTACGGGTCGGATTGCTAAGTGGGCCATCGAGCTCCTCCCATTCGACATCACATATAAACCAAGGCGAGCCATTAAATCCCAAGTACTGGCAGACTTCATTGCCGAATGGACAAAGGCTGAGCTCCCTAAAGAGTACGACACATACTCCAATTGGATCATGCACTTTGACAGCTCTAAAATGCTGGCATGTCTATGAGCAGGTGTTGTCCTAACATCCCCACTGGAGATACAGTCCAATACGTACTCAAAATATTATACACAGACTCCAACAATGCAGCCGAATACGAGGCTCTATTGCATGATCTTCAGATGGCCATCTCCATGGGCATACAGCGCCTGGAAGTGCGTGGGGATTAAAACCTCACAATATCTCAAATTAATGGAGACTTCGATGCCAAGGATCTGACAATGGTGGCTTATCGTAACACCGTCCTCAAAATGCCAGCTCGATTCAAGGGGCTTGAATTTCATCACGTGGTTCGAGAAAACAATCAAGCGGCGGATGTCCTTGCCCGCATCAGTGCCAAGCGCGCCCCCGTCCCACCTAACATCTTTCTAGAAAGGCTTTCCAAGACATCCGTGGTGTGGCAAGGGGAGACCGGCAACACCAGTCCGGCTCTGACCACAACCCTAGATCCTGAACACACTGACATAATCGGGGGCTCTGCCACCGAAATAACACCATCAACCCATCTCATCATGGCGGTCATCGGCCCATGGACCGAACCCTTCTTGGCCTATCTTAATAGGCAAGAACTCCTCGGGGATCAAAATGAGGCACGCTGCATTGTGCGGCGCTCTAAAGCCTACAAAGTCCATCAGGGAGAGCTTTATAAGAAAAGGGCTACTAGATACTTCAAAGATGTATCCCTGAGGAGGAAGGGCGACAGCTCTTGGCGGAAATTCATGCCGAACTCGGCGGTCACCATACCGCAGCTCGGGCCCTTGTAAGCAAGGCCTTCCGTATAGGTTTCTACTAGCCGACAGCCCGAGCTGACGCACATGACATCGTCCAACATTGCGTCGGATGCCAGCTTTTCGCCAACCAAAGGCATATGCCACTCACCGCAATACAAACAATCCCCATCACTTGGCCTTTTGCGGTCTGGGGGCTTGATATGGTCAGACCCCTTAAAGGAGGAAGCCATAAGAAAAAATACTTGTTGGTCATGGTGGATAAATTCACCAAGTGGATAGATACCAAACCAGTTAAAACGGCCGAATCCGGACCCGTGATAGACTTCATATCTGGTGTTGTGCACCGTTACGATGTTGCCCACAACATCATCACCGATAACGACTCCAATTTCATAGCCAATGAGGTGAAAACTTGGTGCGGCAACATGGGCATTAAGCTCGATTACGCCTCCGTCTATCACCCTCAAACGAACGGTCAAGTCGAGCGAGCCAATGGTCTTATTATGAGCGGCATTAAGCCCACACTAGTGCGATCTTTGAAAGAATCAGACACGCACTGGGTTGAGGAGATTGACTCCGTACTCCGGGGGTTGCGGACCATGCCGTATCGCACTACCGGATACACACCCTTGTTCATGGTGTACGGCGCAGAGGCCGTGTTGCCCTGCGATATTGTTCATGACTCACCTAGAGTGCACATGTATGAAGAGAGAGAGGCCGAGCTTGATCGGCAAGACAGTTTAGATGCCCTGGAAGAGGAGCGCGACATTGCAAAAGCCCGTTCCGCAGTTTATCAACAACAGGCTCGCGGGTATCAAAACAGAGAAGTACGGGCCAAGAATTATAATATTGACGAACTCGTTCTATGTCTACCGGAGAAGAAAAAGGACTAACTCAAGCCTAAGTGGGAGGGTCCCTTGATTATTGACAAAGTTCTCAGCGGAGGAGCATACCGCCTGTGTGATGCAGCAGATAATCGCCTCGAGCCGAACCCAAGGAGCGCAGCCAGACTCTGAAGATTCTACGCCTAGCGCCGAACTCTTTGTTCGTCTCCTTCCCTTCGTTCCTTTCTATTTATTTTTTAGCTCTCTTCTTGCTTTTTTCTTTCATATATCTAATGCTTTAGTGTGGCTAGACCACACACTTGCGACGCACTAATCTTCAAGTATGTGCGCTAATTATACATGGGGGCTTCTTACACAGAAGCTTACTGCAATTACTTTTCGAGCATTAAGCTCGCCGCATATGTGTTCTTTCTCCATATGTACCTTTTCTCCGCCATTATATGCATCGATATAACTTAAGTTTTGGCCAAGCTAGGTTGCCTGGCGCATGTGCTTATGCCCTACGTTCCTGTTAATTCGGCTAAGGCACAAAGGGAGAACCTCTGCGATTGTTACTGCCGGGTACTTCGGATGTGTACCTCAGACTGGGTGAAGCCGAAAGCTAGAACTCTTAAGGGAATATTCGGTCGGTGGACTAAAGATGTTTCTTACTTATTACACTATGAACCCCCAAATGTTAAATATATTGTGATTTTTTAATCATAGTTCGGACATGCACGTTAATGCATGCACACCCAACGAAAGGAACCCTTAATGGAACTACTCTCTCTGGACGATGTTGCTTACTATCAATGTAATATAACATAGCTAGTTGGGTACTTGTCTGTTCAAGCAACTATGACCCCTACGCCTGGTTTCCACGCGTACCCCGGTTTTATATTACTGAGCGGGTATTCGGAAACACTCCAAACTGTCGGGTCCGGAGGCCGAAGCGAAAAGGTCCGCCATGAAAAATGTTTTACAATCCGGCTAGGGACAAATATGTCCATTGAACTACATGGTCACTTAGACTCAAAAGCTTCTTCTTCTATGCCATCCAACAGTTTGTCTAGCCTACAAACTGTTGGGAATACTTTGCGGCTAATTCTACCTAGTCATATACCAGACTAACTGGAATTTCTTTCCCATCTGACCCTAAAGGTCTGACCCAGGCCATAAGATTCGGATCGAGCTTGGTATACCGTGTTTTCACCATGTCCCAAGCTTCCCTCGCACCTTCTCGACAGGCTGATATCTTCCATAGTCGGAACCGCCGCCACACTCCCTTGAATATTTGTACAAGCTCCTCCATACTTCCTGGTAGGGAGGCAGATGGCCACAAGTACTTGGCCACACTCCGCATTGCCTGCCGAACATTCTCGTGTAGTTGCGAAAGCTCTTGTAGCAGATCGCCTGAGGATCCGGGCATCTCCTCTTCGGGATGGCCAGTCAGCATACCTACAGACATAACTCTATTAGTCCGTTTCTTCGCCGAACTATATAAAGGTTCATTTGAGCACATACTAAAAATGCCGCGTTGAAGCCTTTTATTTTCCTTCATGGAGTCAGCCAGCTGGGACCGAACATCTTTCAATTCTTCGCCCAGCCGAGTATTAGCATCTTGGAGATTGTTTTTCTCCTGCCTGACCCGTGTAAGTACATGCTCGCCAGCGTCCAGTTGCCTTTGAGCTCTTTGTTCATCCTCTCGTGGGATTTCTAGATTCGCTCCCGGATTATCTGCAGATTCTGTCATCAGATATGCAACGGTGTTAACACCGCTGGTACATGTGATTATGTTTTTTCTCGATATAGGGACACATTACCAGTTGAGGCCTTCTTGGATTCCTCTAGTTCGATAGTTGCGGCCCATAGCTGGGTTTGTTACTTCTCCAGCTCTTGAGACAACAGGTTATTCTTCTCTGTGAGAACCTATTCATACAATGATCCTTAAATCAGTTGTACCAACTGTTTCAAGTCTTAGGGGCTACTCATATACATAATTATCAGATTTTACTTACCCGTATATCTTTCAAATACTGGTTTGTGGCTATACCAAGCCCATCTTGAGCAGCTCGGATGTGCGCATCACCCGAGTTGAAGGTGTTGAAAGCCTCTTCTGAAAAACCAGGGTCGCGGAGTGTGGCTTGCCGGCGCCGATAATTCATGGCGCTCTCCACTTCAGAATTTGTAGCGGATATTCTATCCGAATCCTCTGTATGAGGGCAGTACGGTGTCACTTCCGTGTTAGCCTCTGTCCTTGAGACCGGGTCCGGAATCCGACTAGTAGAGGCACGACCGGCAGGATCCCCAGACATAGTCCGTCGGATGTTCTTTCTGCTAAGACACGACGGATAGTGTCATACTTTAAGATGACAACATAGAGCATGTTTAAAACCATACCTCTTTGATGATGGCTCGGCCATGTTTCTGTTCGCCTTTCGTTTTGAAGGCCTACCCGGCATGGGCGCCCCTTGTTGGTGAGTCGCCTCGGGTTCGGCATGGTGCGCCAATCGTCTTCCCTTTAGAGCATAAGAATTGTGCGGTAGGTAAGGCGGAAAGATTAAATCCTTTTCGGAAGATAAGTCTCCTGTTTACTTACATGTGATGCAGGGAGGAGGCTGGAATAGTCAGCAATGATGGCCACTTCTGTGCCATCACAGCTTGCCTGGTAAAACACCCCTTCCCCGAGCTCCACGAATATATCCGGATCCTCTTCGAATCCGGGGTCAAGGGCCTGGTTATGGTCCTCTGGTTGTGGTGCCGGGATGTGGATCTCCCTGGTTATTTCCGCCATTGCTGTTATAAATGGACGAATTAAATATTTATGAAAAACGACATAGGGAATGAATAGAGTAGAGTATCGGGATGGAAACTCACCCAGCTGGGAGGGTTGTACATGGAAAATCCATCTCTCGGCTTAATGCGGATGAACTCCTCTTTTTCCCCTTCATATAAACCGGACATTATTTTCACCAGAGCGGTGTTGGAGTCCGAACCCTTTCGACCGCAGCTGTGGCGTCGTCTTCTCCATTGAAGTACCACATGGGACGCCCTCGGTACTGGAGTGGCTGAACCCCCTGCATTATGCATATCGCCATAACCTCGATTGTTGATAATCCGGATTGAGCAAGCACTCTTATCTTGCTCATCGATTGAAGGACCTCCCTGCTATCTTCCTCCCTGATGCTCCGGGGACGCCAGCTGAGGTGTTTCTTCAACGGAGCGCTTGTAAACTCAGGAAGACCCATTCGGATTAGGTCAGGAAGGGATACGTCCTCAATATAAAACCACTCGGAAGGCCATTCTTTGGATGACTTCTTTGGTGTACCGAATAGGTATCCGGTCCTGGCGATGTGCCATATCTTGGCTCCGCCCACTTGGAATATTGGTCCCTCTTGATTACGAGGGACGAGGCAAAATAGCTTCTTCCATAGCTCAAAATGGGCGTCACAATCCAGAAATAGCTCGCAAAGAGAGACATAACCTGCAAAGTGTAGGATGGAGGTAGGTGTGAAGTTGTGCAGCTGGAGGCCGTAGTACTCCAGAAGCCTGCGGAGGAACGGATGGATTGGAAATCCGACACCCCTCAGTAAGTAGGGGACGAGGCATTCTCGCTCCCCCCTGGATGGGTTGGGAAAATTTTCTGCTTGCTCCCCGCCGTCAAAGGAAGCCAATCTGGCTCGAACGGGGACTAGATATGCAGGAGGTAGAAACCCCTGTGTCTGCAACTTCACCAGTTGACCGTGGGATACGGTACACTTCTCCCAATCGTCCGGCTTGGTGCTACGTGGGAGGGAGGAAGAGCTGCGAGCGCCAGCCATGTTGGAGTGGTTTTTGCGGGCACGCTCTGATGATTCCTCACTTAGGGAAGATGGTGTGGATTGGATCTGAAGATCCCCATCTCTTTAAATAGACAATTTACTTACATGGTTAGGGTGGAAAGTGTAAAAATGCCCCGACTTCTCGCATTCGCTCGATACGTGGAAGCTGAAACTATTAAGGTATAGAAGCCGATGAGCGTAATATTAAATGGGAAGCCGGACACTTCTCTTTATAATAGGTACTTTGAAGAGATCGGAGAAGGAACCCACCTTGCAATGCCAAAGACAATCTGCACGCAAGACTCATCGTCATTGAAGCCTGGTTCGGGGGCTACTGAGGGAGTCCTAGATTAAGGGGTCCTCCGATAGCCGGACTATATACATGGGCCGGACGGTTGGGCTATGAAGATACAAGATAGAAGACTTCATCCCGTGTTCGGGTGGGACTCTCCTTTGCGTGGAAGGCAAGCTTGGCAACTCGGATATGTAGATTCCCTTTTCTGTAACCGACCTTGTGTAACCCTAGCCTCCTCGAGTGTCTATATATACCGGAGGCTTTAGTCCGTAGGACAACAACAATCATAATCATAGGCTAGCTTCTAGGGTTAGACATTATGATCTCGTGGTAGATCAACTCTTGTAATACTCATATCATCAAGTTCAATCAAGAAGGAAGTAGGGTATTACCTCCATAGAGAGGGCCCGAACCTGGGTAAACATCGTGTCCCCCACCTCCTATTACCATTAGCCTTAGACGCACAGTTCGGGACCCCCTAACCGAGATCTGCCGGTTTGACACCGACATGCATCTTCTCACTATTTGATCTTCAATACAATATTTTCCTCGATGTTCTTGGAGATCTATTCGATGTAATCTTCATTTGCATTGCATTTATTGAGGTTCGATCAATTGTGGGTTTATGTTCAGATTATCTATGAATATTATTTGAGTCTTCTCTAGACTCTTATATGCATGATTTATATAGCTTTGTATTTCTCTCTGATCTATTGATTTAGTTTGGCCAACTAGATTGATTTTTCTTACAATGGGAGAGGTGCTTTGTAATGGGTTCAATCTGGCGGTGCTCAATCCCAGTGACAGAAGTGGACATGACACATATTTGTATTGTTGCCATTAAGGATAAAAATATGGGTTTATTCATATTGGTTGGATCTATCCCTCTACATCATGTCATCTTGCTTAAGGCGTTACTCTGTTCTTGTTAACTTAGTACACTAGATGCATGCTAGATAGCGGTGGATGTGTGGAGTATTAGTAGTAGGTGCAGGCAGGAGTCGATCTACTTGTCTAAGACGTGATGCGTATATACATGATCATTGCTTTGGATATCTTCATAATTATTCTTTTTTATTAATTGCTCAATAGTAATTTATTTACCCACCGTATGCTTTCTTTCAAGAGAGAAGCCTCTAGTGAAAACTATGGCCCCCAAATCTATCTTTTATCAAATTATTTTTAGATCTACAAAATCAAAAACACAAAATAACTTACTGCAAGTTATTTACTTTTATCTTATTTTGCACTTTTACTTATATTTTTATATCTATCACTATCATATCTCATCCTTGCAAGTAACCGTGAAGGGATAGACAACCCCTTTATCGCGTTGGGTGCAAGTATTTGTTTGTTTGTGTAGGTGCTATCATTGGAGACTTGTGTGTTCCTCCTACTGGATTGTTACCTTGGTTCTTAACTGAGGGAAATACTTATCTCTACTTTTCCACATGACCCTTTCCTCTTCAAGGGAAAAACCAACGCAAGATCAAGAAGTGGCAATGGCTAGGGAGAAGTCGACCGCTCCCTAGACAGGTGCAAGATTTTGGGAGATTTATATGTGCGTGGGTTGCATGCAACGTATATGTCTCACTCAAGAGCACCTCCCCCCCCCCCCCCCACACACAAATCTAAGCAGCGACATCGATGATGCATATAGTGGAATGATACTCCTTGAATGCAGCGGTTGGCAGACCTTCGATCATAACTTTGGTGAATTGTTGTGTGGCCGGTACATGAAGAACCCGCAGCTTACCCAATTGTACCTTCTTGTGCAAGAAATGAACATCCAACTCAATTTGCTTGGTGCGCTTGTGCTGGACCATGTTAACAATGAGATAAGTGGCTGAAACATTGTCACAGAACACCGTCGTGGCTTTGGGAATGGTAACCTGAAGCTCACCAAAAAGTTGGCGCAACCAACATGTCTTGGCGGCTACATTGTCCACAAAACGATATTCAACCTTAGCGCTCAAGCGGGAGATGGTGACCTGGCGCTTAGAGGATCATGAAATGAGTGAGTCACCGAAAATGACGCAGTAGCCTTGAGGTGCTTTTTCTAGTGTAGTCTTGGGTATTTTTGCTGGCTGCTTTCTCTAGTGCTTAGGATGGGCGAGCCGTTCATCGGTTCTGGAGCATTTATGGCGCCAGTGTGTATGCCTTTTGTCAGCGAACTTTAGCAGATCTTGCATCCAATCCTTTTGCTCCTTTTCTGCTAGCCAGGCATCCTCCATAATGCATTATTTTAATATTATGTCTGTTAACTCACGGAACATTTTAACTCATCTCCTTGCAAAGACATTAGAGATGCCTTTATCGTTACAATTATGGCAGAAAGCCGAAATAGGTTTCGCATGGTATGTGGCGCCCTGATTCAATCATACACTAATCATACATTCAAATGTGTACGATCAAGAACAGTGACTTACGGCAAGATATCACAACACAACTCTAGACACAAATTAAAATGATACAAGCTTTGTATTACAAGCCAGTGTCTCAAGGGCTCGAATACATAAGCTCGAATACAAATGAGTCAGCGGAAGCAACAATATCTGAGTACTGATGTCGCTTGGAGCTACGCTGGTATTTCCCCAAAGAGGAAGGGATGATGCGGCACAACGACTGTAGGTATTTCCCTTGGATATGAAATCAAGGTTATCGAACCAGTAGGAGAACCAAGAAACACAACGTAAACAGCCCCTGCACACAAATAACAACACCTTGCAACCCGACGTGTTAAAGGGGTTGTCAATCCCTTTCGGGGTACGGCGCCTCAAGATAGGCAAAGGACATTAGGTAAATTTGTAGTAGATTGATAGATTGAACGCCAAATAAAATAAACAAGAATAAATAGAAGCAAGGTATTTTTGTATTTTTGGTTTAATAGATATGAAAATAAACGCAAGGAGAAACTAGATTGCAAGGCAAATAATGAGAAAGTAGACCTGTGGGCCGTAGGTTTCACTAGTGGCTTCTCTCGAGAAGGATAGCAAACGACGGGTAAACAAATTACTATTGGGCAATTAATAGAACTTCAAATAATTATGACGATATCCAGGCAATGATCATTACATAGGCATCACGTACAAGATTAGTAGGCCGACTCCTGCCTGCATCTACTTCTATTACTGCACACATCGATCGCTATCCAGCATGCATCTAGTGTATTAAGTTCATGGAAAAATAGAGTAATGCAATAAGAACGATGACATGATGTAGACAAGATCCGTTTATCTATTGCGTAGATATAGATCCCATCTTTTTATCCTTAGTAGCAACAATACATACATGTCGGTTCCCTTTCTGTCATTGGGATCAAGCACCGTTAGATCGAACCTAGTACCGGGCACCTCTTCCCATTGCAAGAAAAATAGATCAAGTTGGCCAAACAAAACCCAAATATCGGAGAAGAAATGTGAGGCTGTATGAGATCATGCATATAAGAGATCAAAGAAACTCAAATAACTTTCATAGATATAAAAAGATATAATTGATCATACACTCGAAGTTCATCGGATCCCAACAAACACACCACAAAAAGAGTTACATCATATGGATCTCCAAGAGACCATTGTATTGAGAATTCAGCGAGAGAGAGAAAGCCATCTAGCCACTAATTACGGACCCGAAGGTCTACAAAGAACTACTCACACATCATCGAAGAGGCACCAATGGAAGTGGTGAACCCCTCCGTGATGGTGTCTAGATTGGATCTGGTGGTTCTGGACTCTGCGGCGGCTGGATGAATATTTCGTCAACTCCCCTAGGGTATTTGGAATATTGGGGTATTTATAGAGCAAAGAGACGGTCCGTGGGGCACCCGAGGTGGGCACAACCCACCAGGGTGTGCCTGGGCCTCCTGGCGCACCATGGTGGGTTGTCCCCTCCTCTGGACCCCCCCAGGTGCAACCAAGGCCCAACTTCTTCCTTTTTGTCCATAGAAAATCTTCGTAAAGTTACGTGGCATTTGGACTCCGTCTGATATTGATTTCTTGCGATGTAAAAAACATGCAGAAAACAACAACTGGCACTTGGCACTATGTCAATAGGTTAGTACAAAAAAATGATATAAAATGACTATAAAATGTTTATAAAGCATCCAAGATTGATAATAAAATAGCATTGAATAATCAGAAATTATAGATACGTTGGAGACGTATCAAGTACAAACTTAAGTTAAACAAGTTTGCATTAAGAAGGCTAGCACAAACATCTACCATGATCGAAATGGCAAGGCCTCCTGCCTGGGAGCCTCCTGACTACTCCTGGTCGTTGGCGACCTCCATGTAGTAGTAGGCACCATCGGGGTAGTAGCAGTCGTCAGAGGTGGCATCTAGCTCCTGGACTTCGTCCTCTGATTACAACGATCGGGTATAGGGGAAAAGAGGTAGCAAAGCAACCGTGAGTACTCATCCAAAGTACTTGATGTTTACTACGCCACCTTCTTCTTGTAGACTTGTGTTGGGCCTCCAAGTGCAAAGTTTTGTAGGACAGTAGAAAATTTCCTCAAGTGGATGACCTAAGGTTTATCAATCTGTGGGAGGCGTAGGATGAAGATGGTCTCTCTCAAACAACCCTGCAACCAAATACCAAAGAGTCTCTTGTGTCCCCAACACACCCAATATAATGGTAAATTGTATAGGTGCACTACTTCGGAGAAGAGATGGTGATACAAGTGCAATATGGATGGTAGATATAGGTTTTTGTAATCTGAAAATATAAAAACAGCAAGGTAGCAAGTAACAAAAGTGAGCGAAACGGTATTGCAATGCTACAAAACAAGGCCTAGAGTTCATACTTTCACTAGTGCAAGTTCTCTCAATAATGATAACATAATTGGATCATATAACAATCCCTCAATGTGCAACAAAGAGTCACTCCAAAGTCACTAATAGTGGAGAACAAACAAACACTACTGGAATCTGGCATTTCGCCATCTGCCTCCTCTTTGTCGTCTGACAGCTGACGACAAAGAGGCTCTTGCCGTCCGCTTCCACAAAGCGGACGACAAAGAATGTGTAGATGGCAAAAATGCTATTTGCTGTCAGCTTCTTCTTTGCCGTCGGCCAGCTGATGGCAAAGAGCTAGAAGGAAGACAAAGAGCCAGGTGGGCCCCATAGGGCACGGCGTGGCTAGGTCAGATTCTTTGCCGTCCGCTTCTTCAATGCTGTCTGCTGGCAGACGGCAATGTTAGTCCTTTGCCATCTACTTCCGGACGGCAAAGAGGAGACGTGGGCCAGCCCTAACGGTGGCCTCTTTGCCGTCTGCTAACAGACGACAAAGAAGGCCCACTTAACGGGCCGAGCCGTCTCCCCCCCTCTCTCCCTCCCACGCGCCCGCCTCTCTCCCCTGTCACCGCGCCCCGTCGCCCCGTCGCCCCGCCGCGCCCCGTCGCCCCATCACTCCGCCGACCCGCCGCGCCCAATCGCCGGAGTGGCCTGCGCCGGGCCGCCCCGGTGCCGGGCCCCTCCCCGAGGTCCATGCGCCGCCCCGCCCCGCTGCCGTCCTCCTCCCCGTGGCCCCTGCGCTGCCCCGCCCCATCGGTCGACCTCGCCGGAGCAAGAAGTAATTTTTTTCTATTTTTTTCCTGTTTTTTGTTCTCTATTTTCTTGATTTGTTTTAGGTTAGTGCTAGGTTTATTTAGGTGTAGTTTTAAGTTTTTAGGTTTAGGTTAGTGCTAGGTTTAGGTGTAGTTTTTTCCTGTTTTGTTTGAGGTTAGTGCTAGGTTTAAGAAGAGGAAAAAGGAGAAGAAGAAGGAGAAGAAGAAGAAGAAGAAGAAGAAGAAGGAGAAGGAGAAGGAGAAGGAGAAGAAAAAGGAGAAGAAGAAGAAGGAGAAGAAGAAGGAGGAGGAGGAGGAGGAGAAGAAGGAGAAGAAGAACGAGAAGAAGAAGAAGAAGAAGAAGAAGAAGAAGAAGAAGAAGAAGAAGAAGAAGAAGAAGAAGAAGAAGAAGAAGAAGAAGAAGAAGAAGAAGAAGAAGAAGAAGAAGAGGAAGAAGAAGAAGGAGAAGAAGAAGAAGAAGAAGAAGAAGAAGAAGAAGAAGGAGAAGAAGGAGGAGAAGAAGGAGGAGGAGAAGAAGAAGAAGAAGAAGAAGAAGAAGAAGAAGAAGAAGAAGAAGAAGAAGAAGAAGAAGAAGAAGAAGAAGAAGAAGAAGAAGAAGAAGAAGAAGAAGAAGAAGGAGAAGAAGAAGAAGAAGAAGAAGCAGAAGGAGAAGGAGAAGAAGAAGAAGAAGAAGAAGAAGAAGAAGAAGAAGAAGAAGAAGAAGAAGAAGAAGAAGAAGAAGAAGAAGAAGAAGGAGGAGGAGGAGGAGGAGGAGGAGGAGGAGGAGGAGGAGGAGGAGGAGGAGGAGAAGAAGAAGAAGAAGAAGAAGAAGAAGAAGAAGAAGAAGAAGAAGAAGAAGAAGAAGAAGAAGAAGAAGAAGAAGAAGAAGAAGAAGAAGAAGAAGACACCCCTGACCCATACCCCGACACTACATCGACGTCCCACAAGTGACGCAGACGTCCGGCATCCCAAAGCAACTGTTCTCGGTGTCGATGGCAGCTGAACACCATTGCGAATTTGCCAAGGTGTTCGACCGTCATCGGCCACCAGAACTATTTTGGCGGGACGCCGGGCGCCGACTTCACTTATGGGATGTGGATCTAGTGTTCAACACCGACTGCCTCATGTAATTTGCACCGATGGTAGTTGCTATTTAGTTTACCCGAAAACGAGCGGGTTATATTAGGGGGTTCCTCAGTATCGATGGTACCCTAAATAGCAAGTATCATCAGCGCGAGGTGCATGTGGCCGTCGGTGTCAAAGACTACATCCACGTCTCACAAGTGACACAGGGGTCCTGCGTCCAGCAGCAACAGTTCTCGATGTTGATAGCGGTCGAACACCATTGCAAATTTGTCTGGCAGCCTCATAGATGACGATTGATTGCTAAGTGTTGAAACTTGAAACACCCAAACTAACTCAAATCGGTTTGGTTTTTTTAAATTTCAAAACATGGCTTTAATCCTCATCGCAGAGGCTGCCAGACAAATTCGCCAAGGTGTTCGACCGTCATCGGCCACCAGAACTATTATTGTGGGACACCGGGCGCCGGCTTTACTTATGGGATGTGGATCTAGTGTTCAACACCGACCGCCTCATGTACCTTGCACAGATGGTAGTTGCTATTTAGTTTACCCGGGGACGAGCGGGTTAGAGGGTTCTTCGGTGTTGATGGTACCGTAAATAGCAAGTATCGTCAGTGCGAGGTACATGTGCCCGTCGGTGTCGAATACTTGCTATGTTACTCATCTTTCAATTTAAATATGCAGTTATTTCGTTGTTGCGAGGGTCTCGTGTTCGACGTGCTCCGCCCCTGCGTTCGTTGGTGAGCACAAATGACATCTCCCCCCCCCCTTCATTTGCTCTGTTCCGGTCTTCGTGTCGATGAAACTTGCTAGCTATATCTGTCAATCATCAGTATGCGTAACCACTATGCGTCTCCTGTTCGAAAGGGTTACATCTATAAATATGGATGCATTTGCATATTTATAATCGTGATTCTTTCGAATTGTCCAACGTTATCCATGGACAACTCGAGTATGTGTAGATTGGGTTCATTTTCCCATATGCTCAGCTCCGGATCCGATGTAGAATTTCGTTAGTGCCTCCCTGTTGTTCTCCGGGTACACATCCTCTCTGCTTATTGCTAAGACGTGTATCAGGAGAACAACGGGGAGGTGCTGCCGAAATTTTGCGTCGGATCCGGAGCAGAGCATGGGAAAACGAACCCAATCTACACATACTCGGGTGGGATTAGGACCTATCCTTACCTATTAGCGTGTAGGTTGCATGGACGTAATAAAACTAACAAACTCCATTAACTGATGGATATGGTTTGCTTAATTATGTATATATTTCTTGTGTGTCCAGTAGGAAGTCAATATGAGTGATCGTGCATGGATGTACACTGGTTACACTAGTCAGTATGTTTGGACTGAGGAATGGTTAACAAAAGCTAAGGGGTTTGTTAGAGCCGCATTTGCAAATGGCCAGAAATTTAGCTGGTGCCCCTGTGTCCGGTGCGACAACTATAATCAGAGGGACGAGCTCGAAATGAGTAAACACCTACAGAAGTTTGGTTTTATGCCTGTTCACACGGTCTGGACATTACATGGTGAGTCTGCCCAATGTGCCAGAGCCAAGGTGGTTCGTCGTCGCACCGACGAGTATGGTACCGGGACCGCTGACATGGTGCAAGACTTTGACGATGCTTGGGACTCGGACAAGGAGATGGAGGAATCTGCAAAGGCCTTCACTGAAATGATGGAGTCCTCAAAACGTCCTCTCCACGAGCACACTGAGCTTTGTCAGCTGGATGCCATCTCACAAATAATGGCTTTCAAGGCTCAATTCAACTTGGGCAGAGAATGCTACCACGCGATGATGACTGTTTTCGGACGATTTCTACCCAAAGGCCATGTGCTACCTCCAAACCTGTACCAGTCAGACAAAATCCTCCGTGCTCTTAAGATGCCCTATGATAAGATACATGCCTATGAGAAAGGATGTGTCTTATTTAGGCTTCAGTATGAGGACTTGAACTATTGTCCCTTTTGTAGTTCTTCCAGGTATGTTGTGGTAGACAATGGTATGGGTGAGAGAACGCATACCACAATACCCATTAATGTTCTTCGGTATATGCCAATCGTACCAAGACCTCAACGTCTTTTCATGGTCGAAGAGACGGCCAGACAGATGACATGGCACAAAACGGGCAAAAGAACCGAACTTGATGTAGATGGGAATGTGATGATGGTGCACACATCGGATGGTGAAGCGTGGAAGCGCTTCGATGCATTACATGAGGAAAAAACGGCAGATCCAAGGCATCCTCGAGTCGCCGTCAGCACAGAGAGGTTCAGTGTGTTTGGTCAGATGGCAGCCCCATACAGCTGTTGGCCCGTGTTTGTCATTCCACTCAATCTCGCCCCCCCCCCCCCCGGGCAGATTATGCAAAGAAAGAACATTTTCCCGACGTTGATAATTCCAGGGCCCAACTATCCGCGGAAGAATATGAATGTGTACATGCAACCACTTAAGGAAGAACTGCAAGAAGCTTGGGATAATGGGTTCAAGACATACGACGCCTTTAGCAAAGAGAACTTCATAATGCGTGCCTGGTACATGTACTCGACGCATGACTTGCCGGCGTATGCGCTATTCGTTGGCTGGTGTGTGCATGGAAGGTTCCCATGCCCCACATGCAAGGGAGCTCTTGAGTTTCGTTGGCTGACGGTGGGGCACAAGTATAGTTGCTTCGACTTGCATAGACAATTTCTAGATCCTCGCCATAAGTTCAGGAAAGACAAGAAGAACTTCATGAAAGGTAGAGTTGTCAAACACTCTGCACCACCTGCGTTGACAGGACAACAGACCCTTGATCAGTTAAATGCTCTCGAGCCAGATCCAGAGCATCCAGGGTATTTCAAGGGGTATAATAAGGAACACGCATGGACTCACAAGACATGCTTCTGGGATCTGCCTTACTTCAAAGACATCCTTTGCCCACAACATCGACGTGATGCACACTGAAAAGAATATCGCCGAAGCCATTTTTGGTACATTGTTCGGCATAGAGGGGAAATCAAAGTATAATACTAAGGCTAGAGACGATCAAGAGGAGCTCTGTAATAGACCGTTATGAAACATGCAAGAACCGAAAGGAAAGCGGAACTGGAAGAAGCCAAAGGCATGGTTCAATCTTGGAAGGCCAGCTATGAAGGAAATTATTTTGTGGGTGAAAATGCAGTTGATGTTCCCCGATGGGTATGCAGCAATTCTAAAGAGGGGAGCGAGTCTTGATAAATTGAAAATATTTGGTCTAAAAAGTCATGATTGGCACTTATGCATAGAGCGGATAATGCTGGTGATGTTGCGTGGCTTCATCCCTGAGGATGAATGGCTAGTACTGGCAGAGCTGAGCTATTTATTGCATGTTCTTTGTGTGAAAGAACTATTGTCTGTCCTCCTAGAATAAATGGAACAATTGGCGTCGGGGTTGATCTTTCCGCCAAGCTTCTTTAATCCAATGCAACATGTCGGTGGGAAATGACACCTATGGGATCACAAGAATCCCTACTATGGTTGCGGGGCGCGGGATCGTGAGAAGAGCGGGACTAGTGGACAGCACAAAAGGAATTTACCCAGGTTCGGGCTGCAAAGATGCGTAAAACCCTACGATCCTGCTTTGTGGATGTATTTAGTGTTCCTGAGCTCTTGAACTAGCTCTGGGTGTTCCCGGTTACAAGGTGCCGAATCCTTCTTCCGTGCGCCTTGGGCCTGCTTTTATAGGCGAAAGGGGCTGCCACAGTGGCAGACAGGAGGTGGAAAGTGCTATAGCGTTATGAGCTTATCGCTGATATTACGGGACAAAGTGCATTAAATGCGGGGCTTAGGTGTCCCTTCACTTTATCGGGGACGGGGGTGAGGTAGGCAGCTGATGTGGCATGGTGGTGAGCTTCCACGAAGGGCTGCATGTTGCCATGCAGGTGCCTGCCCAGCTAGTTGGGTCGGCGGCTGCATGCGAACGGCGGCGGCGGAGACTTGCTCGCGCGGGCCTGGCAGTGGACCTGCTGGTGCGCCTGGCGAGGGTCTTGCCGGGTGGCCCGACAAGTGTCCTGCCGCAGCACGCCGTCATCCCCGGCAAGGATCTTGCCGGGGGTCTCGTGGGCTTCCTTGGCAAGAACCTTGCCGAGGACTGTTGCCTTCCTGCCCTCATTTGATCTTGACTGTTCTTTGTCTTCACAAAGATCTGCATGCCACCACGGAGGTGCCTCCCGAGCTCTGTCCCAATGTGTTTACAACGTTGGTGGGCTCGAAGGCGGCTCACTCAGCTGGTGCGGACGAGATGCCCCGGCAAGGGTCTTGCCGGGGCCGCCAAGGCTGCCCTCGGCAAGCGTCCTTTCCGGGGCAACCGGCGTTGCCTGTGCGACCTTCCTGGCCTTGGTCCTTGATGTTGCTTTGTTCGTCTTGTGCCTTCGGCTTCTTCCCGGCTTCCCTCTCCTGCCCTGCTATGCGTGGCCATGGCGGGTGGCTCGGACTACCCATGCACAAGTAAAGGGGTCAAAACAGAGCCCCTACTTTTGTACACTGACAGGAGCCCCCGGGCCTGGGCCATACATAAGCGCAGCACGTTGTTGGGCCAGGCCCATGACGGTGTGCTGGCAGTTGGGGCGGATTTTTACCGCAGTAACTGCAGAGTGAATGACAGGCGCGCGGGACGTGAGAAGTCATGCGCGTGCGCGGGTCGATTCCCTCGCGCCTTCAATGGAGCGGGGAGGGCGGTCGACGGCCCCGCTTGCTGTCACTTCAATGGGCCGGATTGGCTGGAAGGGGCGGCCGAGCCTCGCCCCCGCCCCTTTATAAAGAGGGGGGCGGGAGGAACGGTGCCTCCTCAATCCTCCACCATCTGCCTCTGTGTATTCCTGCTTCCTCCTTTCTTCTGCCATGGTGAGGGGGCGCGGCAACGCTTCATCGGTGACGGCGAGGGTCTCGGCTCGTCAGCGCATCGCCCCTCCCCAAGAGCTCATGGCGGTGGAGCCGGCCGCGAAAGGGAGGGGGATGGGGCGAGGCCAAGGCCGTCGCGGAGCTCAGGGGAGAGGAGGACGGGGCGGCAGATCGGCCTCGCCTCCGCCAGCGGCTCCTCCTCTAGTGGAAGGTCACGTCGGGGACGACCCTTGTGAGTTCTTCATCAGGATGCGCTAGCCGCCACGCCGTCGTCTCCGCCTTCTGACTCCATTCGCCCGGGCCATGGAGCTAGATCCACCGTAGGCGTTGCGGTTGCACATGAGGGGTTGTGGGAACAGCGGCATATGGGCCGATGTTGAGTTCCCCGCCCCTCATGTCATGTACCTTCATCGAGGATGGAAGACATTCGCCCGCGTCCACCACTTGACGGAGGGGCTCACTCTCCATTTCAAATTAATGGAGAGCGGCCTCCTCTCCGTCAAGATCTTCGGGCACTTCGGGACTCGCGTAAGGTGCTGCATGGAGAGCTCCTCCGATGATGAAGATTCCTCCCTGAATGAGAGCGACGGGGAGGACAGCGGCAGCGACAACGAGGGCAGCGAGCGGCATGATGACGGGTCCGACTAGGCGTTGGGCGCGTCGTCTCGGGGTGGCACCGGGGACTCCATCATCCATCTCACCGGCTCCTTGAACTTCTCGGGGTCGCCTCCTTGGGCGGCTGGCGTCGGGAGGCTGCGGAAGAGGAAGAGGGCGGGTGGCAAGGCCGTCAAGTCGGAGTACGCGGGTACCGACACCTTCGTAGCGTATTGATGGTCTTGCCGCCTCGTCTTCCAGCTCTTCCTCCGGCGCCGCCATCACCATCCAGCCCCTGGACGGCCGCCGAGGTGTTTTCTCGATGTGTTCTCCCACCCGTAGCTCGCCTAGGCGCCCCTCTTGCCCTTTTGCCTCCTTGTTCCATTTCCTAAGGAGAGGGACAAGAAAGGGATTATGGGCACCTTGTCTTTTTTTAGTCTTCTAAGCCTTTGGGCCTTTGTTAACTTTAGAACTTGTAATCCCCCTGTTCATGTTTTTCATTCCGTATGAACTATACCTGTATGGGATGTTTTTAATGAAAAAGGGGTGTTTGCTGGGCTGAACTTTCACGGGTGAAACCCACGGTAAGGATCAAATCCTTGTTGCCATCTAGGTAAACATTTTTCCGCCCGGCAACAGGCCTTGTCGTCCCCCCATCTCGCTCGACCTTTCTCCCGCTTCTGGCGGAGGCAGGGTGGAGGTGGGTTTGGCCCCCACGTTCTATCCCCTTGCTGCCGCGACTACGACCAACCCCGGACCTAGGAGATGATCCTTTGGTCCAAGAAGAGGGGAGTATGATAGCTTGGATATAAAACGAGGTTTCACACACCCCAGTTCATAACCAAATGCATGATAGAGGATAAAAAGACTTATCTGGACCTGCAACCCCCGGTAGCCTAGGCTTGTCGTGGACGGATCCTTGCATTCGTAGCCCCCAGCAACCTTGGCTTGCCGGGGTCGGGGCACCGGATCGTTCCCTTCTTCCGAATAGCTCAGCAGAAATACTTACATGTCCTGTGAACCAAAAAGGACAAGGAAGAAACAGAGAGATGCACACTCGACCTCTAAGCTAGGGGTTAACCGCCATCGAGCAATATCAACCCTAACCGAGGAGGAGACTCGACCTAGCATGCATGATATAACTTAGGGAGCCAACACTTCATTTATTAGTGCTCAGGGTCTGTGCCTGGCTTTGTACAAAGGGTTACATGCCTTCCCGTCAAGGCTTGCACAAAAGGGTGGCCTGCCGGGAGGCCCGGCAGCCGCGCCTTATGGGTAAAACTTGTGAAGATGCTCGATGTTCCAGGAATTGCTCACTGAAATGGCATCTTTGGTCTCCAGGCGGACTGCGCCGGGCCTGGTGACTCGTGTTACCCGATAAGTGCCTTCCCACTTTGGCGTCAACTTGTTGGAATTCTTGGCCGACTGAACATGCCGAAGAACAAGGTCGCCTTCCTCAAAGCTCTAGGCACGAACCTTGCGGCTGTGGTAGCGGCACAAGGCTTGCGGGTAGCATGCTTCTCTCACAGCCGCCCGGAGACGATCTTCCTCAAGGAGCGTTGCGTCATCTTGCCGCGGTTGCTCTTACTCAAGCTCATCATAAGCGAACACTCGAGGAGACCTGTGTATGAGTTCTATTGGGATAACTGCTTCTGCCCCGTAAACCAGGGCAAAGAGTGTCTGGCTGGTGGCTCGATTCGGTGTCGTCATGATTGACCAAAGAACCGCCGGCAACTCATCAATCCAGCGCCTACCACTCTTGCGCAGCCTGTCAAAAGTCTTTGTTCTTAAGCCTCGTAAGACTTCAGCATTTGCTCTCTTCGCTTGGCCGTTGCTCCGTGGGTGTGCCACGGAAGCAAAACAGACCTTGCTGCCGAGATCCTCAATGTATTGCATGAAGGCATGGCTCGTGAACTGCGTGCCGTTGTCTGTGAGGATCCTATTGGGCACTCCAAAACAGCAAACTAGTCCCTTGAAGAATTTGATGGCTGACTGTGCCATCACCTTCGTCACTACCTCCACCTCCGGCCACTTTGTGAACTTGTCAATGGCAACGTACAAGTACTCAAAGCCCCCGATGGCACGGGGGAAGGGGCCCAATATATCGTGCCCCCAGACAGGGAAGGGCCAGGAGAGAGGGATGGTTTGAAGGGCTTGAGCTGGTTGATGAAGCTTCTTTGAATGGAACTGGCACGCTTCACACTTGGTTATTAGTGCCGTTGCATCCTGGAGGGCGGTGGGCCAGAAGAAGCCTTGCCGGAAAGCCTTGCCGGCAAGGGCCCTTGACCCTATGTGGGGGCCACATATGCCTCCATGTATCTCTGCCAACAGCTCTAGTCCTTCCTCTCGGGAGATGCACTTCAATTTCACCCCATTCGGTCTCCTTCTGTACAAAATGCTGTGAATGAATTGATATAGAGCAGATCGGCAAGCTACCTTTTCCGCTTCTTCCTGCTCCTCAGGAAGTTCTCCTACTTGGAGGAATCGGACAGTATGTTGTGCCCATGCCAGAGCCTGCGGCTCGATGGCAAGGACTAGAGGCATCTCTTCTGCCACGGGAGCGGCCGACTCTATGGCCATGGCCTTAGGCCCTGCCGGAGTGGGCAGCCCCGCGGCAAGGCTGGCATCTGCGGTAGTACCTTTGCCAGCGGCCCTGGGAGGCTCGGAGGGGAAGTACTTGCTGGGGCCTAGCTTCCTCCGCTTGTTCTGCTCAGCTGATGGTTCGATGGACGTTTGGGTCAGCTGAAGCACAAAAGTACCTGGTTCCACAGGTAGCTTGAGGGTAGTGCGCTTTGACAAGTAGTCGGCGACATCGTTCTCCGCCCGAGGGACGTGCTCAGCTTCTATACCGTCAAAGCGCTCCTCCATCTTCCTTACTTCGTCCACGCAGGCTTCCATCAACGGGATTTGATAATCTTTGTTAACCTACCTAACGGCGAGTTGCGAGTTGCCCCTGACGATGAGCTTTTTGACCCCGAGGTCCACCGTGATCCTGAGACCGGCAAGCAAACCCTCATACTCGGCGGTGTTGTTGGTTGACATCTCCTGGGGAAAGTGCATTTGGATGCATACTTGAGGTGCTCCCCGGTGGGTGCGGCAAGCAGTACACCAGCACCGACGCCTTGCAGCGAAAAAGCCCCATCAAAGTACATGATCCAGTTGCCACTCGTTTCCTCGCCGGGAAGAGTGGTCTCTTGTACCTCTTCGTCAGGCGTCGAGGTCCATTCTGCAACAAACTCCGCCAAGACTCTGCTCTGGATCATCGAGGTACTTTCAAACTTTAGACCGAAACTTGACAGCTCCAGGGCCCATTCCACTATCCGCCCCGTTGCGTCTAGATTGTGCAGTATCCGTTGCAACGGGAGGTGGGTGACCACAGTGATTTCGTGTGCCTGGAAGTAATGGCGCAGCTTCCTCGAGGCCATAAGGAGGCTGAAGAGCAACTTTTGCACACCTGAGTACCTCGACCTAGCTCCCTATAAAAGGGAGTTGACGAAGTAAACCGGGTGTTGCACCATCTTCTTCTTTTGTGCAACTTCATCTGATCGTGTGGGCTCTGCCGCATCGGCGTCAGCCTTGCCGGGATCGAGCCCTGCCGGGGACTCAGTCTTGCCAGGACCGAGCCCTGCCGGGGAGGGTTCTGACCCGCCAGTTGTTGACTCTACCGCTGATGCTGCCTCTTCGTTGACCTCTCTCTGTGCCACCAAGGCGACGCTAACCACTTGATCGATTGCTGCTAGGTATAGCAGGAACAGCTCTTGTGGTTCAGGCGCAACCAGCACCGGGGCAGAGGAGAGGTACTTCTTCAAATATTGCAACGCCGCCTCGGCCTCTAGGGTCCACTCCACTGGGCCCGTCTTCTTTAAGATCTTGAAGAAGGGAAGGGCATGCTCCGTGGATTTGGAGATGAATCGGCTCATGGCGGCAACGCAGCCAGTGAGCTGACACACGTCCTTGATCCGTCTGGGTGCCTTAATCTGCTCGATGGCCTTAATCTTGTCTGGGTTCGCCTCAATCTCGCGCTGTGACACAAAGAACCCGAGAAGCTTGCCGGATGGGACACCGAAGACACACTTCTCAGGGTTCAATTTGAGGTTGATCTTGCGTAGGTTTCCAAAGGTTTCCTCCAGGTCATGCAGGAGCGTTGCTTTGTCCTTGGTTTTGACCACTATGTCATCCATATAAGCTTCCATATTTCTATGTAGCTGGGGTTCAAAACCAATCTAGACTGCTCTTGCAAAGGTTGAGCCAGCACTCTTCAACCCGAAAGGCATCTATAAAAAGCAGTACGTACCACATGGGTGATGAATGTTGTCTTTTCTTCGTATTATTTTGTCATGAAGATCTGGTGGTATCCTGAGTAGGCGTCGAGGAATGATAATAGGTCACACCCAGCTGTGGAGTCAACAATATGGTCGATGCGCGGCAACGGGAAGGGATCCTTTGGACAAGCCTTATTGATGTCTGTGTAATCAATACACAATCTCCACTTCCCGTTTTCCTTGCGCACTACTACCGAATTGGCCAACCACGTCGGATGGAGCACTCCTCTTACCAAGCCTGCCGCCTCTAGCTTCTTGATTTCTTTTGTGATGAACTCTTGCCTCTCTAGAGCTTGCTTCCTAACCTTCTACTTTACGGGCCGCGCATGAGGACAGACAGCAAGGTGGTGCTCAATCACTTTCCTGGGAACGCCGGAGATGTCGAGCAAACACATCGACATTCACCCGTAGGAAAGTGACGAGCTCGCTTTCCTATTTTCTGTCGAGGGTGGAGCTTATGGTGAAAGCCCCACATGTGTCGTCCTCCTTGACGGGCACCTTCTTGGTCTCTGGCGGTGCAGCTTTGGACTTCTTGCTCTTGCCGGTGGAGCTCTCTAGCACGTCCTCGACGGCAGCGCAACACCCCGAAGAGGTGCGCTTGCCGGAGTGGGTGCAAGGGGTCTCACCGGTCTTCTTCCCTCCCAGGGCTCCATCGGCAGGAGCAGGTGCCTTAGCGGCAGCTGCTACAACTGCTTCCCGATATAGTTGATCAGCGCAAATCAATGCATCTTTCTTGTCGGAGGGGATGGTGATGATGTTCTTTGGCCCGGGCATCTTCAGCATGTTGTAGGCGTAATGTGAAGCCGCCATGAACTTGGCTAGTACAGGGCGGCCGAGGATCTAGTTGTAAGGCAAGTGGATCTCGGCTACATCAAAAACAATCCTCTCCTTCCTATGATTCATCTTGCTTCCGAAGGTCACAGGCAGCGTGACCTTTCCCTTCGGCCGACTCCTTCCCGGGTTAACCCCTTGGAACGTGCCCGTCTCCTCGAGGTCTCCATCAGGGATCTGCAGCCTCTTGAGCACAACACGCGAGATTAAATTCAGGCCGGCCCCGCCGTCAACCAACATCTTTGTCACCTTGAGGTTGCAGATCGTTGGGGAAACCAACAACGGCAAGCACCCGACCGCAGTAGTGCGGTCGGGGTGGTCCTCGGTGTCGAAGATGATGGGCGTGCTGGACCATTTCAGTGGCTTCCGTGCATCGAACGATGGCTCCACCGCTGTGATCTCACGCGCCCACTGCTTGAGCTGGCTGTGAGATGTATGCAGTGAGGCGCCACCATCGACGCACATGGCCTCTGTGGCTTTATGGAACTCTTGATCGCCAGACTCGTCGTCCCCATCATGATCATCGTCTTCTTGCTCCTTGTTGCAGCCCCAGGCGGGCCTCTCCTGCGGACTATCTTTGCCGCGGCGACCTCCTTGGCCGCCACGCTTCTTGCCGGACCCTTCGGCACCATCTTGGACCTTCTCCTTGTCCCGCCGCTCATACTCGGCCTTCTGCTTCTCAATGAGAAGCTCTACTTGCCGGCAGTATTGGAGGTCATGGCCCTTGGTGCGGTGGATATTGCAATATTGCTTGTCGGAGCCTCCGAGCTTGTCGGTGGCCGCCAAGGCCCGGCAAGCGACACGTCCGGCAACCTCCTTGCCGGGGTCGCTTGCCTTGGTCTTCTTGGTGGCGCCGGTGTCGTCGGATCCCTCAACGGCAAGCAGCCTTGCCCTTGCGTTTCTTGTTACGGCACTGGCCCTTCTTCACTGGGGTGGCGGTGTCACCAGTGGAGTCGGTTTCCGCGCCGGGATCTTCGCCGGGGTACTTCCTTCCCTCTTCAGCGCGACCGCATCGATCATCCATGACATAAAGTTCGGCCACATCCTTGACCTTGTTCATCGCCAACTCTTTGCGCATCTTGCGGTTGTGCACATTCTGGTGGAACGCACTGATCACGGTGGCGGGATGAACATCGAGGATGTTGTACTGCACCCGACTGAACATTTGGATGTACTTGCGCAAGTTTTCCCCTTCCTTCTGGGGGATGATGTGTAAATCACTCGCCTGGCCATGAGCTTGGTGACCTCCGGTAAAGGTGCCAACAAACTCATGGCACAGATCCGCCTAGGAAGAGATGGAATCCATCGGCAAGTGCATCAACCAAGACATAACATTAGGCTTGAGTGCCAATGGGAAGTAGTTGGCAAGCACCTTATCGTCGCAGGCCCCAGCAGCTTGCATCGCGATGGTGTAGATGCCGAGGAACTCTGATGGTTGAGTCTTGCCATTGCACTTTTCGCCAACGTCGGGCTTGAAAGTGCGGTGGGAGGGCCACTGGAACTGCCGCAGCTCATGGGTGAAAGCTGGACAACCCACCTCGTAGGGTAGGCCACTGTAGCCTCCCAGCGCTGGGTGGTCCATAGCGGGCCCTGCCCGCCTGTCCGACTGGTGGCGCGCGTCACGTCGGTGCTCGATGGTGGTTCGAGCGTCCTCATGAGCCCGCTCCCGAAGGACTTGGCGCTGATCGCGGTTGGTTCGCGGGTCGGACGACGCGATGGAGCATCGTCACGACGGGTCGTCGCCTGCGGTGGCCGGTACTGAGGAGGGGAGTACACCGTAGCCGCATCGCCTTCGGCTCGGCCCCTGCTAGCAAGGGGTGGCCTGACGGAGCGATGGCCCACGGGTTTCGCCGGTCGCAACTCATCATCGTTGGCGATGCCGACGAGGCTCCAGACGGTGGCCCTCCATTCGTCAAGCTTTTTCGCCGTGGGGGGGGGGAGTCAAGGAGGAGCTGTATGCGTGCCAGGGCTTCTGCTGGCGTGGGTGGCGGCAAGAGTTGGGTGGACCGCAAGCCGCTTCGACTTCTAACCACGTTAGAAGGAGCCTCACCACGGCTCCGCAACCGCCCACCACCTTCATCGGCGCCCTGGCATGGCGTTGGCCTCCCTCATCCAGCAAAGGACGCATAGGGCTTTTCCAAGGGCGGCGCCCTGGGTCAGCGCTGCTCATCGTGTATGATTTGAGAAGAGTGCGCCATTGGTGCTGGCGTTGGCGTCTTGGAGGTCGCCGCGCCGTTGGTGGGTGGCACGATGACGCCCATGGAGGGCGCTGTGCCGCCTATGGGGGGCCCGACATCATCTCTGGGGCCGGCGCCACGCGGCTCGTCACCCCTCGTACGGGCGATGCCGCCCACCTGGCCTGGACTGCCAGGGCGATGTGGGTGTTCACGGGCCGCGCCACGGGTTCTATTCGCGACTGGCCTGCTACTGGCCCGCACCAGTGATGGCAGTCTAGTCCCGGATGAGCCAATCGCCGTGGTCGTCTTCTTCTTAGGAGAATCCCTACTGCGGTTGCGGGGCGCGGGATCGTGAGACCAGACCACTAGACCAGATTCTCACAAACGCACTCCCCTACCTGGCGCGCCAAAGATGTCGGTAGGAAATGACACCTATGGGATCACAAGAATCCCTACTGCGGTTGCAGGGCGCGGGATCGTGAGAAGAGCGGGACTAGTGGACAGCACAAAAGGGATTTACCCAGGTTCAGGCTGCAAAGATGCGTAAAACCCTACGATCCTACTTTGGTGGATGTATTTAGTGTTCCTGAGGTCTTGAACTAGCTCTGGGTGTTCCCGGTTCCAAGGTGCCGAATCCTTCTCCTGTGCGCCTTGGGCCTCCTTTTACAGGCGAAAGGGGCTGCCATAGTGGCACACAGGAGGTGGAAAGTGCTACAGCGTTATGAGCTTATCGCTGATATTACGGGACAAAGTGCATTAAATGCGGGGCTTAGTTGTCCCTTCACCTTATTGAGGACGGGGGTGAGGTCCGTCCCGTCCATCGCCGCCCCTCCTGGCTTTGACACGCGCCCTGGCCAGCGGTGCATGAAGTGCCATGTAGGTAGGCAGGCAGCTGAGGTGGCGCGGTGGTGGAGCTTCCACGAAGGGTTGCATGTTGCCACACAGGTGCCTGCCCAGCTGGTTGGGTCGGTAGCTGCATGTGAACGGCGGCTGCGGAGACTTGCTGGCGCGGGCTTGGCAGTGGCCCTGCTGGCGCGCCTGGCGAGGGTCTTGTCGGGTGGCCCAGCAAGGCTCCTGCCGCGGCACGCCGTCAACCCCGGCAAGGATCTTCCCGGGGGTCTCGTGGGCTTCCTCGGCAAGAACCTTGTCGAGGATTGTTGCCTTCCTGCCCTCATTTGATCTTGACTGTTCTTTGCCTTCACAAAGATCTGCATGCCACCACGGAGGTGCCTCCCGAGCTTTGTCCCAATGTGTTTACAGCGTTGGTGGGCTCGAAGGCGGCTTGCTCAGCTGGTGCGGACGAGCTGCCCCGACAAGGGTCTTGCTGGGGCCGCCGAGGCTGCCCTCGGTAAGGGTCCTTGCCGGGGCAACCGACATTTCCCGTGCGACCTTTGTGGCCTTGGTCCCTGATGTTGCTTTGTTTGTCTTGTGCCTTCGGCTTCTTCCCGGCTTCCCTCTCCTGCCCTGCTATGCATGGCCGTGGCGGGTGGCTCTGACTGCCCGTGCACAAGTAAAGGGGTCAAAAGCAGAGCCCCTACTTTTGTACACCGACACAACACTTGATTTTGCATCTCCCGACTGAGGCACGATTGGGGGGGGGGGCGTGCAAAATGGTTTGTGCTACTCAACTGAGAGGATGTAGAAGACGCTTCAAGCAAAATGTAGAAATAAACGTAGAATAGAAGCATCGATGGCCAAGGCATTCATCACTGAGGAGGCGTCAAACTTCGTGACAGCACACTACGAAGCCAAAAATTGTCATTTGCATAATCCGAAGCCTCGGTACAATGCTGACGAGCCTACAAAGAGTCAATCCAACCTCAGCCTATTCAAAGGGAATCTCGCACCATCCAGTGCTTGGAAACCAGTATCGTTGGATGTTGAAGAATGGCGGACCATTTCGCTGTATCTCTTTAACAACCTAACAGAAGTGCGGCCGTACATCGAGTAAGATCTCGTTACATTGTTTCGCAACTTCTAATTTCTTTGAACTGCTCTTATTCCTGGATATTTGATGCAGTCGATACGTCGTCATATTCTCATATGGAGCGGTGATCCAAAAGGATTCTGTCGAAGAGTATGAGCTTCTAGCAAAGCAAGGAGGCGAATATCCCGGTTTCATCTGTTGGTTCAAAAAATGGTAATTTCCACTAGACCCTTTCATTTCTTTTGCTAATTTGCGAATAATAAAACAATCCTTTCTTATTTGGGTTAATTATCCTTTTGCCCTCCGTGGTGTCCGTGTGCTTAGTTTTGCCCTCAGATGCGAATTGTGCTCAGTTTTGCCCCTAGTCCGTGCGCACCGACTCGTTCCGTGAACTCTGCCGTATCCGTCAGGTCAACATTTTTACTTAGCCCTTACAGGTAGGACCAGGCAGTAGATACGGCCAATTCTATTCAGACCATTGCACCCATGGCTTGTGGGACCCAGCAGAGAGCCATTGAGCAGAGAGCCGTTGCGGGTGTGCTATATTAGCGGGCGACACACAGCGGCGGTGACCACGGAGACAGAGAGCAAGGTGGTGACCATGGCGAGAGAGAGCACAGTGGTGGGAAGCTAGCTGCGGAGGGCGCGACGGGGTTGAGATCCCCTTCGGCTCCGAGCTCCATGTCTTACTCAAGCTCCCGCGCCACCTCACGGATGCAGAGCCGGGCGCATGTGGACATGCCTGTCTTTGTCTATCCGCGATGTCGGGTGAGCGTTGTTCGGAGGGTTTCTCACACACCAAGGAACAAGAATCGTCCGTTCTACGTGTACAAAGAGAATGGGGTAAGAATCGGGGCAATTGCACCATTTTCGTCGTCAGGATGTTTGAGCAATGGGTTGATCTGTTGTGTGTTCATGCAGGTGACATGCTTCTTTCTTTGGGTCGATGCTCTGGCCAAGACTCTGATGAATGAACTACAAGAAGAGCATGAAGAATGGTTGTGCATGCTGACATGAACGGCAGTGGCCGCAGCACGAGCTCCGGAAGAAGAGATGGAGGGCGAAGCACGCACTAACAGAGAGCTAGCTGTTGAGCTTAGGATGTTGAAGAAGCAGGTTAGGAAGCTTGAAGATCAAGCACTACCAATAGCCATTTGCAAATACTTTTGGGCATTTGTAGGTATGGTAATCACATTGGTTGTAATGTTGAAAATGTATGGAAAGGCATGAATTATGGAGTAATTTGTAAGCTTGAAATTGTATGAGAAATTCACCTAGTTTAAATGTTGGTCAAAGTTGTTTAAATGTTGAAAAAAAAGAAGTGGCCAACATTTAAATATGTTGAAAAAAATGAGAGGAAATGAGGAATTCAGAAACTTTTGATCAATGAAATGCAGCTCTGTCAAAAAAAGGTTGCTCTTGGGCCAAATTCAGAGCGTAGAGCCAAGTGCAGGCTAGACTAATGGGCCAACTGCATCCAATTAGGCCCATTCGGGGGTTCGCTTGCATGTTTTTCTGTTTTTGGTTCTGATTTAATTTAGGCAGTAAATCATAATGCTGAAACTTTTTGTGGAAGCTAATTGAATTATTTTAGAGCCAAACAATTAAGGATAGAAATATTTCTGGAGTTGTTAAATATTTAATAGCAATTTAATTACTAAAATTCAAATACACCGTGATTTAAATCAATGACCAAAATGTCATGGAAAATGTGCATCAGCTCTGGTAGAGATTTACACCTGGTGCCAAAATAAATGCACATTCTTTAAGGGCATTAAATTGAGAAAAAAATAATTTGTCTAAAAAATTAAGGGTGGAAAATGCACAAAAAATTGGTGCAGCTGGGGACTCGAACTTAGGACCACGTGGGGTTGTGGCGTTTGGGGCTTCACTGGTAACCGCTAGGACAAATGGTAAGACTTTGGCATGGGTAGGGAAGGAAGATATAC
Organism: Triticum timopheevii; assembly: GCA_963921465.1. Lineage (NCBI taxonomy): Eukaryota > Viridiplantae > Streptophyta > Magnoliopsida > Poales > Poaceae > Triticum > Triticum timopheevii. The sequence continues at coordinate 494,947,787 of OY997270.1, read as the reverse complement.
ATAGTGAGACCATGAATGTTTGCACACGTGTGAAAGTGGTTTTTCTTTGTTTTGCACTGAAACTTTGGAGGGTTGGAAGGTTGAAAACGTATATTTGCAATGCCACATGATTTTTGGTTAGAGTGGCACTTGGTTTAGGGTTAGAGTGGTCCATGACTTGTTTTTTTGAATGAAAGAGAGGGCTTCTCACCCCCCCCCCTCCGATTTTCAATAATGAAAACCACAAGTTCTCCAACTTCATGACTTGGTTTAGGGAAGAAATGATATGTTTGTGCACGAACATTTTTTAACACACATAATAAACTCTAATAACTTCACGGACACATGATGAAACGTGACACTACACGACATACCCTTACATTAAGCAATAATAATAAGTTCACGGACAAATGATAACATGCAACACACCATAACCTTACATTAAGCAATAATAATAAGTTCACGGACACATGATGAAACGTGACACGACACGACATACAGAAAAGCAACAAAATAAAAACGAAACATGACGAGCTTGACTCCGGGCTTGAACATCTTCATCTTCACCTCCTTCTTCCACCTTGGCTGCGCGCCCCTTCAACACAACTTCACACCTCCTCCTCCTTGTCGTAGGGAAGGGAGTGAATCTGGCCTGGAGCGGGGAAGATGCTCTCATAGTTGGTGTAGATGTTGTACACGGTGAAGAAGATGGCCTCGCAGCCGCACCAAAAGACTTGGCCGAGGAGCTCATGCGCGTCAAACGGGTTGGTGAAGGTGACCGCGAGCAGCAGGAGGATGCCGGCGCGGTCATGAACCACGTTGAGGGTGAACATACTCGGCGAGCCCAGTGGGAGGTGGGGATAGCCGACTCTAAGGAAGGCGCGGGTGAGTTCGACGGAACCCCTCCACCTTGAAATAGCCCACACACGGAGCTCCCTCTCCAAGAGCACGCCCGGTGGGTAGCGCAGCTCCGGCATGACAGGCGGACGGTTGAAGGTCGGCCCGTTGAACTGCATCTTCACTTGGTCTCGCTTGGGGAGGGCTCGTTCGCTTGGGTGTTTGAAGTTGGGGATAGTGGATCGGATCTGGCTTGTGGGTGGGAGAGGAAGAGAGGCACCCCATTTATAGGCATGTGGGTGGGAGAGGAAGAGAGAAAGGATGAGAATGGTGCGTGTGTGAATCCGGACGCGTGTGTTAATCCGTTACGTTTTGCACTCTTTAATTTTTGCACGAAAATGATGGGGTGCGTGCATGCATCTGAATCACTGCATAGCTCTTTGACCATGCCAGTGCATCTGACTCGCTTCCCTGAACCATTGTCGTAATGGCCACCTAACTCGCATCGCTAGCCTAGCTCGCCTAGCGCACCTTGCTCGCATGCATGCATGTCGCCACCTCCTGCGCATGCAAACCCACGTCGCCTCCTCCCATGCATGCAAGGCCTGGAAAGGCTGAGACGGGCTACTTACTGCACGTCCGCCTCCCACACATTCAAACCCACGTCGCCGCCTCCCATGCATGCAAGGTCTGGAAAGGCTGAGATGGCCTATTTACTGCGGTCTCAGGCCCAGATAATGGGACGGCCCAACGGTCCATCCAGCGCGCCCGATATTTGTTTAAAAAAACAATCTCACAGCCAATCAGATTGCATCTCGCGGATTGCCCCCTCCTCCCCTCAGATTTCTTCTAGAAGGGTTAGATCAACGGCCCTTGATCGCCGCTATGGTTAGATGGACGGTCCTTGTTCAGCTCTAGGGTTAGCGGGGTTTGGGAGGGGTTTGGAGCGGTCAAAGCTACGTTTGACCGGATTTCAAATGAGCATAATAAATTAAATAAAAAAAGAAAAATAAAAAACATGCGCACATAGTCTTCTTATGTCATATACTAACGATTTAAGTTGATAAACAAGGTTTACATGCATTTAAACGATAAGCTCATGTGTATTATGTGATATCTTGAGTATCTCAAACTCTCTTGTATGAACTGAAGAGAAGTGTTTTGGGGAAATGAACATGAAAATTTGAAAAAACTCACCACAGCTTCATTTTGGAGTGACTAAGAAGGATCCAGGCTTAGTTTTTCATTTTGATGTTTTAGACTTGTTTAAATCTTGGTCACAGTTAAGTTTGAGCAGAATACAAATGAGCAAAACAAATTAAAAAAATTCAAAAAATGGAAAAACCAGCGCACAAAGTGTGTATATATAGAAATATATGTGTAGGAAAGTTATTTGGCTGATTTAGACAAGGTCGAAAAAAACCTTGCTTAGAAATGGGGCTGTTTACCCTACCTTTGGACCCCTCTTTTTAGCACATTTTTCATGAAAATTTTAAAAACCTCACCACAGCTTCATTTTGGATTGACTAAGAAGGATCTAGGCTTAGTTTTTCATTTTGATGTTTTAGACTTGTTTAAATCTTGGTCAAAGTTAGGTTTGACCGGAATTCAAATGAGCAAAACAAAATTCAAAAAAAGGAAAAACCATGTGCTCATTCAAACATCATCCAACAGATTTAAACATCATGTTAAACATAGTTGTAACATAGATCCAACATCATACAACTGAAATACAACATTATTCATAATGTTTCATAATTATTCATAGTATTGGGTCTTCTGTCTGTTCCTTGAGCTTCTTGCCATCACTTTGCTCCTCGTGCACCTTGTGCTCATTCCTTCTTCTCTTCTCCTCTTGGTTGTCGGTACCTTACGCGTCTTCTTCAAACCTATCATAGAGATGTGCAAAACATAAAGGGTAATGAGATCATGTCAAGTGATAAATGTACAGTAGTATTTGACCCTTGCAAGATTTACATACCTAGCAGAACTCACAAGAACAGAGTGTTGGTCACCATTTGGAGCCTCACTTGGATCATCATTTGGAGCCTCACTTGGATCACCATGAACACCATTTAGAGCCTCTATTGGATCACCATGATCACCATTTGGAGCCTCACTTGAATCATTATTTGGAGGATATTTTGGATCATCGTCAAAATCATGCGGCTGTTGACCATCATCATTTGGAACCTCGTCAAAATCCTCATCTGATGCAACCGGCTGTTGACCATCATTTTCATCATCTGTTGAGGCAATCGGCTGATCAACATTTTCATCGAAGCCTTCATCGAAACTCTCTCCGAATGCTGGGTCTACTGTGTTATCACAATACTTACCGAAATGACCAGACCCACCACACCTTGTGCACTTACGCTTCCTCGCTCCAAGTCCTGCTCCTTCGCTGCGAGGTCTGATTCGACTCTTCCTTGGTCTACCTGCTTCTCTCTTCAGAACTGGAGCGCAAAGCTTGAATCCAGGGTCCACCATGTCCCATTGTTGTTTTCCATCCATAGCAGGCAAGGCATAAGCATATGTGGCTTTGAGCCTTGCAACAGAGTAGTAATCATGCACATACTGTTGTATGTTCCCTGCTGGACCTGGGAAAGAAGTGATGAAAAACAAGGCCTGAATGCATGGCAACCCAGTTATCCGCCATTGCCTACAACTGCAAGTTCTAGCTTCTAAATCCATTGGATATCTCCATTCCCGCTTCTCTTTATCCAAATATGATATCTCCGTTGTGGTACCTGAGCAAAGAGTCATGTTCATTTCCAAGCCTGTTGTTTTCTGCTTCAGTTCATTCATCACGGGAGGGATGATAATGTGGCCCATGAATTTTGCCTCGGCTATTCCTGCACGATAATAAAATTTCCGCACGTATTCTATCCTTATCCTGTCAAGCAAATCTACCACATAATGACCCTTTAGTTTCTGGATCATTGAGTTGAAAGACTCTGCTAGATTATTGTGCACATAGTCAACTTTGCTCAGTTCACTGAATTGGTTTCTGGCCCATAACTTGGAGTGGTGTGTTTCCAAGTATTCTTTCACTTTGGTATTCATGTGTAACTGCCTCAAGTGGTAGTTGTGCTTCTTCACACTGCAAGTCAAAGATGCTGGCCATAAATTGTCAGTATACACCTTTACTTTGAATTTCTTCATGAAATTTGCAGCAAGGTGAGGCATGCATTCCCTATGCTCTACTCCAGGGAATACATTGTCCACGGCCACTTCTAAACCTTTGCAGGCATCTGTATGAATGACCAACCCATTGGGATGTGCAATAGCCCAGCGCAGATTATGCAAAAACCAAGTCCAGCTCTCCTCAGACTCTGTCTCCAGCACACCGTAGGCAACTGGAAATACAAAACTGTGTGCATCAACTTATAGAAAACTTCCTTATCTAGTTCTAGAATTTTGAAAAAAATGCTTCTTTTCTTACACACAGTTTGAGTCACTTGTTGACTCACGATTACGCCCGTTAAAAGTTTCAAACGTCCTCTTTTTTAGCACAAGCTGCTACTAACTGTCCTTTAAACCTCCCTGTGAGAAAAGTGGCATCAATGGCCAAATATGGCATGTAGCCTGCCAAAAAAACCGCGATGACAAGCCTCAAAGCAGACAAAAACCCTCCTAAGGCATTCCTTGGTCTTTGTCACTCCCCTGAATGTGTACACCACGGTGTGGTGATCAATATCTACAATACTACCTGGGCTTGTCCTTTCCACTTCACCTTTGAATGAATACAACAATTGAAAACTTTCCTGTCAGTTACCATAAATAGAATCCATATCATGTTGTTTACCATTGAACAACCTCATGTATGGTAAATCTATCATGAACTTATCTTTGATGTTCTTCTGCAATTCCTTTGGACCCACTTGATGGTTTTCTTTCACCCACTTCTTTACTTCTTATGCCACCCATCTTGACTTGGCTCTACTGATTGTATCCTTCCTAAGGGTTGATTCCTGGCATGTGTGCTTAAAAGGGTTCACATTGACCTGAACATTAGTGCTATTTCCCATTTTAGATGCGAGCAGCCTCCATGGACAACCCTCAGTCGGACAGTGCACTCTGTAACATACTTGATCGCTCTTGTCAACTTTGAAAGTACGTTCTACCTTGACGCAGTATGTCACAAGTGCATTTCTACACTCATTCATGGATGCAAAAACTGTACCTTCTCCCATATGAGGGTTCAAAGGGTCCCATTCAATAGCTTCAAGGTCTTCGTCCTCACCCACAGTGTCATCATCCACACGGACTGCATTGTGAGCCTCATCTTGGTTTTCAGCCCAAGGTGGCCGTCGTAAATTCCGAATAATAACATCAGAATATAACTTGTCTTCAGCAACCCCAGAATTGTAGTCATCAGGCTCCACTTCAAGGGGGACCCTACTGCCATTGCCCACACTTGACGAGACACCACATCGCCATGCACTAACTGAACTATTCTAGCTAGAGATGTTGCACACGCCATCCTTGGTCCAAATGCCTGCTCAAGCACATCAATTTATAGCCTCACATGAAAATTATCTTTCTCTTTATGCCTAGAAAACATGGTAGCCAGCTCTTCATCATTACTAACTGTCACCCATTTCTTTTCCCCATCATAGTATTTGTATACCACTTCATCAAGCAAACCCCAAGGATATTGGCTACAAAGTACCTCCCCAAATTGTCTGAAACTCCAATTACTAGCCATTGGCAACCGATAATCGAAACCTCCTTGGTATTTCTTCTTATCCTTTGCATCGAATATGTACTGGTCCCTTCTAATTTGCACCAAGAAAGGAAACCGCAACTCCATCCTAACCGACGAAAAACAGAGATGCAATCAGCACACTAATTGGGAAAACCTACTCAAATCGACTTTCCAAATGCACAAATAAGCTCAATATAAACAAGATGCGTGACTTACCCCTCGGGAACCCAGTCATGGACGCGGTGGATCTCCGGCCTGATGCCTGCCTCGTCAAATACTCCAGGGTTGCCGGTGCTCACCATTTCTCCTTGGGGTTCTTCCTCCTAGTTCAAACAGCTCCAGCAGCCCCCCACCTTTGAGCGCTCCGGCCGGGCGCACGGAAGGAGGCCGCGCCTCGGGTCCAGCAGGTGGCGGCCACCCCAGCCGTGGCGTCGCAGGAAGGTGGCGGGCGTCGCAGGTAGCGGTGGAGCGTCAACGCAGGACTATAGCGGCGGAGCAGGCCGTGCAGCTGGTGGCGGGGCAGCTGCTGGCTGCGGTGCAGGTGGCAGCGGCAGCGTAGGACGGCCGGCCGGCGGGGCAGAGTGTGCTAGAATCCTATGAATGATTTGGGGATTTAGTTGCATGGGCCTACATGTCAGTCCGGACCCACGTCCACGCGGTCCCACGTGTAAGCTCCGGACCCACAACCACTAACGCCGGCAGACGGAATGGACTCAAATATGGCCGTTTGGCCTTGTCATAGTAGTTGTGCATGGACTAGGGGCAAAACTGAGCACAATTTGCATCTGAGGGCAAAACTGAGCACAGAGACAGCACTGAGGCCAAAAGGATAGTTAACCCTTCTTATTAAACTTGTAGGCTAATTCAGAGATTATGGATGCCGAATTGAGACAAGTAGCTAATGGTTTTGACTATAAGGTCCGTTCATTTGACAATTACGACATCTACAGGTATCACTTTCATACCTATGGCAAAGAGCTATCTATGGCCGACCGAAATTCTACAAATTGTTGTGTCTCTGCTATCGGTGAAGGAGGTGTCGAGTATTATGGAAGAGTTGAAGAAATTTATGAACTTCAATTCTATGGTGATAACCCACCAAACGTCGTACTCTTCAGATGTTATTGGTTCCAGCCCAGGGAGACTATAAGGACTCATGAACATATAGCACTAGTCGAAATCAAATAGAGCACCCATTTGGATGTTCCCGATGTCTATATTATGTCTCAACAGGCAACCCAAGTTTTCTATCTACCGTGGGCCTGTCAAAGTGATCCAAATCATAGTGGTTGGGATGCGTTTATAAAGTGCCGCCACGTGTTAGACCACCTCCCCCAATGAAGAGGATTATGAACGTCACATTAACCAAGACACATATGACGAAGGTGAATTCTTCCAAGAAACACGTCTTGCCAAAAAAAGTTTCAAGAAATGCTCTACTCCACCCCAGAACATTGAAGTAGACAACGATAGTGAATCCGACCCTGAGCCGGAACAAGAAGTGCCGGAAGAAGAATAAGTTACTGCTGCAGATGACCTTTCAATGCTTGAACGATTACGTAAAGGTGGCCTTCCACATGATGATGCATTTATTAATGATGATGATGAGCATGTAATTACCAATAGTGATGATGATGATGCATTTATTAAGGATGATGATGAACACGTCATTACCGATAGTGATTCTTAGATATTCAAATTTGTATGTTGTACTTTGTATGATTTATATAGTTGGTATGTATAATTTTCTTACTTTCAATGATTGTTTCTTATACATAGTGCCATGGTCTAGATCTCCGTCCCCGTTGGCCCTCGCCCGCTTTATGATTTGGATGTGGTAAATTCTCTTTCATAACTATTTGTTGCATTTTGCATTTATGACAATTATGGCCATCAAGTTGACATAGAGGTATTTTAATCTAGGAGGTATGTGAACCGGAATTTGAAACCGACCCTCTTGTCGAGAAGTTAAATTTAGTTGAAAAAGAAAATGAGTATTTGAAAGAAAAAATTAAAAGAATTGAAGATGAGAAGATGACATTCGAGTTGTATGTTGCCGATGTCATCGATGATCACAAGATGAAGATGAATGCAATGCGCCTGATGCTTAAGAAGATTAGAAAATATGACATTGATAATGAGGCTTGGTATCATTATGTCGTTGGATCAATTGTTACCTTAGTTGTGATCTTCATCATATTTGTTGTGATGAGGGTAAGTTTCTCTAATGTTTTTCTTTACAAATGGATACTTAGCTTATTTTCCTTCTAAATGGCATAATTACCTAAGTTATATGCAAAAATGAGCTATACTTAGCTTATTCAGTTCATTTATGACATACTTAGCATACTTAGGTAAAAAATGGCATGATAATCTTTGTTACATCCAAAATGATATAGACTTAGCTTATTTTCCTCGAAAATGACATAATAACCTTACTAAGGTCCAAAATGACCTATTTACCTAGCTTAGCTCTAAAATGACCTACACATAGCATTTTTACCTAGCTTAGCTCTAAGAAGAGGAGAGGGGAAAAAGAAAGAGAAGAAAAAATCTTCTTCTTCTTCTTCTTCTTCTTCTTCTTCTTCTTCTTCTTCTTCTTCTTCTTCTTCTTCTTCTTCTTCTAACTAGTCTTCTTCTTCTACTTCTTGTAACTTTCATCTTTCCCAATTTACAGATTTGCTTTACATGACGAAGGCTTGGATTCATGGAGTGTACTATTCTTCTGGTGCTTCCTTGTTGTTTATGAAAACTTGTTTCGATATGTATGTCTATATGGATATGTTGTTGGAAACTTGTTTGTGGTTATGTATATATGGATATGTTGGACTTTGTTGAACTATGTTGTTGGATTTGATCAAATATGTTGTTGGAAATGCTGTTGGATATGTTGGATATGTATGCATGTATATCTGTGTTTGAAACCATGTCTAACTAATTGGATTAAAATAAAAACAGGGGATTTATAGCCTCTTTGCCGTGTGCTAGCGGACGGCAAAGAGCTTTGCCATCCGCTAGCAGACTGCAAAGAGGACACATGCCAGTCACCTATGCAAACTTGCTGCCTATTTGGTCACTTTGCTGTCTACAAGCGGACGACAAAGTGACCAAATAGGCCTGGCAAACAGGGCCATCTATGCCGTCTACTGGCTGACGGCATAGCTGGCCACGTGGCAGCATCCCAGTGCTGCCATTGCTAAGCTCTTTGTCGTCCGTCAGCGGACGGCAAAGAACGCTGTTAACCCCCTAACGGCTCTCACCTCACATAGCTGATGTCCGTCGTCGTTACCGTCTACTGGCCTCGGATGGCTGATGATACAATCCTTTGCCGTTCGTTTCTATGAAGCGGACGACAAAGAAGGCCTTTGCTGGCATGTGTTCAACCGGACAGTTTGCCGTCCGCTGGCTGACGGCAAACGACTTTGCCGTCCGGGATCAGTGCCTTTGCCGTCCGCCATGGCGGACGGCAAAGAAGCTGATTCCAGAAGTGAGTGTGATAGATTTTGAGTGGTTCTTCAACCATTGGTGTAGTAGATACAACTAATTTTTTTTGGTATTTTGCATGTCCTACCCATAACTAAAGATAGTAAACAACTAAGAACAACAAATGAAAATTACTTAGTGATAAAGCAAACAAGCACACATGAGAATATTCACCCCACGCTATAACTCCCCGGCAATGGCGCCAGAAAAAGGTCTTGATAACCCACAAGTATAGGGGATCAATTGTAGCCTCTTTCGATAAGTAAGAGTGTCGAACCCAACGAGTAGCTAAAGGTAGAACAAATATTCCTTCAAGTTCTATCGACCACCGATACAACTCTACGCATGCTTAACGTTCGTTTACCTAAAATAAGTATGAAACTAGAAGTACTTTGTAGGTGTTGTTGGATAGGTTTGTAAGAATATAAAGACCACGTAAATATAAATAAGGGGCTGTTTAGATAAAGAAGCAATAAAGTTAGTATAGCGAGTGTGGAAAAGTGGTGGTAGGAGTTGCGGAATTGTCCCTAAGAAATTGACTACTTTACTAGACCGATAGCAAGTTTCATGTGGGAGAGGCCACTGCTAGCATGTCATCCCTGACTTAGAATTCTACGCACTTATGATTGGAACTATTAGCAAGAACCCGCAACTACTAACGTTCATTAAGGTAAAACCCAACCATAGCATTAAGATATATTAGTTCCCCTTCAATCCCGTATGCATCAATTTCTATGCTAGGTTGAAGGTTCTGTCAGTCTTGCCCTCCAACACATAGTCCTATCAACATACAACTAACCCAATGGTGTGATCCATGCGTGCACTCATATGATGGGAACCAAAGGAAAGCAACATAACCACAAGAAAATTAAACCAATCATAGCAATTCACCAATTACCGATAGGACAATGAAAATCTACTCAGACATCATAGGATGGCAACACATCATTGGATAATAATATGAAGCATAAAGCACCATGTTTAAGTAGAGGGTACAGTGGGTTGCGGAAGAGTGGACCGCTGTAGATAGATGGGGGAAGGTGATGGAGATGTTGGTGAAGATGACTGGAGGTGTTGGTGTAGATTGCGGTGATGATGATGCCCAGGTGACGTTCCGGCGCCACCGGGAGAGAGGGGGAGAGATGGGGAGAGAGCCCCCCTTCTTATTCTTCTTCCTTGACCTTATCCCTAGATGGGAGAAGGGTTTCCCCTCTGGTCCATGGTCTCCATAGAGTGTGAGGGGCGAGAGCCCCTCCGAGATTGGATCTGTCTCTCTGTCTCTCTCTATTTTCTGCGTTCCAGATTCTCCCCTTTCACCGTTTCTTATATTCCCAGAGATTCGTAACACCAATTGGATTGAAACCTTCAACACAATTTGTTTCCAGATATTAGCTTTCTTGCGGCAAAAGAAGAGCAGCAACCACCTTACGGGGTGTCCATGAGGGTCAGGGGCGCCCGCGCCCCCTGCCTCATGGACCCCTCGAGCATCGTCTCGCGTTGATTCTTCTTCCCAAAAATCGTAAATATTCCAAGAATATCCTTCGTCCATTTTTATTCAGTTTGGACTCTGTTTGATATGGGTTTTCTGCGAAACGTAAAACATGCAACAGACAGGAACTGACACTGGGCACTGGATCAATATGTTAGTCCCAAAAATAGTATAAAAAGTTGCCAAAAGTATATGAAAGTTGAATAATATTGGCATCGAACAATCAAAAATTACATATACGACGAAGACATATCAGTCACAAACAGCCATAGAGTTTGTACTAAAATAACACCTTAAGACACACATCAACCAAAGCCCTAATGTCACCTAGATACTCCTATGTCATCACAAGTATTCGCGGGTTTGAATATACGATATGCTTCACACAATCTCAGATTCATCTATTCAAACCAACACAAAGAATTTCGAAGAGTGCCCCAAAGTTTCTACCGGAGAGTCAAGTCGAAAACGTGTGCCAACCCCTATGCATAAGTTCACATGGCCACAAAACCCGCAAGTTGATCACTAAAACATACATCAAGTGTATCAAGAAATATCCCATTGTCACCACAAATAAGCACATGCAATACATACATTAAGTGTTGTCAAATCCTTAAAGACCCAATCCGATAAGATAACTCCAAAGGGAAAACTCAATCCATTACAAGAAGGTAGAGGGGACAAACATCATAAGATCCAACTATAGTAGCAAAGCTCGCGGTACATCAAGATCGTGCCAAATCAAAAACACGAGAGAGAGAGAGAGAGAGAGAGAGAGAGAGAGAGAGAGAGATAGATCAAACACATAGCTACTGGTACAAACCCTCAGCCCCGAGGGTGAACTAGTCCCTCCTCGCCATGGAGAGCGTCGAGATGATAAAGATGGCCACTGGTGATGGATCCAACCTCCGGCATGGTGTGCCAGAATGAGCTCCCGATTGGTTTTCCATAGCTACAGAGGCTTGCAGCGGCGGAACTCCCGATCTAGGTTTATTTCTGGTGGTTTCTATATTTATAGGAATTTTTGGCGTCGAGAACAAGTCAGGGGGGGGGTCCATGAGGAGCCCACAAGACCGGATGGTGCACCCTAGGGGTGGGGGGGCTCCACCCTTGTGCAGGCCTCATGGCTCTTATGGCCCAACTCTTTTGCTTCGGGGGCTTTGCTACCTCTTGAGCATGCGTTGGTTTTTACCTTGAAGAGGAAAGGGTGATGCAGCAAAGTAGCGTAAGCATCTCCTTCAGCTTTTGAGAACCAAGGTATCAATCCAGAAGGAGACTCCACGCAAGTCCCTCGTACCTACACAAACAAACAAGAACCTCGCAACCAATGCGATAAAGGGGTTGTCAATCCCTTCGCGGCCACTTGCGAAAGTGAGATCTGATAGAGATAATATGATAAGATAAATATTTTTGGTATTTTTATGATATAGATTGAAAAGTAAAGAGTGCAAAATAAAGTAGATTGGAAACTTATATGATAGAGAATAGACCCAGGGGCCATAGGTTTCACTAGTGGCTTCTCTCAAGATAGCATAATTGTTACGATGGGTGAACAAATTACTGTCGAGCAATTGATAGAAAAGTGCATAGTTATGAGAATATCTAGGCATGATCATGTATATAGGCATCACGTCCGCAACAAGTAGACCGACTCCTGCCTGCATCTACTACTATTACTCCACACATCGACCGACTCCTGCCTGCATCTAGAGTATTAAGTTCATAACAATAGAGTAATGCATTAAGCAAGATGACATGATGTAGAGGGATAAACTCAAGCAATATGATATAAACCCCATATTTTTATCGTCGATGGCAACAATACAATACGTGCCTTGCTGCCCCTGCTGTCATTGGGAAAGGACACCGCAAGATTGAACCCAAAGCTAAGCACTTCTCCCATTGCAAGAAAGATCAATCTAGTAGGCCAAACCAAACTGATAGTTCGAAGAGACTTGCAAAGATAACCAATCATACATAAAATAATTCAGAGGAGATTCAAATATTTCTCATAGATAAACTAGATCATAAGCCCACAATTTATCGATGTTGACAAACACACCGCAAAAAGAGTTACATCGAATAGATCTCCAAGAAGATCAAGGAGAACATTGTATTGAGATTCAAAGAAAGGGAAGAAGCCATCTAGGTAATAACTATGGACCCGAAGGTCTGTGGTAAACTACTCACAACTCATCAGAGAGGCCTTGGTGACGATGGAGAGGCCCTCCACTCCAAGTCTCCTAGATTGCGTTTGTTCCAAAAAGATCGCTCCCGAAGGTTTCATTCCGTTCAGACTCGGTTGATATTCCTTTTTTGCGAAACACTGAAATAGGAAAAAAAATAGCAATTCAGGCTAGGCCTCCGGTTAGTAGGTTAGTCCCAAAAATGATATAAAAGTGTATAGTAAAGCTCATAAACTTCCAAAACGGGTAATATAATAGCATGGAACAATCAAAAATTATAGATACGTTGGAGGCGTATCAGGCTTCTTCTGGTAAATAGAAATCACCATAAATTTCCAGGTCATTTGGAATCCATTTGGTATTCCTTTTCTGTGAAACTCAAAAACAAGGAAAAAACAGAAACTGGCACTGGGCTCTAGGTTAATAGATTAGTCCCAAAATCATATAAAATAGCATATAAATGCATATAAAACATCCAAGATAGATAATATAATAGCATGGAACAATAAAAAATTATAGATACGTTGTGACGTATCAAGCATCCCCAAGCGTAATTCCTGCTCGTCCTCGAGTAGGTAAATGAAAAAACAGAATTTTTGATGTGGAATGCTAGCAAGTGCACAAGTTTGGTCAAATATAATTTCAATCACTTTTTATAACATCATTATATATCATAACAGTAGCTCATATCATAAAGCTTCTCATGATCAAGTAACAAGCTATTCACATGTTAAAGCATAGACTAACAAACTAGGTTCTCAGGCATCAAACAATTGCAATTCATATTATTTTCAGGAAGAGTCTATGTAAGATCTTTGATTTAGCAAATCCCACATACTCAACTATCATATAGTCTTCCATGATTGCTACCACTCAAAGCATATTTTTAGAACAAATAGCATCCATTGAACATAGAGAAAGATAGGGGCTTAATGTTTCGCTGCCCAACTTATATAGATAATTGTCAACAATAATAATTCATGATCAAATATATTTGAATGGCAATATATGCTTAGATCTTTCCCCACCACATGATGCTTGCCAACTAAAGAGTAGGTTGGAATGAAAAGGATTACTACTGACTCTTGCATAAAAGTAAAAGAGAGGCTCTTCGTTGATGGAAGCATGGATTTGCAGAGGTGCCAGAGCTCGAAGTTTTTAAAACAGAGATGAAAATAATTTTGAGAGGTATGCATTCATTGTCAACATAACAACCAAGAGTTCGCAATATCTTCCATACTAGATACATTATAGGCGGTCCCCGAACAGAATGGTAAAGTTTTTACTCCCCCACCACCAACAAGCACATTCCACGGCTAGTCCGAAACAACGGGTACCATCCAACTATCAACAATCCTGGGGGAGTTCTGTTTAATTATTTGTGATTTCATTTTTTATCTTTTGATCATAAGACTGTGCATCCCAATTACCAGCCACTCTCTCATAAATGATACGTGAATAAACACTCATCATGAGAATAACCCACCTAGCATGGAAGATACTGACAGCCCCTAGTCGCTACATGAGCGATTTGGGCATACAAAATAGATTATTATTTGAAGCTTTAGAGTTTGGCACATGCAAATTTACTTGGAACGACAGGTAAATACCGCATATAGGTAGATATGGTGGACACTCATGGAAGAAAATTGGTTCAAGGATTTTGGATGCACAAGCAGTATTCCCACTTAGTACAGAAATTTTGGCTAGCAAAGGATTCTAAATAGCAAGCACTACATGTTGGAGGATCCATAACAATATAACTTCTATACAAATATACCCAAGCATAACTCATTATCTTTTCTTCCTTGTCCAACTTCAACTAATTTGCTCAGGTTTGAAAATAATTAATGGGGATCACAATCATAGAAGATGTCCAAGATAGTATATTTATATGTGAAATCTCTCTTCCTTAAATATTCTTTCATGAATTGTTCAAGTGACAAATACAATGTTTGCTAACTTTCAATAAATTTACCACCTCTACTTCTTATATGTGAAGTCATTACTCCTCAAGGTATAAGAATATGAAACATATATAAATTCAGATTTATGATATTAAATTCATTCAACCATTTACTCATGGGATATAAGTGAAGCCCGAGAGTAAATGACAAACTACTCCAAAAAGATATAAGTGAAGATCAATGACTAGTCAAATAATTATTTAGCTATGTGAACACTCTCTCTCATTTAAATTTTTTCCAGATCTAATGTATTTTATTCAAACATAAAGCAAAATAAAATAAAATGGCATTGCTAGGATAGCACATATCATGTGAAGAAGCAAAAACTTAGGCTCAACCAAAACTGACCGATAGTGGTTGAAGAAGAAAGGTGGGATGCCAACCGGGGCATCCCCAACGTTAGATGCTTGAGACTTCTTGAAATATTAACTAGGGATGCCTTGGGCATCCCGAAGCTTGATATTTTGTGTCTCCTTAATTCCTCTCATATCAAAGTTTCCCTGAATCTTAAAAACTGCATCCACACAAAACTCAACAAGAACTCGTGAGTTAAGTTAGTATAAATCAATGCAAAACCTTATCATTCTCTACTGTAGCAAATCACTAAAATTATTATTTGATATTGCCTACTAAATGCCTCTGCATATTTAATACTCCTATCCTAAAATAGAATCATTAAACGGGCAAACATATGCAAACAATGCAAACATAACAACAATCTGTCTAAACAGAATAGTCCGTAAAGAATGCAAGACGAAACATACTTCCCTAACTCCAAATCTTCTGAATAATTACCAGACCATAGAAAATTTGTTGTACCTTACTATGTAAAAATTTCAAGATTTTATCATGTTCTGACTATTCACAAATATTCAAAACATAACAGCAAACTTTTTGTTTTCAAACAGCAACATAAAGACATGTAAAATAAGCATGGTAAAGGCTATACTTGACCTTTCTATTGAACTAAAAGATATAAAACATTACTCCAAATAGAAGCAAGCAAATATAAACAAAATAAAATGATGCTCCAAGAAAAACACATATCATGTGGTGAATAAAAATATAGCCTCAAGTAAGGTAACCGATGAACAAAACGAAAGAGGGGATGCCATTCGGGGCATACCCAAGCTTAGTTTCTTGGGTATCCATTGAATATTACCTTGGGATGCCTTGGGCATCCCCAAGCATAGGATCTTGCCACTCCTTATTCCGTAGTCCATAAAATCTTTACCCAAAACTTGAAAACTTCACAACACAAAACTCAACGGAAAACACGCAAGCTCCGTTAGTATATGAAAGCAAATCACCACTTAGGTACTGTTGTGAACTCATTCTAAATTCATATTGGTGTTATATCTACTGTATTCCAACTTCTCCATGGTTCATACCCTCCGATACTGCTCATAGATTCATCAAAATAAGGAAACAACACAATGAAAACAGGATCTGTCAAAAACAGAATAGCCTGTAGTAATCTGGAAACTTTCCATACCTATATAACTCCAAAAATTCTTAAAAAATAGGACAACGTAGGCAATTTGTATATTAATCATGTGTAAAAAAATTCATATCAAAATCACTTTCTAGTGAATTTTCAAAATTCCTGGCCTGAGAGAAAAACTTTCTGTTTTTGCACAGAATCAAGTCAACTATCATCCACACTATCCCAAAGACTTTACTTGACACTTTATTGAAACAGAAGCTATAAAACATTATTACTCCAGTAGATTAATCATGTGAGCACACAAAAACAGTAAGGTTAAATATTGGGTTGTCTCCCAACAAGCGCTTTTCTTTAATGCCATTTTAGCTAGGCATGATGATTTCAATGATGCTCACATAAAAGATAAGAGCCATAATGGGAGCATCATGAAGAATATGACTAGCACATTTAAGTCTAACCCACTTCCTATGCATAGGGATTTTGTGAGAAAACAAATTATGGGCGCAAGAATCAAGTAGCTTAGGAAGGCAAAACAAGCATAACTTCAAGAATTTCAACACACAGAGAGGAAACTTGATATTATTGCAATTCCAACAAGCATATATTCCTCCATCGTAATAATTTTCAGTAGCATCATGAACGAATTCAACAATATAACCACCACAAAAATCATTCTTTTCATGATCTACAAGCATATAAATTTTATTACTCTCCACATAAGCAAATTTCTTCGCATGAATAGTAGTGGGAGCCAACTCAACAAAATAACTATCATGTGAGGCATAATCCAATTGAAAATGAAAATCAAGAAGTTTCATGGTTATCATTATTCTTTATAGCATACATGTCATCAATAATCATCACAAATAGCAACTTTGTTCTCATAATCAATTGGAAACTCTTCCAAATAGTGGATTCATCACTAAGTAAAGTCATGACCTCTCCAAATCCACTTTCATAATTATCACAATAAGATTCAACACCCTCCATAATAGTGGGATCATTACTTCCTAAAGTTGACACTCTTCCAAACCCACTTTCATCAATATAATCATCATAAATAGGAGGCATGCTTTCATCATAATAAATATTCTCATCAAAACTTGGGGACTAAAAACATCATATTCATCAAACATAGCATCCCCAAGCTTCACTACGGGAAACAGGAGATTTGCCGTCAGTACTATTCTTTGCCGTCAGCATTTCGTCGGGCCAGACGGCAAAGACAATTTTTGCCGAGAGCAGCTGACGGCAAAGAACAACTGATGGCAAATACATACTTTGCCGTCTCTAAAAAAACACAGATGGCAAAGACTCTTTCCCATCTGGGATTTTTTTTACAGACAACAAAGAGCTCTCTTTGCCGTCTGTAAACAAAATTGCAGACGGAAAAGACTTTTCCGTCTGTAATTTCGTTTACAGACAGCAAACAGAGCTCTTTGCCGTCTGTAAAAAAATCATAGACGGCAAAGAGAAAACACAACACGCGGATTGATCCCAGGGATCGGTGACATGGCGTGATCTGGGCCGCCCGCACCCGCCTGTGTCTCTCACTAGTCACCATGCGCGCCCCAACCACCCATCCCATCTCTCTCTTATCCCCAAGGCCCCACCATGACAGACCGCATATCTCCCTCGATTCCTCCTTCTGCCGCACAACACCTGTTGGAAATATGCCCTAGAGGCAATAATAAAAGCATTATTATTATATTTCCTTGTTCGTGATAATTGTCTTTTATTCATGCTATAATTGTATTATCCGGAAATCGTAATACACGTGTGAATACATAGACCACAATACGTCCCTAGTGAGTCTCTAGTTGACTAGCTCGTTGGTCAACAGATAGTCATGGTTTCCTGATTATGGACATTAGATGTCGTTGACAACGGGATCACATCATTAGGAGAATGATGTGACAGACAAGACCAAATCCTAAGCATAGCACAAGATCGTGTAGTTCGTTTTGCTAGAGCTTTTCCAATGTCGAGTATCTCTTCCTTAGACCATGAGATCATGTAATTCCCGGATACCGTAAGAGTGCTTTGGGTGTACCAAACGTCACAACGTAACTGGGTGACTATAAAGGTGCATTACAGGTATCTCCGAAAGTGTCTGTTGGGTTGACACGGATCGAGACTGGGATTTGTCACTCCGTATGACGGAGAGGTATCACTGGGCCCACTCGGTAGTGCATCATCATAATGAGCTCAAAGTGACCAAGTGTTTGGTCACGGGATCATGCATTACAGTACGAGTAAAGTGAATTTCCGGTAACGAGACTGAACGAGGTATTGGGATACCGACGATCGAGTCTCGGGCAAGTAACATACCGACTGACAAAGGGAATTGCATACGGGGTTGATTGAATCCTCGACATCGTGGTTCATCCGATGACATCATCGAGGAGCATGTGGGAGCCAACATGGGTATCCAGATCCGCTGTTGGTTATTGACCGGAGAGCCGTCTCGGTCATGTCTGCGTGTCTCCCCAACCCGTAGGGTCTACACACTTAAGGTTCGGTGACGCTAGGGTTATTAGGAAGACTTGTATGTGATTACCGAAAGTTGTTCGGAGTCCCGGATGAGATCCCGGACGTCACGAGGAGTTCCGGAATGGTCCAGAGGTGAATATTTATATATGGGAAGTTGTCATACGGACACCGGAAGGTTTCAGTGGCATATCGGTATTGTACCAGGGCCACCGGAAGGGTTCCGGGGGTCCACCGGGAGGGGCCACCCCTCCCGGGGGCCACATGGGCCGCGTGGGGCAGGAGCCAGCCCCTGGAGGGCTGGGCGCGCCTCCCCCCCCTTGCGCCCATGCGGCTAGGGTTGGGGGGAACCGTAGAGGGGGCGCCCCTTTTGCTTGGGGGGCAAGTCCCCCCTCCCTGGCCGCCGCCCCCCCTCTAGATCCCATCTAGAGGGGCCGGCCCCCTTTGCCCCTTCCCCTATAAATAGAGGGGTGAGGGGAGGGCTGCAACACAGAACCCAAGGCGCAGCCCCTCCCCTCCCCAACACCTCTCCTCCTCCGTCACGAGCTTGGCGAAGCCCTGCCGGAGAGCTGCTTCTCCACCAACACCACGCCGTCGTGCTGCCGGTGGAGCTGTCTTCCTCAACCTCTCCTTCCTCCTTGCTGGATCAAGACGGAGGAGACGTCGTCCGTACCGTATGTTTGTTGAACGGGGAGGTGCTGTCCGTTCAGCACTTGGTCATCGGTGATCTGAATCACGTCGAGTTCGACTCCATCATCACCGCTCCCTCGAACGCTTCCGCACGCGATCTACAAGTGGTATGTAGATGCAAACTCACTCCCTTGACTCATTGCTTAGATGAACTCATAGATGGATCTTGGTGAAACCGTAGGAAAATTTTTAATTTTCTGCAACGTTCCCCTACAGTGGCATCATGAGCTAGGTTTATGCGTAGTTCTCTATTGCACGAGTAGAACACAATTTTGTTGTGGGCGTAGATCTTGTCAACTTGCTTGCCGCTACTAGTGTTATCTTGCTTCAGCGGTATTGTGGGATGAAGCGGCCCGGACCAACCTTACACGTACGCTTACGTGAGACCGGTTCTACCGACTAACATGCACTAGTTGCATAAGGTGGCTGGCGGGTGTCTGTCTCTCCCAGTTTAGTTGGAGCGGATTCGATGAAAAGGGTCCTTATGAAGGGTAAATAGAAATTGACAAAATCACGTTGTGGTTATTCGTAGGTAAGAAAACGTTCTTGCTAGAACCCAATTGCAGCCACATAAAAGATGCAACAACAATTAGAGGACGTCTAACTTGTTTTTGCAGCAATTGTCATGTGATGTGATATGGCCAGAAGTTGTGATGAATGATGAATGATATATTGTGATGTATGAGATCATGTTCTTGTAATAGAAATCACGACTTGCATGTCGATGAGTATGACAACCGGCAGGAGCCATAGGAGTTGTCTTTATTTTTGTATGACCTGTGTGTCATTGAAGAACGCCATGTAAATTACTTCACTTTATTGCTAAACGTGTTAGCCATAGAAGTAGAAGTAGTCGTTGGCGTGACAACTTCATGAAGACACAATGATGGAGATCATGATGATGGAGATCATGGTGTCATGCCGGTGACAAAGATGATCATGGAGCCCCGAAGATGGAGATCGAAGGAGCTATATGATATTGGCCATATCATGTCACTACTATATAATTGCATGTGATGTTTATTATGCTTTATGCATCTTGTTTACTTAGAACGGCAGTAGTAAATAAGATGATCCCTTATAATAATTTCAAGAAAGTGTTCCCCCTAACTGTGCACCGTTGCTAAAGTTCGTCGTTTCGAAGCACCACGTGATGATCGGGTGTGATAGATCCTTACGTTCACATACAACGGGTGTAAGACAGATTTACACATGCAAAAACACTTAGGGTTAACTTGACGAGCCTAGCATGTACAGACATGGCCTCGGAACACAAGAGACCGAAAGGTCGAACATGAGTCGTATGGAAGATACGATCAACATGGAGATGTTCACCGATGATGACTAGTCCGTCTCAGGTGATGATCGGACACGGCCTAGTCGACTCGGATCGTGTAACACTTAGATGACTAGAGGGATGTCTAATCTGAGTGGGAGTTCATTAAAATAATTTGATTAGATGAACTAAATTATCATGAACTTAGTCTAAAACTTTTTGCATAACATGTCTTGTAGATCAAATGGCCAACGCTGATGTCAACATGAACTTCAACGCGTTCCTAGAGAAAACCAAGCTGAAAGATGATGGCAGCAACTATACGGACTGGGTCCGGAACCTGAGGATCATCCTCATAGCTGCCAGGAAACAATATGTCCTGGAAGGACCGCTAGGTGATGCTCCCGTCCCAGAGAACCAAGACATTATGAATGCTTGGCAGTCTCGTGTTGATGATTACTCCCTCGTTCAGTGTGGCATGCTTTACAGTTTAGAACCGGGGATCCAAAAGCGTTTTGAGCAACACGGAGCATATGAGATGTTCGAGGAGCTGAAATTAGTTTTCCAAGCTCATGCCCGGGTCGAGAGATATGAAGTCTCCAACAAGTTCTATAGTTGTAAGATGGAGGAAAATAGTTCTGTCAGTGAGCATATACTCAAAATGTCTGGGTTGCACAACCGCCTGTCCCAGCTGGACATTAACCTCCCAGATGAGGCGGTCATTGACAGAATCCTTTAGTCACTCCCACCAAGCTACAAGAGCTTTGTGATGAACTACAATATGCAGGGGATGGTGAAGACCATTCCTGAAGTATTTTCAATGCTGAAGTCAGCAGAGGTTGAAATCAAGAAAGAACATCAAGTGTTGATGGTCAATAAGACCACTAAGTTCAAGAAGGGCAAGGGTAAGAAGAACTTCAAGAAGGACGGCAAAGATGTTGCCGCACCCGGTAAGCCAGTTGCCGGGAAGAAGTCAAAGAATGGACCCAAACCTGAAACTGAGTGCTTTTATTGCAAGGAGAAGGGTCACTGGAAGCGGAACTGCCCCAAATACTTAGCAGACAAGAAGGCCGGCAACACTAAAGGTATATTTGATATACATGTAATTGATGTGTACCTTACCAGTACTCGTAGTAACTCCTGGGTATTTGATACCGGTGTCGTTGCTCACATTTGTAACTCACAGCAGGTGCTGCGGAATAAGCGGAAACTGGCGAAGGACGAGGTGACGATGCGCGTCGGGAATGGTTCCAAGGTCGATGTGATCGCCGTCGGCACGCTACCTCTACATTTACCTACGGGATTAGTTTTAAACCTCAATAATTGTTATTTAGTGCCAAGTTTGAGCATGAACATTGTATCTGGATCTCGTTTAATACGAGATGGCTACTCATTTAAATCCGAGAATAATGGTTGTTCTATTTATATGAGAGATATGTTTTATGGTCATGCCCCGATGGTCAATGGTTTATTCTTAATGAATCTCGAACGTAATGTTACACATATTCATAGCGTGAATACCAAAAGATGTAAAGTTGATAACGATAGTCCTACATACTTGTGGCACTGCCGCCTTGGTCACATTGGTGTCAAGCGAATGAAGAAGCTCCATGCTGATGGACTTTTAGAGTCTCTCGATTATGAATCATTTGACACATGCGAACCATGCCTCATGGGAAAATGACCAAGACTCCGTTCTCCGGAACAATGGAGCGAGCAACCAACTTGTTGGAAATCATACATACCGATGTGTGTGGTCCAATGAGCGTTGAGGCTCGCGGAGGATATCGTTATGTTCTCACTCTCACTGATGACTTGAGTAGATATGGGTATGTCTACTTGATGAAACACAAATCTGAGACCTTTGAAAAGTTCAAGGAATTCCAGAATGAAGTAGAGAATCAACGTGACCGAAAGATAAAATTCTTACGATCGGATCATGGAGTAGAATATTTAAGTCACAAATTTGGTACACACTTAAGAAAATGTGGAATCGTTTCACAACTCACGCCGCCTGAAACACCTCAGCGTAACGGTGTGTCCGAACGTCGTAATCGCACTCTATTGGATATGGTGCGATCTATGATGTCTCTTACCGATTTATCGCTATCATTTTGGGGATATGCTCTAGAGACAGCTACATTCACTTTAAATAGGGCACCGCCTAAATCCGTTGAGACGACACCGTATGAATTATGGTTTGGAAAGAAACCTAAGCTGTCATTTCTAAAAGTTTGGGGATGCGATGCTTATGTCAAGAAACTTCAACCTGAAAAGCTCGAACCCAAGTCGGAAAAATGCGTCTTCATAGGATACCCTAAAGAAACCATTGGGTATACCTTCTACTTAAGATCCGAGGGCAAGATCTTTGTTGCCAAGAACGGATCCTTTCTGGAAAAAGAGTTTCTCTCGAAAGAAGTAAGTGGGAGGAAAGTAGAACTCGACGAAGTACTACCTCTTGAACGGGATAGTAGTGCAGCTCAGGAAAATGTTCCTGTGATGCCTACACCAACTGAAGAGGAAAATAATGATGATGATCAAGGTACTTCGGATCAAGTTGCTACTGAACTTCGTAGGTCCACAAGGACACGTTCCGCACCAGAGTGGTACGGCAACCCTGTCCTAGAAATCATGTTGTTGGACAATGGTGAACCTTCGAACTTTGAAGAAGCAATGGCGGGCCCAGATTCCAACAAATGGCTAGAAGCCATGAAATCCGAGATAGAATCCATGTACGAAAATAAAGTATGGACTTTGACTGACTTGCCCGATGATCGGCGAGCGATAGAAAACAAATGGATCTTTAAGAAGAAGACGGACGCGGATGGTAATGTCACCATCTATAAATCTCGACTTGTCGCTAAGGGTTATTGGCAAGTTCAAGGGATTGACTACGATGAGACTTTCTCTCCCGTAGCGAAGCTTAAGTCCGTCTGAATCATGTTAGCAATTGCCGCATACTATGATTATGAGATATGGCAGATGGACGTCAAAACGGCATTCCTTAACGGGCATCTTAAGGAAGAATTGTATATGATGCAGCCGGAGGGTTTTGTCGATCCTAAGAATGCTAACAAAGTATGCAAGCTCCAGCGATCCATTTATGGGCTGGTGCAAGCATCTCGGAGTTGGAACATTCGCTTTGATGAGATGATCAAGGCGTTTGGGTTTATGCAGACTTATGGAGAAGCCTGCGTTTACAAGAAAGTGAGTGGGAGCTCTGTAGAATTTCTCATATTATATGTAGATGACATACTTTTGATGGGAAATGATATAGAACTTTTGGACAACATTAAGGCCTACTTGAATAAGTGTTTTTCAATGAAGGACCTTGGAGAAGATGCTTATATATTAGGCATCAAGATCTACAGAGATAGATCGAGACGCCTCATAGGTCTTTCACAAAGCACATACCTTGATAAGATTTTGAAGAAGTTCAAAATGGATCAGTCCAAGAAGGGGTTCTTGCCTGTATTGCAAGGTGTGAGATTGAGCTCGGCTCAATGGCCGACCACGGAAAAAGATAAAGAAGAGATGAGTGTCATCCCCTATGCTTCAGCCATAGGATCTATTATGTATGCCATGCTGTGTACCAGACCTGATGTAAACCTTGCCGTAAGTTTGGTAGGAAGGTACCAAAGTAATCCCGGCAAGGAACACTGGACAGCGGTCAAGAATATCCTGAAGTACCTGAAAAGGACAAAGGACATGTTTCTCGTTTATGGAGGTGACGAAGAGCTCGTCGTAAAGGGTTATGTCGATGCTAGCTTCGACACAGATCTGGATGACTCTAAGTCACAAACCGGATACGTGTATATGTTGAATGGTGGAGCAGTAAGCTGGTGCAGCTGCAAGCAGAGCGTCGTGGCGGGATCTACATGTGAAGCGGAGTACATGGCAGCCTCGGACGCAGCGCATGAAGCTATTTGGGTGAAGGAGTTCATCACCGACCTAGGAGTCATACCCAATGCGTCGGGGCCGATCAAACTCTTCTGTGACAACACTGGAGCTATTGCCCTTGCCAAGGAGCCCAGGTTTCACAAGAAGACCAGGCACATCAAGCGTAGTTTCAACTCCATCCGTGAAAATGTTCAAGATAGAGACATAGATATTTGCAAAGTACATACGGATCTGAATGTCGCAGATCCGTTGACTAAACCTCTCTCGCGAGCAAAACATGATCAACACCAGAACTCTATGGGTGTTCGATTCATCACAATGTAACTAGATTATTGACTCTAGTGCAAGTGGGAGAATGTTGGAAATATGCCCTAGTGGCAATAATAAAAGCATTATTATTATATTTCCTTGTTCGTGATAATTGTCTTTTATTCATGCTATAATTGTATTATCCGGAAATCGTAATACACGTGTGAATACATAGACCACAATACGTCCCTAGTGAGCCTCTAGTTGACTAGCTCATTGGTCAACAGATAGTCATGCTTTCCTGATTATGGACATTAGATGTCGTTGACAACGGGATCACATCATTAGGAGAATGATGTGACAGACAAGACCCAATCCTAAGCATAGCACAAGATCGTGTAGTTCGTTTTGCTAGAGCTTTTCCAATGTCGAGTATCTCTTCGTTAGACCATGAGATCGTGTAACTCCCGGATACCGTAAGAGTGCTTTGGGTGTACCAAACGTCACAACGTAACTGGGTGACTATAAAGGTGCATTACGGGTATCTCCGAAAGTGTCTGTTGGGTTGACACGGATCGAGACTGGGATTTGTCACTCCGTATGACGGAGAGGTATCACTGGGCCCACTCGGTAGTGCATCATCATAATGAGCTCAAAGTGACCAAGTGTTTGGTCACGGGATCATGCATTACGGTACGAGTAAAGTGACTTGCCGGTAACGAGACTGAATGAGGTATTGGGATACCGACATCGAGTCTCGGGCAAGTAACATACCGACTGACAAAGGGAATTGCATACGGGGTTGATTTAATCCTCGACATCGTGGTTCATCCGATGACATCATCGAGGAGCATGTGGGAGCCAACATGGGTATCCAGATCCCGCTGTTGGTTATTGACCGGAGAGCCGTCTCGGTCATGTCTGCGTGTCTCCCGAACACGTAGGGTCTACACACTTAAGGTTTGGTGACGCTAGTGTTATTAGGAAGACTTGTATGTGATTACCGAAAGTTGTTCCGAGTCCCGGATGAGATCCCGGACGTCACGAGGAGTTCCGGAATGGTCCAGAGGTGAAGATTTATAGATGGGAAGTTGTCATACGGACACCGGAAGGTTTCGGTGGCATATCGGTATTGTACCGGGGCCACAGGAAGGGTTCCGGGGGTCCACCGGGAGGGGCCACCCCTCCCGGGGGGCCACATGGGCCGCGTGGGGCAGGAGCCAGCCCCTGGAGGGCTGGGTGCGCCTCCCCCCCTTGGGCCCAGCGGCTAGGGTTGGGGGGGAACCCTAGAGGGGGCGCCCCCTTTGCTTGGGGGCAAGTCCCCCCTCCCTGGCTGCCGCCCCCCCTCTAGATCCCATCTAGAGGGGCCGGCCCCCCTTGCCCCTTCCCCTATAAATAGAGGGGTGAGGGGAGGGCTGCAACACACAACCCAAGGCGCAGCCCCTCCCCTCCCCAACACCTCTCCTCCTCCGTCACGAGCTTGGCGAAGCCCTGCCGGAGTGCTGCTTCTCCACCAACACCACGCCGTTGTGCTGCCGGTGGAGCTGTCTTCCTCAACCTCTCCTTCCTCCTTGCTGGATCAAGACGGAGGAGACGTCGTCCGTACCGTACGTGTGTTGAACACGGAGGTGCTGTCCGTTCAGCACTTGGTCATCGGTGATCTGAATCACGTCGAGTACGACTCCATCATCACCGCTCCCTCGAACGCTTCCGCACGCGATCTACAAGTGGTATGTAGATGCAAACTCACTCCCTTGACTCGTTGCTTAGATGAACTCATAGATGGATCTTGGTGAAACCGTAGGAAAAATTTTAATTTTCTGCAACGTTCCCCAACAACACCCACCCCTCACGACCGACCGCATCTCTCCCTCTCTTATCCCCTGCTCGTCCAACTGCCGCCGGCCGATCCCGCACGTCGCCTAAGCCGTGGACGGCGCGGGATCCTCCTCCACCTCCCCTGCTCGTCAACCCCCGCTGCTCGATCCTGCACATCGCCTGAGCCGTGGCCGGCGCCGGATCCTCCTCCACCTCCCCTGCTCGTCAACCCCTGCTGCTCGACCTGGCCTCGCCGTCGCCTGAGCCAGAGGCCACCGCGGGATCCTCTTCCTCCTCCCCGCCCGTGACCCGGCGCCTCCTCGTCCTCCCTTGCTCGTCAACTGCAGCTGGCCGACCCTGCCTCGCCGGTGCGAGATCCTCCTTCCCGCCTACGACCCCGCGCCTCCTCCCCTACTTGTCAACGGCCGCCGCCCTTCGACACGGCGGCGCCATTGCCAAGAGCTCGCCGGAGCTCCTCTGCAGCACAACCTCCCACCTGGTCGACCTTCGCCTCGCCGCTGCCTGAGCTGGAGGCCGCAGAGGGATCCTCCTCCTCCCCGTCCGTGACCCCACACCTCCTCCCGACCAAGGGATCCATGGCGCCATGGTCAACTCCGCACGAAGACCACCCTTCGCCTCCTCGAGCTCGACGCCCGCTCTCGGATCTCGACGCTGGCAAGGGCCAGTTCGTCTGATTTGTAGTAAAAAAAATTTGGTGTTGTTTCGTTCGTTCGTTCGTCCGTCACACCACGGCCAGTTCGTCCATTTTCTAAATGGAGAACATTATATTGTGTAATTATACTGTGATGATGGATATATAGTATGTAAAGAGAGTACTTTTGTCTCGTAAAAATTTGTTCATTCGTCATAGTTGTGAAAGATTTTCCCTACGCCTTCGGCCATCTACGACTTCTACATTGTTTCGTTTTTTAAAAATAAAAATATTTGCTTTGCCGTGTAGGTATATGAGGATGACGGCAGAGACATAGCCTAGCTGACGGCAAAGTACTTGACGCCGTCCGTTAGGGCGACTGCTCCGTGTGTTGGCATATTTTTGCCGTCTGGCTAGTCCGCCCACGGCAAACCCTATTGACTGACGGCAAACTCTTTGCCATCATCCTGATGAACAGCAGACGACAAAGTATTCTTTGCCGGCTATTCTTTGCCGTCTGACTTTGCCGTCTGGAATTTGGTCTTTGCCGTCTGTAATCCACAGACGGCAAATCTCCTGTTTTCCCGTAGTGCTTGTAGCTTTGCATATCATTAGCATCATGGATATTCAAAGAATCCATACTAACAACATTGCAATCATGCTCATCATTCGAAGATTTAGTGACAAACATTTTATTGCATTCTTCTTCTATCAATTGAGCATAATTTTCCTTTCCATCATTTTCATGAAAGACATTAAAAAGGTGAAGCATATGGGGTAACCTCAATTCCATTTTTCTGAAGTTTTCTTTTATAAACTAAACTAGTGAAAAGACAAGAAACTAAAAGATTCAATTACAAGATCTAAAGATATACCTTCAAGCACTCACTTCCCCGGCAATGGCGCCTGGAAAGAGCTTGATGTCTACTATGCAACCTTCTTCTTGTAGACTCGTGTTGCGCCTCCAAGCGCAGGGTGTTGTAGGATAGTAGAAAATTTCCCACAAGTGGATGACCTAAGGTTTATCAATCTGTGGGAGGCGTAGGATGAAGATGGTCTCTCTCAAACAACCCTGCAACCAAATAGCAATGACTCTCTTGTGTCCCCAACACATCCAATACAATGGAAAATTGTATAGGTGCACTAGTTCGGCGAAGAGATGGTGATACAAGTGTAATATGGACGGTAGATATAGGTTTTTGTAATCTGAAAATATAAAAACAGCAAGGTAGCAAGT
This sequence comes from Triticum timopheevii, assembly GCA_963921465.1. NCBI lineage: Eukaryota > Viridiplantae > Streptophyta > Magnoliopsida > Poales > Poaceae > Triticum > Triticum timopheevii. The sequence goes on along the minus strand of OY997270.1, from coordinate 494,919,376 downwards.
AACGAAAGTGAGCGAAAATGGTATTGCAATGCTTGGAAACAAGGCCTAGGGAACATACTTTCACTAGTGCAAGTTCTCTCAACAATGATAACATAATTGGATCATATAACAATCCCTCAACGTGCAACAAAGAGTCACTCCAAAGTCACTAATAGCGGAGAACAAACAAAGAGATTATTGTAGGGTATGAAACCACCTCAAAGTTATTCTTTCTGATCGGTCTATTGGGCTATTCCTATAAGAGTCACAAACAGCCCTAGAGTTCATACTAAAATAACACCTTAAGACACACATCAACCAAAACCCTAATGTCACCTAGATACTCCAATGTCACCACAAGTATCCGCGGGTTTGATTATACGATATGCATCACACAATCTCATATTCATCTATTCAAACCAACACAAAGAACTTCAAAGAGTGCCCCAAAGTTTCTACCGGAGAGTCAAGACGAAAACATGTGCCAACCCCTATACATAAGTTCACAAGATCACAGAACCCGCAAGTTGATCACCAAAACATACATCTAGTGTATCACGTGAATATCCCATTGTCACCACAGATAAGCACATGCAATACATACATCAAGTGTTCTCGAATCCTTAAAGACTCAATGCATTACAAGAAGGTAGAGGGGGAGAAACATCATTAGATCCAACTGTAGTAGCAAAGCTCGTGGTACATCAAGATCGTGCCAAATCAAAAACATGAGAGAGAGAGAGAGAGAGAGATCAAACACATAGCTACTGGTACATACCCTCAGCCCCGAGGGTGAACTACTCCCTCCTCGTCATGGAGAGCGCCGGGATGATGAAGATGGCCACCGGTGATGGATCCCCCCTCCGGCAGGGTGCCGTAACAGGCACCCTATTGATTTTTCATGTCTATAGAGGCTTGCGATGGCGGAACTCCCGATCTAGGTTTATTTCTGGGGGGCTTCTATATTTATAGGAATTTTTGGTGTCGAGAACAAGTCAGAGGGGTCCACGAGCATCCCACAAGACCGAAGGGTATGCCCTAGGGGGGGCGCCCTTCACTCTTGTGGAGGCCTCGTGGCTCTTCTGATGCAACTGTTTTTCTTCGGGGGCTTCTTCTGGTCCATAAAAAATGACCGTAAATTTTCATGTCATTTGGACTCCGTTTGGTATTCCTTTTCTACGAAACTCAAAAACAAGGAAAAACCGAAAACTGGCACTGGGCTCTAGGTTAATAGGTTAGTCCCAAAAATCATATGAAATAGCATATAATTGCATATAAAACATCCAAGATAGATAATATAATAGCATGGAACAATGAAAAATTATAGATACATTGGAGACATATCAGTACTCGCAAGACTTACATCAGATCTAAACTAAGTATGCATCTGTATCAAAGGAATGAGTTGTATCTATGGACTGAACTGCAGAAATGCCATAATAGAGGGAAGGCCTAGCCTATCGAAGACTAGCATCTTTAAGCATCTTGCATATTATAAAGTAATAGTTTGTTGTAGTAACCACACATAGAGATCCTCTATCGACTCCCTACGAGAAAGCAATCCCGAAGCCATCATTTACATTACTCATGCCTCAGCATCCAGTTCTAGTTGTATCGATTGGGATACAACTCCGAGCGTCCATTACCGTGGACACGGCTATTTGAATAAATCAATCTTCCCTCCAGGGGTGCACAAACTTACCCAACACACTCGATCAACTCCGGCCGAACACAGCATCAGGTCATGACAGGCCTCGGTCGATCAACACAACACAGTCCTACCTAGGCTCAACAGAGAGGCCAGCATGTCGGTCTAAATCCTAAGCGCGCAGGGGTCTTCGGCCCATCACCCTTTGCACTCCTGGATGTTGTGAACGCGGCCGGTGTCAGTCCTGACAACCTTCTTATACAAGACATGTGCTTATGCGGGCCACCCAAGCGCACGCTGCTCCATCGCTGACGTCCGAAGAACTTTCGACTGACACATATGACGCAGAGTGCCCATACTTATTTTCGCGTGGTGGTCAGTGCGCAAAGGCCAAAGGCCTACTCGAATCAAATATCCAAACCGTTAGTGTCTTGGGACCACGCAATAATGGTTAATTAAAGATCCACGATATGTGGTCCCGTCGCCCCGTCTCACGGACTTACGGCAAGGGCTAAGAATGCCCGGCCATGCCGCGTGGAAAACTCGCGGGTATCCTCCAAATCAACCCGACTGCACATTAACTCGCGCGTACACTCACGGTCAACCCGACTTCACTTTTATCTCGCGGGTACCCCTCGGGGCTGACTCGACTTCAGACATGGTTCTATAGTAAATTCAAAGTAACCGTGTGTCCAAGACAGCAAGGGGGAAACCTGAGGAATCACCCTTGATGGATTCCCACTCGATGTATCCGTCAAGGTGGACTAGGAGGAATCACCCTCGATGCTCCACACTTGAGGGGTTGCATGATAGAGTCGTTATAGGGAGTGGTGAAGAAGGAAACACCCTTGATGACCACGACTGAATAGCTACACTACAGAGTTAACATCAGAGTGTTGACGAGGTTTCACCCTCGGTACTCGATAATAACTCTTCAGAGTCATACAACTAAGGGGGTGTGATGTGCGGTGTGGTGCCTGGACATCGATCACGTTGATCGAGTCATCAGTCATCAAGCGCGGGCAACTGGGACAAGGTGAGGGGTTACATATGGATCACTAACCAGCCTATATTAAGCAGCTTAGGATAGGATCATATAAAAGTAGCAGCAGTTCTAATGCAAGCATGAGAGGGAAGGAAATGGGCGATATCGGAATGATCAAGGGGGGGTTTGCTTGCCTGGAAGCTCTGCTGAAAAGGACTGGTCGTCGTCGATGTAGTCGATCACAGGGGCAGCATCGTTCTCGAGGTCTACAGGAGAAGAAGAGGGGCAAGAAACAGTAAATACAAAGCACACAAATGTATGACATGCCAACAGGCAGAGCTAGGGGTGTTCTAACGCAGTACTACGCGATACGGATGAAGGGGCAAAACATCCGGGGATGTTTTCTTGAAGTCTGACAATTTCAAACAGACGAAATGAGGGGGATAGTCCCATGTTCAGCATGCGAGAGGCATGTGACACATGAACGGATGGCATAATCGAATTCGTTGGATTTTTCTGAGCAGCTTTCATATATAAATTATTTTCATCCAAGTTACTGATTGTTTTATATGATTTTCTAAAGATCTAAACATTTTCAGGAATTAATATTAATTAAATTAATTCGAAAATCAAATTAAAGTATCACCATGACGTCAGTGGCCAACCCCATCTGTTCTAGGTCAAACATGATAGGTGGGTCCCACCTGTCAGTGGCACAGAACTAATCAGGGCTTAGTTAAATTAAACCAAGGTTAATTAGCAAGTGGGGCCCCACTATCACTGACTAATCTAATTAAAAATTAAGTTTTAATTCTAAAAAACATTAATTAATGGGTGGGGCTCATCTGTCTGTGACTGGGCATGACCAGTCAGCAGGGTTGACCTGGTCAACTGGGCCCACGGGACCCAGCTACCAGTGACCCACGCACTACTAGGGAAAACCTTATACACAGAATCTTACCAGCAGTGCGGCCTTAAATTAGGCGCTACTGCTACCTAGCAGTAGCGCGCATGCGGAAACATCGCTACTGATATAAACATAGCAGTAGCGCATTAGGGAAAAAGAACGCTACTACTAATATTGCCACGACGTAGCCACTAGACTAGGAATAGTAGAACGCCTGTTCTGTATACGCGCTACTGCTATGGGAATTTAGCTGTAGCACTTTATCCTAACATGCGCTACTGCTAAACGCGACCTATCTCAACTAGCCGCCCCCACTCTCATCCCCCCCCCCCCCCGCCCCCCGCATCCCGGCCCCCGTCGTCCGCCGCCGCCACCGCTCCTGCCCCCGTCGTCGTCTGCCGCCGCCGCCGATCCTGTACCTCCTCCACTGAGGTAGCCCCTCCTTTCCTCGTCCCTCCTCTGTCCTCCTCTTCTCTCCTCCCTCCTCCCTACCGCGCCCCTCCCTCCCTCCTCCGGCCGCCACCTCCTCCCGCCTCCCTCCTCCTCCTCCAGCCAAGCCCTCCATCGGCAGCCCTCCTCCCCCTCCTCCTCTCTCCTCCCTCCTCCCTTCTCCTCCCTCCCAACTAGTTGAAATTTTATTACTGTTCTTAGTTGAATTAGTAAGTGCTTTGTTGAATTAGTAAGAAAATTAATTATTTTTATTTATAGTAAGTGCTTAGTTGAACTAGTTGAATTAATATAAATAGTTTATTTTTACTAAGAAAATTTAGGTAAGAAAAGTAAGTGATTTGATGATCTGATTAAAATTTTACTACAGAACTAGTCTATATTTAGTAAGAAAAGTAATAACACTAGTTTATTTTTAGTAAGTGCTTAGTTGAATTAATAGAACTAGTTGAATTTATGTCATTACCACTTTCTCATCAAAGAATGCTATATGAGATTTGATGATCTAATTAAAATTTTACTCGATGGAATATGCAGGCTTAGTCGTGTCTCCTTGGAGTGATCGTCATCCGAGCTACCTCCACTTCCTCTACACCCGAGTCGGTGAGCTAAAAGTCCACCTCCTCCTTCTCCACCTTCCTCTACATCCGAACTAGGGTATTTAGTTATGCTTCTTAACCAAATGAAATGTTTGGATTATAAGATATATTGAAATGTTTTTGTCAATATTGAACCATTGAAATGCAATGAGCACTAGTTTATGCTCATGTGCGAAGTGTTCATTCATTTCCGAGTGACCTATGTTTTGCCAGAGTGTTGATTCATTTCCGTTCCGGCAAATTTCAGGCTCTCGATATGTCCTATTTTAGCAAAGGTCATGCTAAATTTTCCCATGAATTTAAGCATGACTTGTGCTAGAATATGTAGGTAATATAGAGTGCCTCGGATTTGCTAGAAAGAGAATTAAACAACATTTCAAGTTGACTTTAAGTCTGTCGGGGCTCCATACATGGCAGTGCAAAAATCAATGAGGGAGAGTCTCCACCATATATGAGAGAAGAATGCCTACTGTTGTCGTGGGGGTCGCTTTTCCTTCTTCTCTTTGTGCTAGACCTTTGTTATGCACTAGGGGAAGAAGAGTAGCGACCAGCATCGACGGTCAAAAAATTGGTGAGGGAGTATCCACCATATATGAGAGAAGAAGAATGCCGACTATTGTCGTGGGGGTCGTTTCTCCTTCTTTTCCTTGTGCTAGATATTTGTAATGTACTAGGGAAAGGAGGAGTAGCGACCATCACCAACGGTCGCAATATCAGAGAGGGAGTGCCCACCATATACGTGAGATGAGAGATTACGATGGAAGACTCGACATACCATATTTATGTCTTGGATATTGTTTATTCAAAAATAGTTGACAACTAATTTCTATTGACAGCTTATTTCCATTCAAGCAAACATGTTCGGCGCTTGGTAGACATGACCTACTACTGTCCGGGGGCTAAACTAAACTGTGAGGAGATAAGTCATTATATTTCATGGCTTGAGGATCTTCATACTGTCAAGACAAATTATTTTCTTGAACTTGAAAACCTTAGTACTCAAAACGTACGACCAATAGTGTTTGTACTGAACTACGGTCACATCTATTTGGGAAAGATGGTCAGATTTTTACTATTTGTCCTCAATGCATCTTTTGCAGACATTATTTTTTAAGCTAAACTTCATTACTAAGTATGGTACTACGATGTTCTTCAACAGGGATTCCCGATGAAAGTTGTGCCTCAGTGGATCGAGTCTAAAGGTTGCATGTCCATGGTTAGCATACAGCCAGGACATCCTACATTGCACATGAGTGCATTAAGGATTTCTAGAAGCGAGCAAGTCTTATTAGTCAAAGACTGGAACAAAATTGTGAAGGATCACAGAGAAGTACTAGGGGAAAGCAATCAGAAGCGCAACCCACAATTAGGAGACAGGTTCATCTGCATGCTTCAATATGATGAATCAGGAGCGTTACACATGTTCTCTGCTATTTTACCTGAGAGAGAGAGCAGTAGGAGTGATTAGCTAGCTAGAATGAGTGTTGATGGTAATGACTATGATGATTATTATTAGCTAGTGTTGGTGGTGATTAGCTATGACTATGATGATTAAATAGTGTTGGTGGTAATAACTATGATGATTATTAGCTAGTGTTGTTGGTGATGATATGATGCAAGAGTTTTTATATTAATATGACGATGATGATGATGATGATGATGATGTTGATGATGATGAGTACGTTATTATATCATTGGGTGAAAGACCCGTGGATTAGTTTTAAGTGGATGGATCCTAAGTGATCAAGTCATGGATTATCCTGATAATCCATGACTTGGTCACTTAGGATCCATCCATTTGAAACTAATCCGCGGTTGTTTCACCTAGTGATTTAATAACTCATTATAATATAAAAACAATCTTTAAATTGCTACTGTATGAAAACTTGTATAAAGGTGTATGACTACGACCTAAAATTAAAAAGAAATAGAATATGGAATAGTAGTAGCGCGGGCAGCGAGAAGCGCAACTAGTAATTACCAGTCATGGCTGTTGCAGCACGCGCTACTACTAAGTAGATATGGCAGTAGCGCGTGCCAACAAGCGCTACTGCTAAGCTTTAGCTGTAGCGCCGTATCAGTAGCGCGATTACCCGCGCTACTGATAGGCCAAAAACTCATGCTACTGCTAGGCATTTCCCTAGTAGTGAGGAAGTGCCACGTGGGCACTACATCCGCGGGCGGCACCGGAACAGCTCCGGCGAGCCTCTATCACGGCGGCGAGCACTGTTGAGCGTCAGAAAACGTGTACATGGGCTCATTTTGCGCGTGGTCTGGTGCTTCTGAACGGGCACTCCGCCGCGCATCGAGTGGTGGTGGTGGCATGGCCGTACTCGGTCGGAATCGTCAATGACGACGAGCACGGAATGCGGCGGCATTCGGGTGGTTGACGAGTTAGGGCTACGGTCGTCGGATCCGGGCATGGTTGGGGTCGTTCGAACGAGCGGAGCGAGCTGCGCCCTCTTGTGGTGGCGGTGAGGCCGATTGAGGCTCGTACCAACGGCGGCGAGCGGTGAGGGCAGCGGTCGGAATCGAGAAAGGTAGGGGGCGACGCTACGGGGCAAAAGGAGGCGCGAGCATGCACGCATTCGAGTCCTAGGAGCGCCAGGATGTCGCTGCGGGGCTTGGGTATGCATGAAAATGGCCCTAGCCACGACGGCGACAGGCGGGCGACGGTGAGCTTTGGCCATGGCGAAGCTACCAGCAGCAGCAGATCGAGGGGGGGAACAGAGGGGAAAGGAGGCGGAGCTCACCGGGAACGCACACAGAGGCCCGGTGGTGGCTTTGGAGCAGCAGGGCGGCGACGTTCATTGTAGAAGCGCCAGCGGCCATGGATGAAGACGGGCTCGATCCCAAGGCTGTAGTGGTGTAGAGCTCGAGCTGGGGGTCAGGGAGGTCGCAGGGGAGCTCGATGGAGCTCCTGGACGAGCTGGCGAGGCGCGGGGAGCCTTGTGGGTACGCGGGCGGCGAGGCGACGACGACGGCCGTGGCGACCATGGTGGCGAGGAGACAGTAGCGCGAGAGGAGGGGGGAGAATATTTGGGGGTTGTCCATGGCGTCGGCGCTGGCGTTCTTATCGTCTCCGCGGCGACTGAAGCGACACAGGATGGCGAGTGGGTGCGGTGCGATGGCGAACCGGCTCGGCTGGGCTCGACGGGTGGAGGAGAGAGGAAGACGACACAGGAGGCAGGTGGGCTGGGCCAGTTGGGCCTGTCCCTGTGGCCTTAGGCCCAGGGGCGGGGGCCTTTTCCCTTTCTTTTAATTTCTTTTGCTCTTTTCTTTTTTACAAAAAGTGCTTTGCAATATTTGAGCTGCCAAAAGGATTCTGTAAAATGTGGGACTTGGCCACATAATTACATTGCAATAGTTGGCATTGCCACAAAAGATATTGAGGCTTTTGAAATTTTTTGCAACTTTTATATTTTCAAAAGGCATTTAATCTATTGTTTTAGACACTATTTTAAATAGATTAGTGCATTTAAACACTTGAAAAAAAATGTTGGTTCACCACCATAATTAGATATGGAATAAGTGCAACACGTTAATTCTCTTATAGTTTGAATTAGAATTCAGATGGAATTTCAAATGAGATATTGAACAAAGGTGATTAAGCATTGTTTGGAAAAATGATTATCTTAATCACACATGGTTATTGTAGCATGACACTCAGGGTGTTACATGGTAGCAAAATGGAATTTTATTCTTTACAAACAAGAATCTCATCCAGAATTGTTGATACCTCCTTTTGTTGATCCGGTATTGGAACCGAAAATAGTATCTTGCACCTATTTCTCTAGAGGCGATCCTGGGTTATCGAACCCACAAGAGAAAGATTCCCTTGAAGCGATGGTCTCTAGCAAGCTTTTGTCAAAGTGTAAAATCCAACTTTTGACCAGATTAGCAAGAAAATAGTGATTCAAACACTTATAATAAAAGAGGTACGTGTATGAGGTCTTATGCTTACAACCTTGTATTTGTGGTGGGATCAAATAGGATATTAATTTGTGCGCTGGAAGTCACCCATTGTGTTGTGATTGTTATTGATCGAAGTGGGGCATGTGTCCAAATAAAATCTTGACCGGCACGACTCCTCCATCAACAATCAGTTTTCCTACCATAGGCCCTACCTGTCGCGCGGGGTTGCCTCTATAACTAAGATAATGAAATCAGACAAGAGCTTTGGATGTTTAATGACTACTCCTCATTTATCCCCAAGGATATGATCCATGTTACCCTACCGAACCTTACTGTCACCGGTGTTCGATATAACATCTCATAGTCTCCTTGCTCCTAGCCTCACCGATTCTCGATCTCCATGATCCTGGGTACCTACAGGGATGAAGATTGCGGACAAGACAAGAGACATCTTCATAGAATAATTTTATTTCACACATACGGGGCGTTATGTCAAAGTCTTTCATTGATCCCCTCAAAAAATACCTAGGTTGCAAGTCTCATGCCTCAACCCATACCTTACCGAACTACTCACACATGAAGATCAGATCACGGGATCGGAAGAAAACATTGGAGAACACATCTTGAGATTGATTGTTTGCAATATGTCTTACAATGGATGCCTTGTGCAATGCACCATTAGAAGTATGAACTAGATGAGAGAGCACTATGGTGGTGGTGGAGATGGCTATGGAGATGGAGATGACGGCAGTTAGGTCTTTGGATGATTATGATGATGATGATGATGATGAACAAGAAGAAGAGGTTCTAGCTTCTGTGCTCATCACCCTGTTGACATTTTGACAGGGTCCCTTTAATAAAAGTTATTCAGGTGGACGATCTGCCTCAAAATTCATGCCAAATGGGCGCTCATATGGGTCCGTGCGTCCATATGGAACACCATATTTTGCTTCTTCTTCGCACAGACTCCTCCTGTTGATTCTTTCTTCCTCCATTCTCCTTCCGTTCAATTTCCATACATGATTTCTTCCTGTTTTAGCCCATTTCCTGTGGAAACACAAAGAAGAGAGGATTTGTGGAATCCTTTGCATTCATTAGTCATTGGTAGCAATATCGGAGCGAATATCTCTTTTTAAATGAAATATCTCGTTTTAAACAAAGGTGAAATGAGTGTAAAAATATCACTCGTCAATTGTCGAACTGTCTCTTTAGGCTTTTGTTTAACATAAGACAAATCCTAGATGTTGGTTGGTCCCGAGCCATCGGGATAGTAAGCGACGTGAGGGCGGTGGGAGAGCGAATCCGAGTTCAGATCGGTGTCTACCGAAGAAACTCCTGTGAAAGTGGCTCGAAGGTGCCCTTGGAAAGATCAGGTTACATCTGTTGTGAAGTTGTTTTGAGGTGTGTTCGGATCCGAGCTCCATGCTTGGTCCGATCGGTCACAGCCACAGTCCTCTGCGATGAGAGGGACTGGCTCGCCGATAGCGACCGTCTTCAAGTCCTCGGACGAATCCGAGGAGTCGGCAAGGATTCCGACCTCCAGATTCGACTCGTCCGATTTTTGATCTCGACGGTGGGTGAACGTTTGAACATGCTGAGGCGCTTCAGTTAGTCTGAAGTCTTGAGTCTCTAGTGTAGGCAATACGTCGGGAAGGGTTGGATCGCCAGATGAGTATCCATCGAGCCTTTTTGACCACATAGTGGGACGTGCATGGGCTACTAATGTCAGTGCTAAAAAAGGCAGATCTCGGGTAGGGGGCCCGAGCTGGTGGTCTTGGATCGGCGGTAACAGGTAGAATAGGGACACGGTGTTTTACCCAGGTTTGGGCCCTCTTGAGGAGGTAAAACCTTACGTCCTGCTCTTGTTTATATTGATCATGATGGGGTACATCATATAGTATGATCTACCTCGAGATCATATGGAGGAGTTCTAAGATGTAAACCTTGCAATCTTGTCTCTACAGACTGAATCCTAGTGCTTATATAGGCACGAGGAGTATCTAGGGTTTAAACATGGTCGGTTACAATCTAGGGATAAGCATGCCGATCTTTCAAATATGCCTTGAAGTGTAAGCCAAGTCTTCAGAGATCTTCATCTTGATTACGCCGAGGGCCAGCCTATACAGGGCCCATTCATTTATCACCGATGGGGCCCAGCCCATGGATGATGGACCGAAGTGGTGTGCACCATCTAGTCCAGGACACCGTCAATAAGGCCCACCACTAAGGCCTCATTTGGTTCATAGGATATGAATATCATAGGAATAGAAAAAATTATAGAAAGTAAGATGACATGTATCTCAATTCTTATAGGGAAAGGATGTCACTTGATGCATAGGGTATGAATTTTTCATTGAGTCTAGGCTAATATATATTTTTCCTTTAAAATGTGAAGGATTGGTTCCTATAGGAATCTATCCTATGAACCAAAGGGAAGAAATTTTTTCTTTGAAAATCTTATCTTACAGAATTTCTATAAATTCCGACAAACTAAAGGAGGCCTAAAAGAGGTCTGGGGGCAACCGGGTGTCTTGCAGTAGCGGAGGCAAGAATTTCTATAAAATTCCTACAAACTAAAGGAGGCCTAAAAGAGGTCGGGGGGCAACCGGGTGTCTTGCAGTAGCGGAGGCAAGAATTTCTATAAAATTGCTACAAACTAAAGGAGGCCTAAAAGAGGTCTGGGGGCAAACGTGATGAATATGTATAGGTTTTCAAAGTTTTTTTGAAACTTGACAAATATGATTTTTGAATCATTTGAAAAAAGAATCAGATGCACCCATCCATCATATTGATTTTAGATTTTGTCAATCTGTTCTTTATCCGGCACATTAAACTAATGAAGTAGATTTTTTAGTGACCTTGAGTAATTTTCCTTTTAGACCCAGTAGATGCAAGCGATGCGCTCTGTGCACGATGGAACATTGGCAGGGTTATCTTTTTGTCACATCCTGACGTGCAAAAAGTTTCTGCGTTATGGCCCACACCACCAACCAAGCTAGTACATATCCACGCGAGGAAACACACCACATCGTCAGGTCAAGTCACCAACTCCTCCTTCCCTGCGGCATGTGCCCGTACATATCCACCCGAGGAAACACTTCTGCCAAGCTCGTAACACCTAGGCTAAATTTCGTGTTTTGACCCCTTTTCGATATAAATTCAGAATCTGATCCCGGTTGGAAAGAAATTCAGGATTTGACCATTTTTCTTACCGTCAGGGATCCTGGCGGTAGGGTTAGACAGTCTACCACCAGAGAGGCTGGCGGTAGGGTAATAATCCACGTCAGCACGCGGAGACGCCCGCCGTCCCCCTCCGTCACATCCTACCGCCAGGGAACCTGGCGGTAGCCTGTTCTAAACCTATCGCCAGGACCCCTGGCGGTAGGGTCCGGGCAGTTATTTCGCCCGAGATCCCGCGCCCCTCCCCCTCCCCCCGTCGACAGTTTCATCTTTTCTTTCCCAACTCGCCCCTCTCTCTCCCTCTCTCATCTCCTCCACTCTTCCCCTCGGATCTTCACCGTTTCTTCACCGTTTTTGCGGATCGAGATGGCCCCGAAAAGAGAAACATAAGCTCCTCCGATCCCTCTAATTAGTTTTTGCAAACTTGCTTTCGATTCGACGCATTATTTGCTTCAAATTCCTCAAATTTTTGAACGTAAGATTTTTTTAGCTTGATTGTAGTTGTAGTTCTTAGTTCTTTAGTAAGTAGTGGTAGGATTGTAGTTGTAGTTCTTAGTTCTTAGTTCTTTAGTAAGCATGTTGATATGATGCATATTGGAGTAAACAAAAAAAAAATATGATGCAAGTAGTGGATTTGGTTGGAGTAAATATGATATGGTATGATTTTGCATTTGACACATCTTAATATATGTATTTTATTTATTTGATCCATATGTTTAGGTATGCAACAGTGGCGCAACCATCGCCCATTCATCTCCAACACGACCCGTCTGGCTTGCCACTTCCGTACGTGTACGAGTCCTGCCCTGAGCTTCTGCAGCCGGTGACCGCTTTTTCAGACGAGTTCCTACAGGAGACGAGGGCAGTGCGGTGGCACGAGAGGGCAGAACGGATCTCCGATGATCAGACGTCAGAGTGCGAAGGAGTGGAAGAGAGTGGTTGCAGAGATGGAGGGAGATCCAACTATCTCCCAAGAACGCCGGGAAGGGACCATTGAAGCTGCCAAGCAGCACTCCAACTGGGAGCTGCACAATTTGGGACGGAGGATCTACTTCGAAAGCAATGCGGAGGAGAGAGCCAGGATGCCGCCCCCAAGTGCATCGGCGTTCGATATCATCAACTGGGCAAGGGCGGAGGCGAAAACTCCAGCGGGCAAGGCAAGATGGGACTGCTTGAACGGTCGGATGCGGACCAGCGTTCTGCCTCCGCCTGAACCGGTGGATCCACTGCCGTATCTGTCTCCACGGCCATGCCTAACATACGAGGGGGGGGGGAGGTTTGTCCGCCCCATAAACATGTCGGTTGCATATGCATCTCTATTTTAGTAGGGGTTGTCAAACTATGTGGACAAGTTTGCTATTTTCTATTTCCTACGTTTGAATCTATGTGTAAACTGTTTGATATTTGCTATGTGGAACCTTTATTATTATGTGAGCTCATATTTTGCTATTTGTGAAACTAAGTGAAACTTGTGACAAAACAAACAATCAACAAAAAATGTAAAAACGTAAACCCACAGGACCCACCTTATAAACTTGTCTTAAGAACTTGTTGTACCGTTTGTTGGCTTTCTTTATGAGCTCATATTTTGCTATCTTTGTAAAACTATGTGATAAAACTTTACAAAAGGAACAATCACTAAAAAATGTGAGCTCATATTTTAGTGTTTATATTGTTTTTGAAAAGAAGCAAAAATTAAACATATAAACCATAAAACACAGGACCCTACAGCCAAGGACCCCCGCGGTAGGACGAACGTACCTCCCGCCAGGGCACCTCGATATTTCGTTACAGAAACTTTAGAAGGCAAAACCCCAGCCACACATTACCGCCACGGGTTCTGGCGGTATGGTTTAACAAGCTACCGCCAGGGTACCTGGCGGTAGGCTACTTGTCCACGTCAGCTCGGGCAAATGGCAGCCGGCGCCCTCCGTCGCACTCTACCGCCATGGATCCTGGCGGTAGCATGTCTAACCCTATCGCCGGAACCCGTGACGGTAGCGAAAGAGTCAAATCTCGAAAAATTTCGGAACCGGGGTCAGATCCTGAATTTGTATCGCAAAAGGGTCAAAACACGAAATTTTGCCTAACACCTATACCCTATTCCTAGTAAATGAGAATGGGGGACAGGGAAGTGATGTTTGAGCATCTCAAGGAATCGTTAGGATACAGTCCACGAAAGTGCAATTTTGTTGAGGGCGACGGGCGTGCTCTGCCGCACCATGGAGCACAGATTAATGGAGAATCTTCAGCTTTCTCGATGCCCTAAAAATCATCAGCTTCGCCTCAAAAAGAAAATCTTCAGCTTTCTCAGGAGTCAGACCGCGCGCGCGTCGGGTTCACTCATAGTAATTCTCATGCGTGATATGCTTAAGGATATACTCATGCGTGATGCGCACACAAGACACAACCACCATCCAGACACTACACGTCACCAGCTACCCATTGTCCAGGCTTACGACTCGTGTAGCGTCTCATCTTCCTCTGAATTATATGTCGATTTTTCCACTTCCGATTAAAATCTGTGTTCTCACATCACGTGCCGATGCAAGAGATCGCGTGGTTTAATTAGGTTCCATTTACCTTCCAAATCTCTTATTTGTTTAACTTGCATAGACAAAGTGCGCTCTCTAGACATGCACTTTCTCGGCGTGTTATAAGTTCATGCAGGGGGGTCTCACGCGCATATTCTGACATGCATGAAAATACCGGCAACGCAATTGTGGCCATGCATATTGCACTGAGTAATGTTGGAAAGAATTAAGGGGAAACAAGAAAGATAGTGCAACCAGCTTTTGTAGGAGCGAAATCAAAGGAGCTATGGACCGACCATGCACAATGGGAGAAAAGCCGTAGCTCCCTGCATCTGCATTCATTTTCAGTACTCGTAGGACCTGTAGCAGGTGTTTAAAATTGCGTGCGTGCTCTGACTAGCTTTTGTGTTGTACCTGGCTAGACTAGACTTGTGAGGACTGCCTTTGAGAAAATGGACGACGGACTAGACCTTGAGTAGATGGCTGGCCATGAAGACTGCCTGACCTGATTTTGAAAGTTAACAGGAGAGCTGCCTGACCTGACTCACCACTCACTCAAAACAGCGCTTGTCAGGAATCTCTGGCCCTTTTCCACAAATGAATGCGGCATTAAAGTGATGTGTACTTGGCTGTACTTTTGCGTGAAAAACGACATTGTGCAAAGTTTAACACAAAATGAACCTGATTTATTTATTTTTCATAAAATGACCTTTTGCATGACGCCCGGGCCCGGGGCGTCAGGCTAGACAGCATGATGGCCTGGTCAAGGGCCCCATGAGGTCAAAGTTGAATACCACGTCGGACCGACATGAGACGCATAGGGCGCCATGATCAACTGCATGAGAGTATCTATAGCCGCGGTCACCTAATTTGACTCCCTGTACGCCCGCGGATGCGTCTCGACGCGTCAGTTAAAGGTGACGGGGTGGACCTCATTTCTTCTGTTCCACAGCTGCATCCCTCATATGACTTACCCCAAATCTATACAAAACCATGCAAATGGTGTTTCTACGTACTTGAGTATAGAACATAGCAA
The DNA here is from genome assembly GCA_963921465.1 of Triticum timopheevii. Classification (NCBI taxonomy): domain Eukaryota; kingdom Viridiplantae; phylum Streptophyta; class Magnoliopsida; order Poales; family Poaceae; genus Triticum; species Triticum timopheevii. The sequence goes on along the minus strand of OY997270.1, from coordinate 494,904,146 downwards.
CCCGACATAGATAACATAGTCCGATAGTCCGATACAAAAGATGACGGCCGAGTTCATCACTTACAGTACTAAAAATCAACTAAAATAAGCAGTGGGCGGGGGGATTTCACCACTTCCTCCGTGCCCAACCCTTCCCCTTGGGGTCTCAATGGCTGGACTCGGCATAGCCTTCAGCTGCTCCGGTCGCATCCTCGTCGTCGTCGTTGTCTGAAGCAGAGGAGGAGGATGATGCCAGCAATGTGATTTCTTCTGTTCCACAGCCGCATCCCTCATATGTCTTACCCCAAATCCATAAAAAACATACGAATGGTGTTTCTTTGTACTTGAGCATAGAACATAGCTATCCGGCATAGATAACATAGTCCGATACTCCGATACAAAATATGTCGGCCGAGTGCATCACTTACAGTACTAAAAATCAACTAAAATCAGTAGGGGGGGGGGGATTTCACCACTTCCTCCATGCCGAATGCTTCCCCTTGGGGTCTCGACGGCTGGACTCGGCATAGGCTTCAGTTGCTACGGTCCCGTCGTCGTCATCGCTGTCTGAAGCAGAGGAGGAGGAGGAGATTATGATGCTAGCCATGCGACGGGCTTCGGGGTACTGCTCCTCCTAGAGTCGTGCAGCTCTCTCCGCCGTTGTCGCCCGCTGCCTCGCCAAGCGCTCCGACTCCTCCAGCACCACGCGGAGCGCCTTCGCATCTTTGCGGTGACGGCGGCGGGCATCCGTCTCCGCGGACGTGTACGAGCGGTGGATGGCGGTGCGGAGGTCCTCGTCATCGTCGTTGGCCGGGGGAAGTGGCTGTGGTGCGGATCTACTCAATCCTCCTTTGGATCTGCGGCTATTAGCCACCTCCGTCGCCCGCTTCTTTGCGAGCCGATACGCGCGGCCCACTGACTACGGGTGCAGTTTCGCTGGCAGCAGCACCCAGCGGCGCTCCGGAAGGGTAGTGCGGGCGGTGTTGGGTGCCGCCTGGCAGGGGCCGGTGTCGGTGTCAAAACCGGCAGATCTCGGGTAGGGGGGCCAAGCTGTGCGTCTAAGGATCGATGGTAATAGGGGACCAGGGGAGACAATGTTTACCCAGGTTCGGGCCCTCTTAAAGGAGGTAAAACCATACTCCTGCTTGATTATATTCAAAAAGTATAGAGATTACAAGAGTTGATCTACCTTGAGAATGTGGTGGCTAAACCCTAGATGTCTAGCCTATCAATATTCCGATGATGGTAATGAGGATAGCCTCTACGGACTAATCCCTCCAGTTTATATACACACCGGAGGGACCTAGGGTTTGTACAAGGTCGGTTCATCAGGGAAGGAAACGATACAACCGAACTCTAATCCTGTCGTTTTACGTATGGAGGAGTCCCACCCGGACACGGAGGATGGTCTTCAGCTTGATCTTGTACGACCCATGCAACCCGACCCATATTCCTGGGCCGGACACCTGAGGACCCCCAAATCTAGGACTCCATCAGTAGCCCCCGAACTTGCCTTCAATGATGATGTAGTATGCGGATATAAGTCTTCGACTTTGCAAGGCGGGTTCTCCACCATACTTCGGATTGACGATAGTCCGGCATTGGTTTCTGTGTCAAGTCTTTATGATTCCTTCCTACCGCCGCCTCGATTTCCACGTGTTTGGGCGAACGCGAATGGTCCATTACCTCTTTACATTTTAACCCTTTAATAAGCACGGACGGCGTTTATATAACGAGGTTAGATCCCCAAATGCCATCCCACATCACCCCAAGAGCAACAGAGCAAGCCACAAAAAAGCTCAAGCCATGGCTAGTGCCCCTAGCTCCTCCTCACGTCATCATGGCCCTCGAGAGGGGGATTGGCAAAGTTGTTCTGTATCCCATATTCAGCTCAATCATCTCCAGACGCAAGGATATCTCCCCCACCCTCGGATCTAGTCTCCGTAAAGGCAGGATTAGCTTCCACGGGTGATGGTGCATTGGCGGAAAATTTCCACAACCCCAGCCAAGGGGAGAGGGTGTGCTTCATCTCGTTCCTTTTGAGGGGTGTAGGATTCCCAATCCACCCCTTCCTCAAGGGTCTATTGGAATATTACGGGATCCAACTGCACAACCTCACACCAGGTTCCATTCTGCATATTTCAGGTTCTGTCGCCCTCTGTGAATTATTTTTAGGTTGTGAGGCTCATTTCGAACTATGGAAAAATTTCTTTTGCCCCGTCCCCTGCCACCAGGGTGGAGGGTCTATATTTGAAGTGGGCGGTGCCGAAGTATGGCGCATAGCCGGATATGGTTACCCAGTAGGGACTCCGAAGAGGGGGTCCGAAGAATGGTCTTCGGAATGGTTTTACATTGAGGATGTTCCTCTTACAGACCCTGTCCGGGCAGACTTCCCGAATTCTCTAGCGCTCCCTTGAGGAAGCTATTTAGTTGGCGCCCCAAGTCCTCCGGACAAGAGGATAGTGCGGAGGTGATGAGATTGGTCAGCAAGGTCAGATTGCTGACCCATTCTGAACTCTCCATTGTTCAAGTCATGGCCATTGCGATAAAGCGCTGCATCCGGCCTCTTCAATCTAGAGTGGCTCCTTTATGGAACTCCAACAGGGAGGACGACGCGTCCGCTACAGGCGAAAGAGTCCGGATAACCAACCTGCATTGGCAGCCATGCTGGTAGACCTTTATAAGGGGAAGAAGAAGACTTCGCTCGTTTAAATTGTCGGGAAGGTTTCTCCATGTACAACCCCATTGAATGGGTAAGTTTAGTCATTCAACACTTTATTGGGATGCATTAACTGAATACTATAGTTGCTTCAGAACAGTCATGGAAGAAGGCACTCGAGAACATCTATTGCCCCCCTCCTCAACCAGAGGACCATGCTCGCCATGAAGACCCCGGATTCCATGAGGATCTGGATATATTTGTAGAATCTGAAGACAGAGTTTATTATCAGGCGAGACTTGACGGCTCGAAGGTAGCCATTATGGCTGATTACCCCGATCTCTATCCCTTCATTAAGGTAAGTGTTCGGAAATCATTTAAAAAGGGAAACACTTCCGCTCACAACTTACCCTCCGCACTGGACCGTGTTGCACATGATCGGCCCTCGGCGAGCCGTACCCAAGCGCGGGCAGTCAAAAGAAAAACGGCTCCTTCGCGGGGTGAGCGCATGAAATGAAAGGGGACCAAGAGCGCAGCTGAGCCTGCTCCATCACCAAAGAGGTATATTCGTTACTTCATGCCTAAGCATAAAGACGAATCATCATTTCCCTCCCCCTTCTATCATCTCAGGAGAGGTATACGGCGAACCGTACCAAAGATCCCAGCAAGCCGAGCCGCAGCGAATGCGACACCAAACTTGTCAACTAGGACGAGGGTGCATACTGGGATAACGCCGTCCCATCTACCTCATGAAGATCCAGATGAAGTGTCTGTCATTAACTCCGAGGTGGAGAGCGGGATGAATCACCGTCACTTAAAAGAGACCCTACGCGCCCCGGCCTTTTCGGGGAAAGAATTTACCGCTCTTAGCACCGTGGACGCGTATATCCGAGCTTCCTGGGACAAACTTAGTGGAGTTACTCGCCTGTTCTCAAAGGATATACAGGTGAAAATTTACGCAAATTTAATACATAGATAACAGTAGCCCCGAGACTTAAAGCGGTGGGAACTAACCGATTTGAGGATCGTTTATGACCGCAGGTCCTTAAGGAGAGAAACAACGCATTGTCCCAGGAGCTCGAAACAAGCCGGACATAGATAAATGTCGCTGTCACAGAGCGTGAAGAAATGAAGAGTGCCCAAATGACTGGGGAAAAGATAAAAAACTGGAAGAGGAATTGAAGAAGCAGGCCGAAGAGATAAAGAGCTTAAAGGCTCGACTCTTGGAAGTGCAACAGGAGAACCAAAAGTTAAAGGGCGGCATATTCGGTGTGATGCTTGAACCTTTCGGAATACTGGTATAATTATACAATACGGAATTTTATAATTCGGTTCATTCAGGTCTGTTAAATGACCGCCAAGAAGAGGAAGTGTCCGAGCTTCAAAGCGGCGTTCTAAAAGAACTGTCAAAGCTTGAAAGTGCAACTATCCTTGGGTGGTTTTGGTAATTCCTAACAACATATAGCTCATTGAGCTAATGCTATTTCAAGATAAATATTTCAGGAAAGCTCAATGATTGGCATGGCATGGATGATGAAAGTGGATCCCTCAAAATGCTAAGGACAAAAGGATTGGCTCAAGCTCAAAGCACAAGACTCTACATTTTCTATTTTAGTGATCCAAGATCACATTGAGTCTATAGGAAAAGCCAATACTATCAAGGATGGATGAGGTGTTGCTTAATGAGGTTCTTGCTCAAAATGCTTAGTGATATGCTCCAAAGCCCTCAACTACTTTCTCACATCCACATGAGACCCAAATCAATAGTCCAACTCGGCCCCACCGATTCTTTCTATCCGGCGCCACCGAGTTTAGATGTCATAGCCACTGCCACAAACCCTAATCAAATCGGTCTCTCTGATAGGGATCTTGGTCCCACCGAGATGGGATTGTAATCTCCCTGTTTCCCTTTGTAACATTTCGGTCCAACCGAGATGAGCGATCGGTCTCACCGAGATTGCAACGCAAACTCTCTGTTTCCCTTTCATAACGTTTCGGTCCAACCGAGATGAGCGAATCGGTCCCACCGAGTTTGCCTGACCAACTCTCTGGTTAGCTTATTACCAAAATCGGTCCCACCGAGTTTGTGTAATCGGTCTCACCGAGATTACGTTATTCCCTAACCCTACCCATATCGGTCCCACCGAGTTGACATGTCGGTCCCACCGAAAATCCTAACGGTCACATTATTTGCTAAATCGGTCTGACCGAGTTTCACAATTCGGTCCAACCGAGATTGGTAAGTTGTGTGTAACGGTTATATATACCCCTCCACCAACTCTTCATTTGTGGAGAGAGCCTTCAGAACATGCCTACACTTCCAACATACATTTTCTAAGAGAGAACCACCTACACTTGTGTTGAGGTCAAGATATTCCATTCCTACCATATGATTCTTGATCTCTAGCCTGCCCAAGTTGCTTTCCACTCAAATCTTCTTTCCACCAAATCCAAATCCTGTGAGAGAGAGTTGAGTGTTGGGGAGACTATCATTTGAAGCACAAGAGCAAGAAATTCATCATCAACACACCATTTGTTACTTCTTGGAGAGTGGTGTCTCCTAGATTGGCTAGGTGTCACTTGGGAGCCTCCGACAAGATTGTGGAGTTGAACCAAGGAGTTTGTAAGAGCAAGGAGATCGCCTACTTCGTGAAGATCTACCCTAGTGAGGCAAGTCCTTCGTGGGCGACGGCCATGGTGGGATAGACAAGGTTGCTTCTTCGTGGACCCTTCGTGGGTGGAGCCCTCCATGGACTCGCGCAGCTGTTACCCTTCGTGGGTTGAAGTCTCCATCAACGTGGATGTACGATAGCACAACCTATAGGAACCATGACAAAAACATTCGTGTCTCCAATTGCGTTTTCCTTCTCAAACTCCTTCCCTTTACCTTCATATGCAATTGTTTTACATTCCGCTGCTATACTCTTAGAATTGCATTTGTAGGTTGATTGCTTTACTTGTGCTAAGTTGCTAAAATCTGCCAAGAACTAAAATTGGGAAAAGGAAAGTTTTTTAAGTAGTCTAATCACCCTCCCTCTAGACATACTTCCGATCCTACAAAGCTGCACGAGCATGCCTAGAAAGCCATGAAAAATATGGCCAAAGCCTTATGGCCACCCAATGCCCCTCTAAAAAGTCTGGAGGGGTTGGCAGAACTGTTCAAGGATGACCGACATCGCTTTGAGCTATGGAAGACGTCCGCATGCCAAGAAGGTGCGCGAGAGGCATGGGCTATGGTGAAGACATGCTACACATGACTCGATCCGAACCATATGGCCCGAGTTGGACCTCGGGGACCGGATGGGAAGGAAATTCCTGTAAACTTGGTATATGGCCAAGTAATGATAGTGGCGATATATTCGCTAGAAGATTGTAAGTTAGATCGCCTTATAGATGGCGTAGAAAGAGAGTAGGCGTCCGATTCTATGTATCAATGTACTTTAGGAACGAACTTATCTCCTGCCGAACTCGTAAAAATATTTGTCGTCATAGACTTTCTTCTTCCACCCCCGAACAAAGAAGTTGGAGTGTTTCCATATACAATGTTAAGTAAGAAACATTTAGTATCTTCGGAAACCAGGCAATCCGGTAATATTACTCAAACAGACAAAATATGTTCGGGGAGTTATGCTATATTACTATTTAATGTAAAAAACATCTTCTAAGAAAAATAATTCCGTTAGGGGTTCCTTTCCTTCGGTTGACATGCTAAATGATGCATGCCTAGGCTTGTATCTGAATTACAGACATCCGACTATGTAGTTATTCCAAAAAACAGTCCGTCATTTATTTGCTGACCAATTATTCCCTTAAGAACACTAGCTTTCGGCTTCACCTGTCTGAGGTACAGATTCGGATAACCCAGCTATAACAATCGCAGAGGTACTCCCTTTACACCCTAGCCGAACAATCGGGAACGTAGGGTATAAACACAGGAGCGAGGCAACCCAGCTTGGCAAAAACTCAAGTCAAAGAGGTGCATATAATGACAAAAGTTTGTATAAAAACAACCGACACACAATAAAAGCTATAGGATTTTAAGAACATGCTTCGTTAGAGAAGCCCCCATGTATGATGGGGTGTATTAATTTAAAGATGTGTATCCCGAATAGCGTGGTTGATCCGAACATACATTCAGAAAGAAAAGAGAAAAAACGAGGAAAGATAGAAAAAAGGAAAAAACCTAGTCAAAGTTGAACCTTAGGAGGCCGAACTACGTGTAGAATCTTCGGAGCCGGGCAGTGTTCCATGGGTTTGGCTCAAGGAGATTATCCGTTGCATTGCGAAGGTGATAGGCTCCTGTAGTAAGGACTTCATCTATAATGAAGGGGCCCTCCCATTTTGGTTTGAGCTTGTCTTTTTTCTTTTCTGGGAGGCGTAAAACAAGTTCTCCGACATTGTACGTCTTAGCCTGCACTTCTCTGCTTTGGTAACGCCTAGCCTATTGCTGATAAAATGCACAACGCGCCTTAGCAACATCACGCTCCTCCTCGAGTCCGCCTAGGTCATCCTTCCGATCTAGTTCGGCTTCTCACTCTTCGTAAATGCACACTCGAGGTGAGTCATGAATAATGTCGCAGGGCAATACAGCCTCTGCGTCGTACACCATAAAGAAGGGTGTGTATCCGATCGTTTGATTGAGCGTGGTCCGGAGTCCCCGGAGTACGGAATCGAGTTCCTCAACCCAGTGCTTGTCTGATTCTCGTAAGGAGTGCACTAGTCTAGGCTTAATACCACTCATGATAAGACCATTGGCCTATTTGACTTGACCATTTGTTTGAGGGTAGTATACAGATGCATAGTCGAGTTTAATGCCCAACTTAGTGCACAAGGTTTTCACCTCATCAGCTGTAAAATTAGAGCCATTATCAGTGATGATACTGTGCGGGACACCGTAATGGTGTACTATGCCGAATATAAAGTCAATTACTGGCCTTGCCTCAGCTGTTTTTACTGGTTTGGCCTCTATCCATTTAGTGAATTTATCCACCATTACCAGCAAGTATTCATTTTGTGGATTCCCCCTTTGAGGGGACCAACCATATCGAGCCCCCAGACTGCAAAAGGCCAAGTAATGGGGATTGTTCTTAATGCGGTGGGAGGCATGTGACTTTGATTGTCGAAAAGCTGACAACCCACACAATGTTGGACAAGGGCTTGAGTGACTGCTCGAGCCGTGGGCCAGAAAAAGCCTGTCCTAGAAGCCTTGCTTACGAGGGCTCGAGCTGCGGCGTGATGACCGCCGAGACCAGCATGTATTTCTGCCAAGAGTTGCCTTCCCTCCTCTTCGGAGATACAACTTTGGGGGACTCTGGTAGTGCTCTTTTTGTACAGTTCACCCTCATGCACTTTGAAGGCTTTAGAGCGCCGAACTATGCATCGAGCTTCATTCTAATCGTCGGGGAGGTCCTGCCAATTAAGGTAGGCCAGGAATGGTTCGGTCCATGGAGCGATAATAGCCAAGATCTCATGAGCAGAGGGTGTTATCTCGATATCCGGACCTCCGTCGATATCTGCATGGTGTTCGGCAACTAGGGGTGTGACCAGGTCCACACTATCTTCTCTGCTCTCCCCCTTCCATACTACGGATGGCTTGAAGAGCCTTTCCATAAAAGTGTTAGGTGGCATAGGGTCGCGTTTAGCGCCCATGCGAGCAAGGATGTTGGCTGCCTGGTTACTGTCTCGAGCGACATGATGAAACTCAAGTCCCTCGAACCGAGCTGATATTTTTAATACATCGTTTCGATATGCCTCCATTTTTGGGTCCTTTTTATTGAACTCTCCATTGACCTAGGAAATTGTGAGGTTTGAATCACCACGCACCTCCAGGCGTTGTATACCCATGGAGACAGCCATGTGAAGACCATGTAGAAGCGCCTCATATTCGGCTGCATTGCTGGAGTCCGTATACATAATTTGTAATACATAGCAGATTGTATCCCTAGTGGGAGATTTTAGGATGACACCAGCCCCTACTCCGGCCAGCATTTTGGAGTCATCGAAGTACATAATCCAATTGGAATATGAACTATTTGGAAGTCGGCCAACACCTAGGATTTAATGGCCCGGTGTGTCTTGTATACTATTTCAAAGGGTAAGAGTTTGATGGCCGATTTAGCTATGTGGCCGGTGGCGTCCCTGTTGTTGATAATATCGTTAGGTGGTACTTCTGATGCCACTGTGATTGAACACTCTTGAAAATAGTGTCGCAGTTTTCGGGACGCCATGAACACCGTATAGGCTATCTTTTGGTAGTGGGGGTATCGGGATTTGCAAGGTGTGAGGACCTCCGATACATAGTAAACTGGCTTTTGGGTGGGGAATCTATGTCCCTCTTCCCCTCGTTCGATGACGAGGACGACACTAACTACTTGGTTAGTTGCCGAAATGTATAATAACATAGGCTCGCCAACACCTGGAGCAGCTAGTATTGGGTTGCTTGCGATCAAGGCTTTGATTTCTTCCAATCCAGCTGTGGCAGCGTTCGTCCATTCAAAGTTGTCAGTGCGTCGTAGTAGCTTGTAGAGTGGTAATGCTTTTTCTCCCAATTTGGAGATAAAATGGCTTAAGGCCGCGACGCACCCTGCTAATTTTTGGACTTGCTTTAGGTCTGTTGCTATAGCCAATTGTGATAGAGCTCGGATCATGGTTGGGTTTGCTTCAATTCCTCTATGGGAAACAATGAACCCTACAAAATTTCCGGCTGGGACTCCGAAGACACATTTTTCCAGATTGAGCTATATGTTGTATGTCAGGAGGTTGTCGAAGGTGAGGCGAAGATTGTCCACCAGTGTGTTGATGTGTTTATATTTAATGACCACGTCGTCCACGTATGCTTTGACTGTTTTGCCGATTTGTTTTTCCAAGCATGTTTGAATCATATGCCAGTAGGTAGCCCTAGCGTTTTTTAGCCCGAAGGGCATAGTGTTGAAGCAGAAAGGACCGTAAGGGGTGAAGAACGCGGTTGCGGCCTGGTCCGATTCCTTCATTTTAATCTGATGGTATTCGGAATAGGCGTCGAGGAAACACAAAGAATCGTGTCCTGCAGCTGCGTCAATGATTTGGTGGGTGCGAGGCAATGGGAAAGGGTCTTTAGGGAAAGCCCAATTGAGGTCTTTGAAATTGACGCACAGGCGCCAGGATTTGTCCTTCTTTGGTACCATGACCAAGTTGGCTAACCAATCCGGATGTTTGATTTCCCTAATGAACCCGGCCTCTAGAAGATTGGCTAGCTCTTCTCCCATGGATGGCTAGACGCTTGGGTTCGGAGAATCGCCGCAGCGTCTGCTTGACGGGTTTGAATCCCTAGATTATATTGAGACTGTGTTCGGCCAGCCTGCGGAGGATGTCGGGCATGTCTGAAGGGTGCCAGGAAAAAATATCCCAATTATCTCACAAGAATGTTCGTAGAGTGGCGTCTACTGTCAGATCCAGCTGTGCTCCGATAGACGTTGTCTTGTTAGTGTCCGTCGGGTGCACTTGGAATTTATCTATTTCCTCCGTTGGCTTAAAGGATGTGGATTTAGATCTCTTATCGAGGATCACATTGTCCCTGTCCACCGTGGACCGTAGGGTGGTTAATTCTTCCGCCGCTAGGGCTTCGGATAACACCTCAAGGGCCAGGGATGCGGTTTTGTTTTTGGCACGAAGGGCTTTGTTCAGGTCGCTCGAAATTGTGATGATTCCGTTGGGTCCGGGCATTTTAATCTTCATATACCCATAATGGGGTATGGCTTCGAAGCATGAGAAGGCGTCTCGTCCAACGATGGCATGGTACCCACCGTTGAAGGGGACCACATGACAGAGCAGCTCTTCAGATTTGTAGTTTTCGGGTGTGCCGAATACCACATCCAGTTTAATTCTCCCAGAGCATCATGCTTCTCGACTGGGGATAATGCCTCAAAAGGTGGTATTGCTTTGCTCGATGCGTTGTCTGTCCATCTGTATTTTGTCCAGCATGTCTTCATAAATAAGGTTAAGCCCACTGCCGCCGTCCATGAGCACTTTGGTAAGCCGAAACTGCCCACAATGGGGTTTAGTACTAGGGCAATGGGTGCTCGGACTGACCGAGCCTTTGGTTCGTCTTTGACTCTAAAGGTTATTGTTGTGTCGTTCCATGGGCTTAGTGCGGTAACTTGGTGGACTTCGGCGAGGTCGCAGAGTGCCCTTTTGCGCCGATTATTTGAGGAAAAGGTCTCAAAGACTGTGAGGACGTTAAAGTCGTCCTTCTCCGGAGAGTATTTCTCTGGAGTGGTGGTGAGGATGGCCTCTCCACTTTTTGCTACTTGTCGGAGTACCCAACATGCTCAAAGGCTATGGGTTGGGGGTCTGTTTGCGGAGTGGCATGTATCGGACAGGGCTTGTCAAGGAGTTCATCAAGAACAGACCTATGTCCCGTGAAGATTTAATTTTTCCTACCCATCAACTGGTGGTCGGGTGACCCGCCAGGGTGTACCCGTTTAGTCCGGGCCACACACTGCCTAAAGGCAACGGCCTCCAATTGAGTTTTTTGTGCCCTCCATGTGCTTTTCATCACACAGTACTTTTGCACTACCTGTGATAGTTCCATGAAGCTCTGCATGTGACAACGGTCGAGGGCATTCAATATTCACTCGTCGGTGCAATTGTGATGAAAAACCAAAACTACTTCATCATCTGGGCATTCCTTGATCTTGTTTTTAACAAGCAGGAATCTGGCCCAAAAGTGGTGGACCGTTTCATGAGGTTGCTGCCGCACATACATCAGGTCGTATATATCTGGGGACCTGAGTTGCTTGGAGAATACTGATTGTGGTGGGTGGGTGGTTTAAAAGTTTAATCCGGTTCCACACCTGTATTTGGAGCTTGAAGATTCTCCGAGACGACTGGTTTGGGTCCGGGGAAATCCAAGGGATCCCGTGATCCTATATTCAAGCCAGAGTCTGGAAGACGTGAAGTCTCGTCCGAAGGGAGGGTATCCGGTTTGAGGGATTTGGAGGCCCGAACGTACTTGGTCTTCAAAATAGGGAGGGAAGCGTCTTCGGTGGGCGATAAATTTCCCTCTAGTCAGGCTTGAGCCCGATCCGATCATAGTCCATTGAGACCCCTAGGGCGGCGATGCGGTCCAGCAGCTCGTTCAAGGATGAGATGTCTGCCGGATCCATCTTTTCGAAGTTCCTGAGGCCGATGCGAAGATGGTGTTTGGCGGTCGTAGGGGGTTCTATGGGCTTGACGGCCATACAAGCTCCTACGATCAAACCGCCGAGAGGGAGGGTCTGCCCAGAAGTCAGGCTCCTTCTAGAAGTGATATTATCGTTGATGACTAGGCGAGCTGTAGATCACTTTTGTAGACAGCACGTCAGAGCTCTCTATGAAAGCACCAATGTCGGTGTCAAAATCGGTAGATCTCGGGTAGGGGGGCCCAAGCTGTGCGTATAAGGATCGATGGTAACAGGGGACCAGGGGACACAATGTTTACCCAAGTTCAGGCCCTCCTAAACGAGGTAAAACCCTACTCCTGCTTGATTATATTTGAAGAGTATAGAGATTACAAGAGTTGATCTACCTCGAGATCATGATGGCTAAACCCTAGATGTCTAGCCTATGAATATTCCGATGATGGTAATGAGGATAGCCTCTACGGACTAATCCCTCCAGTTTATATACACACCGGAGCGACCGGCAGAGGCAATGCAGAGCGCTAGCTCCTCCTCGTCAGGCGTAGACGAGCCATCGGAATCGCCGACAGCCTTAAGCCACTCCAGTAGCAAGGGGAGACGAAATGGATCTGGTGGAGAATGGAGAGGTTGAGTGAGTACAAACTGATTTTGACTAGGGTTTGCTTGTCGGTCATCATACATTTTGTGGGGGCTGGAGTAGGGTTGTTTCGGGCCATAGCGGGCCAGGCCGATGTGACAGGGTGCCCGGGCGCCCTCATTCCTGCCCCATATTAACTCCCGTTTGAGATGTCCGCCTGGGTAAATTTTTCATGACCAATCAGCGACCAGGCAGGCTGCCCCCGGTGTTTAAAGCCATTTTGAGGCGCCCAGCTGTAGATCCCGTGACGCCCCAATCCGAGTGCCATGATTCGATGTGACAGAAGCCCTTAATTGATTGCTTCTCAATTGATGGCACATGCACGTATTGCCGTACGTGCAGCTTTCCCTGAACCTCCTTGTAGATAGAGAGTTTGCAATAAAATAGTCGTTGTATTGATAGGGTGCTGGTGCACATATATATAGTTACATGGTAGGACTCTACCTCAACTATACAAGACTAGGAGGTGGGCCACGACTCCAATATACATGCAACGCAAAATACATACTCAACACCCCCCCTCCCCCGCAGTCGAAGCGTCGCTGGAGACACAGAGACTGGACCGAAACTACTCGAAGACGAAAGTAGGCAATCCCTTAGTCATAACATCAGCAAACTGTTGCGACGCCGGCACGTGGAGAACCCGAACACGGACAAGGGCGACCTGCTCACGCGCGAAGTGAATATCGAGCTCAATATGCTTCATACGTCGATGGTGCACCATGTTGGCGGAAAGGTAGACCACGCTGACGTTATCGCAGTAGACAAAAGTGGCCATGTGAATATCACAAAGCAACTCCTAGAGCACTGACGAATCCAAGAGCACTTGGCCACGGCATTAGCCACGGTGCGATACTCTGCCTTGGGGCTGGAGCTGGCAAGAAAAGGTTCAGAAGGATGAAGTCCCATGACTGTCATGTGATGGTGACGCAGATACTACCTGTTACCCTTTGAGGGATAATGGACAAGAACGTTCGTGACACGCTTATTGGTCTCTGCAACTTTTTCGACGTCATCTCTCGAAAGTCGATTAGTGTGAAGCAGCTATGAAGGCTACAGGAAGAGATCGTTGTGATACTGAATGAGCTTGAGATGTACTTCCCGCCCGCGTTCTTTGACGTCATGGTGTATCTGTGTGTCCATATTGTGGACGACATAATAGACCTGGGGCCTTCATTCCTGCACAACATGATGTTGTTTGAGAGGATGAATGAGATCATCAAAGGATTCCTTTGTAACATGTCTCGTCCGGATGGAAGCATTGTCCAGGACTATCTGACACAAGAGTGCATCTCTTCCTGCGAGAATTTTCTATATGGCACGTACTAGTCGCCTGGTGCTGGTGTTGGTTTGCCCGTTAACAAGCACGATGGGAGGCTCGAAGGAGAAGGTCACTCCAACGGTCGCAAGGAACTGCACATGGCATACTCAGATCAGCGCAACGACTTTGATAGAGCAAACTTGGTAGTGCTACAACACCTAGACGAGGTAGATCCTTTCGTGGCACTGCACAAAGAAATTATCGCAAAGAAGTATTGTGACTGGGGGGTATGCAGGACAGACGCCAAAGTTACTAGAGAGCACAACTCCACTTTCGTGCATTGGTTCAAAGAACATATTATTGCTAATCCCCCAGAAGAAGGCTCTAAGGACGGATTGCTCATATACGCCTTAGCACATGGCCCCTCGGCCAACCTCGTCACCTATTAGTCATACGATATCAACAGATACACGTTCTATACGGAGGCTAAAGATATGGACAGTGATGATCACAACTCAGGGGTGACTATGGAATGCATGACCGGTAGCGACAATAGTGTGATGACCCACAAGTGTAGGGGATCTATCGTAGTCCTTTCGATAAGTAAGAGTGTCGAACCCAACGAGGAGCGGAAGGAAATGGAAAGCAGTTTTCAGTAAGGTTTTCTCTGCAAGCACTGAAATTATCGATAACAGATAGTTTTGTGATAAGGTAATTTGTAATGGGTAACAAGTAATAAAAGTTAATAAAGTGCAGCAAGATGGCCCAATCCTTTTTGTAGCAAAGGACAAGCCTGGACAAGTTCTTATATAGAGAAAAGCGCTCTCGAGGACACATGGGAATTATCGTCAAGCTAGTTTTTATCATGTTCATATGATTTGCGTTCGTTACTTTGATAATTTGGTATGTGGGTGGACCGGTGCTTGGGTACTTCCCTATCCTGGACAAGCATCCCACTTATGATTAACCCCTATTGCAAGCATCCACAACTACAAAAGAAGTATTAAGGTAAACCTAACCATAGCATGAAACATATGGATCCAAATCAGCCCCTTACGAAGAAACTCATAAACTAGGGTTTAAGCTTCTGTCACTCTAGTAACCCATCATCTACTTATTACTTCCCAATGCCTTCCTCTAGGCGCAAACAATGGTGAAGTGTCATGTAGTCGACGTTCACATAACACCACTAGAGGAGAGACAACATACATCTCATCAAAATATCGAACGAATACCAAATTCACATGACTACTTATAACAAGACTTCTCTCATGTCCTTAGGAACAAACGTAACTACTCACAAATCATATTCATGTTCATAATCATAGGGGTATTAATATGCATTAAGCATCTGAACATATGATCTTCCACCGAATAAACCAACTAGCATCAACTATAAGGAGTAATCAACACTACTAGCAACTCACAGGTACCAATCTGAGGTTTTTGGGACAAAGATTGGATACAAGAGATGAACTAGGGTTTGAGAGGACATGGTGCTGGTGAAGATAGTGATGGAGATTGACCCCTCCCGATGAGAGGATCAATGGTGATGATGATGTTGATGATTTACCCCTCCTGGAGGGATATTTCCCCGGCAGAACAGCTCCGCCGGAGCCCTAGATTGGTTCCGCCAAGGTTCCGCCTCGTGGCGGTGGTGTTTTGTCCCGAAAGTTTGCTTATGATTTTTTTTTTCACGGTAAAAGCCTTCATATAGTAGAAGATGGGCACCGGAGGGCTTCCAGGTGGCCCACGAGGCAAAGGGGCGCGCCCAGGGGGGTAGGGCACGCCCCCACCCTCGTGGACGGTGGGTGGCCCCCTCTGGTATTTTCTTCGCTCAGTATTTTTTATTAATTCCAAAAATAACTTCCATGGAGTTTTAGGACTTTTGGAGTTGTGCATAATAGGTCTCTAATATTTGCTCCTTTTCCAGTCCAGAATTCCAGCTGCCGACATTCTCCCTCTTCATGTAAACCTTGTAAAACAAGAGAGAATAGGTATAAGTATTGTGATATAACGTGTAATAACAGCTCATAATGCAATAAATATCAATATCAAAGCATGATGCAAAATTGACGTATCAACTCCCCCAAGCTTAGACCTCCCTTGTCCTCAAGTGAAAGCCGATAATGATAAATATGTCCACATGTTTAGAGATAAAGGTGTCGACAAAATAAAATACGGACATGAGGTCATCATGATTATTCTTATAACAGCAACATATATATTTATAGGCGAAATTGTGGATATGAGACGTACTGTAGTCAGAACTATCCCTACTGTTGGCACGAGCACGCAGATTCGTGTTGAGGTTTGCTGGTCGAAAAGTGCGGCCGGATTCTTTCGTTTTCTACATGTCGTTGGCCTATTTTTCGTCTGACATGGATGGAGCCTTTTCTGAGTACGCCCAGAGCGGCAGCCTACGGCCACAGGTGTGGTCACGAGCGTTGCCGAGCGGAACCTCAAGCATGCGTCTACGCACTCCGTTCTTTCCTCTATCTCCAAGGCACACCCATGACCCATGGCTCCACCTCCACTGCCCCATCGATTCCTTTCTCTCACCTGAGGCCAACTCCACCGCGCGACCCTATCCTGTCCGCCCCCGTTCATTTGGGGTAAAAGAGACAAAGGAGGCGGCCCAGCGCGTGACGGCCAGGACCCATCTTGTCCGTTTTGTGTCCGGGCCGACCCATTTCAAGCGCAAACTTGCGCCGGATTTGGGTCGCGGCGGACGCCAAACGGACGCGCGCCTCGTCCGCGTCGGGGCCGCGTGGCAGGCGGCCACCTACCTCCCACCCGCCCACATCAATGCGCACGGGCGGGCGGCCCCACCTGTCATCCACACAAGGAAGGTTCGCCGTCCTTCTTTAAGTGCAAACCGTGGACCGGTCATCGTCCACACTGCCCCACGCCACCCCGCGGCCTCCTCGAAACCCGATAGCCAAAGGCCCCAAACCCTAGGCAAGAACTCGCCGGCCGGCCGCCCGCAGCCATGGGGCTCTGGAACTACGGCCGCAAAGGCAAGCACGACCGCGAGGCTGGCTCCTCGTCGGGGCGTCGCTGCGGCTCGGTGAAGGAGGAGCCGGCCTCGCCATCGCCATCGCCACCACGCCCGGCCCCCTTGCCGCCCGCGTTCTCCATCGCCCCCGCGTCCGCCGGCGAGCGCGACCGGCACTACATTCGCGCTTCGGTGTGCCGCCGTTATTGGGAGACGAGGACGCCGATCCCCTGGAGCGACGCCCACCTTCCCAACAACTGGCATCTGTCGGCCGACCGCGTGCCGATCCCGCCGGTCCCGGTGACCGGCCGTGCGCGCCGCCAGGAGATCGAGCGCCGCCGCCGCCTCCTCCCGGACGACCTCTACTACGACCCCAGGTACGCCCCCGACTCGCCATTGTGGGACACCTGGTTCCGCGATGAGCACGACACGCGGC
Source organism: Triticum timopheevii (assembly GCA_963921465.1). Taxonomy (NCBI): domain Eukaryota; kingdom Viridiplantae; phylum Streptophyta; class Magnoliopsida; order Poales; family Poaceae; genus Triticum; species Triticum timopheevii. The sequence continues at coordinate 494,887,018 of OY997270.1, read as the reverse complement.
GGGCGTCCTATTTCGCCGGCACGTGGACAGTGCCACGGCGGCCACACCCAGAGCGCCGAGCGGCTGCTCCCTAGGAGCGCGGGTGTAGGGTGGTGCGTGGCCTCACGCCCACGCCGTCGCCATCGCCATCTCCATCGCCACCACCACCTCCTCGCATGACGGCGGAGGAGGAAGCCCGTCTCGTGCAGCGTGTCATGGAGGACTCCATGAGCACGCACGACGAGCGGCAATGGGATGGCTTGGAGGAGGCCATGGCACTGTCTGCCGCCGGCGACGTGGCCTTCCCGGAGCTGCAGATGGCGGCCTTGACGGAGGAGAGGAGGGAGGACGCCATGGAGGAGGAGCCGGCGGCCGCCTTCTAGCAGCTGGTGGGCACGGGGTGGGCCTGGTCCTGCACTGCTCCGGAGATGGCCGCCGGCGTGGGCGTGAACTGGCGCGCCACTCCGCCGCAGTCACCGGAGCGGGAGGCGTCGCCACGGGAGGAGGTGTTGCAGGCACCTCCCGCCGTCCAGCCCGCCCCCGTCTACCACGCACCGCACGCATTGCCGGCCCACCTGTGGACGCCGCCGGCCTACGTCGACCTCGTCAGCGACGACGACGACACCGGCGGCCACTGAAGAGGGCCATGGCGACGGCAACGACGGGCACGGGCAGAAGCGCGCCGGCGGCGACCGTTTTTTTTTTACTTTTTTATGTTTAATTATTAATGTGACGAAACTGGGCCGTTTTGTGGCCATGGACCCCCCTAACTAAGTTTTATCTTTATTAAACTGCGTTTATTTATTTATTTAGTCATTTTTTTATGTTTTCTTTTTTTTTATTGTTTTCCTGACACGGACGTGATTTGGGGTGCGGCCGCGCGGTGGGCGCACGCACGACCCACCGGACACAGCCGGACACAGGCGAACCCGTCGGCGCCCCAAAGGGACAAAATCCGGCCAATCCGAACGTCCGTTTGGGTCGTGCGGTGGAGTTGGCCTGACACCCACGCATTTGTTGCCCCGCATTTGTCGTGTCGTTCCCCGTCTCTCCCTCCTCTGTCGGCTTCCTCAACCCCACCACGCGAACTGTCTTCCTCCACGCGTAGCGCCACAGCCTCTCCATCCTCCTCCATGATCTAGAGCATCAGCCGCGCGTAGACCAGGCAAGGCCCACCACCCACACGGAGATGGAGCCCGACAGAGGGGATCCAGCCTGCCTCTCCCCTCCACCGGGAGCGACGGCAACCTCCACCGACGTCTGCGTTGGATGGATGAGGTCTTCGATGGACAGGAGCAATCGTCGACGTGGTCCTTCGAGGTCTGCCACCTCCAAGCACGAAGCTGCAACACATCCATGGTGGCTCGGCTAGCCCTCTCCTCCAGCCTTCCAGGGTCTTACGACGACAACCACCAAGCGGGGGAGCACGGGATCCACACCTCCAACGAGCAGTGACTCCCCTCCCCTTGGTCTGACGAGAGTCACCGTGGGCTCACCGGCCACAGTCCTGGACTCCCGATGGACCGGAAGATGAGCCAGCTAGCCCGAGGCGAACTGGTCGACGCGTGCACGCTGAGCGACCACGGCGTCGGCTGCTCGCTCAGGCGGTCAGGCCAACCACCACGCGTGCAGGCAGCGTCGGTTTCACCATGGTGTCCGTCACGCCTGTTGTTGGCCTCCCGCCTCGATTTGTCAATCGGCTGGATATGGCGACCCCTTTTTTCATGCCTTGGGAGGTGGTGAGATGGCCGTGGTGGAGAGGAGGAGGAGCTGTGGCGGGGAAAGGATTAACATTGCCAACACAAACCGCACCAAAATCCACCCGGCGTTGAAGTTGTTAGAAGATGGCACTCAGGTGAGTTTACTGCAGTTCTCTTCCCCATTCTTATGCAAAGTTTTTTGGTGATGAGTAACAAGCCACTTTTGTTTAATTGGATACAGTCATGACTAGGTGGACGGATCTTTTTTATGAGAAAACAGTGATGTCCGGTAGAATTAGATTGATAAATACACCTGAATTTTGATTTTGTTGGGGTGCTGCCGAGCTTCTCCCTTTCTTTCTTTGCTGTGGTTTTGTTGACATTTCGTTGACTACTCGTACTTCATAAATGAGTAGTGATGAATTTAATCAACGGTACTTTCGTTGACATTTCAGAATCTTGGATTCGAAAATTTTAAATGTGTGCCATGGTCTGGACCTCGGTTCAGAAATTTAAACTGGTCCTGCTACCGGCCGGCACAGGGGAGAGAATGTCACACTGCATAAAACCACACACTCAGAAAGGTTGAGGCTGTATTTTCCTCTTCGGTAAGAGTTCACGAGCATTGGTGACCAACAAACGGTTGACTTGGGAGCCCATGTCGAGAAACCACATAGCTGACCAGTGTTTCAGGCTCCAAGAGCACGCGAACAGCCCCTTAGAGCATCTCCAACAGACGCGCGCAAAAAACAGCTTTAGCGTGCGCCCATCGTCTGGTTTGGCACGGCGCGCTGCGCCCGCTCCAGCAGCCGCGCTAAAATTTAGCGCGCGCGCTCGTTCTACAAACTAGAAATGTAGGCATTGACAGCAAATTTTTTTAAAAAAACTAGATAGATTGCATAGATTTTAAACGATAGAAAGTTATTTTACATCCGAAACATAGATTGCATAAATAAAAACGACAAACGATAAAAAACATAGATTGCATTAAAAAAACTACTTTAAGTCGCTATCATCATCACCACTATCATCCTCGGCGGCGTCGTTCGAGGTAGTTAGCCAGATGTCCAGCCACCGCTCATCGTTCGGCGTGAAGAACGACTGCCCACCTGCTGCAACGAGGTCGGACTGCGCATTCGCCAACGCCTTCCGCCGACGCTTGTCCAACCGCGTCGCGCGGCGCCTTCGCGTGTCCTCCTCGCGGCGCCTTGCCCAGTAGAACTGCTCGTAGGCGACGTCCTTCGGGTGGCGCTGGCGCCACTCCGCCATGACTCGCTCGTCCTCCTGGGCGACGAGGAGGCGGCGTTGCCGCTCGGCGTGCTCCGCACGGTCTTCCGCCGTGTACAGACGAGGCAGAGGGGCGAAATTGAGCGCTTGCTGGAGCGTGTACACATCTTGGAAGTTCATCTGGCAACGCGGCCGACCTAGGCGCCACGCCGCCGCGTCGTACGCGCGGGCGGCCTCGCGCGCCGTCCCGTACGAGCCGAGGCCGAGCCGGAGTTCGCCAGAGCGTATCTCCGCGGAGTAGCTGCCGTTGGGGCGCAGGCGGACACCGCGGTAGCCGGACGCTCCTCGGCGGCGCGGCGGCATGGCGGCGTGGCGCGTGGCAGAGAGGGAGAGGAAGAGGAGAAGAGGAAGCGTGAAGAAGGCGCGTGGCGCGCGCAGCACTTTTATAGGTGCGCGCGAAGCGGCGCGCCAAATCTTGCGCGCGAGCTGACGCCTTTTCGCGCGCGCGCGCAAACGATTCCCGCGCGCGCTTGTTTTCCGCGGCCGCTGGAGCGCGGCAAACCGTCCCGCGCGCGCTAAATGCTGAATTTACCGCGTGCGCGCGTCGTTTGGGGCAACCGTCGGAGATGCTCTTACACAGCACTGGCTAGCTGCCACCCGCTCTGGAGTTTGGCCTCTTTTGTATTTTTGGTAGAGAATGGAATCACTGGCATTTCAAGCTGGCTATTCTTTGCAAAGAACCAACGCCCCGCCTACTCAAAAATGAATGACACGAAATTAGAAGGGGAATCAAAATATTCTTTGCAAAGAACCGACGACCCGCCTACTCGAAAATGAATGACACGACAAGGGGTTCACCTCGAAGAACCTTCAAAATTAGAAGGGGAACCGAAATATTCTTTGCAAAGAATCGATGCCCCGCCTACTCGAAAATGAATGACACGACAAGGGGGTTCACCTCGAAGAACCTTCAAAATTAGAAGGGGAACCGAAATATTCTTTGCAAAGAACCGATGCCCCGCCTACTCGAAAATGAATGACACGACAAGGGGGTTCACCTCGAAGAACCTTCAAAATTAGAAGGGGAACCGAAATATTCTTTGCAAAGAACCGACGCACCGCCTACTTGAAAATGTATGACACGACAAGGGGGTTCACCTCGAAGAACCTTCAAAATTAGAAGGGGAACCGAAATAATATTTGCAACGAACCGACGCTCCGCCTATTCGAAAATGAATGACACGACAAGGGGGTTCACCTCGAAGAACCTTCAAAATTAAAAGGGGAACCAAAATATTCTTTGCAATGAACCGACGCCCCGCCTACTTGAAAATGTATGACACGACAAGGGGGTTCACCTTGAAGAACCTTCAAAATTAGAAGGGGAACCGAAATATTATTTGCAACGAACCGACGCCCCGCCTACTCAAAAATGTATGACACGACAAGGGGATTCACCTCGAAGAATCTTCAAAATTAGAAGGGGAACCGAAATATATTTCTTGCAACGAACTGACCCATTAGATTATACAAGGGAATTTTGAAGTGGAAGAAAAAATTATTCTTAGTTGTGAAGGGATTTTTGAAGTGGAAGAAAAATTCAAAATTCAAACACTTTAATTTCAAAAAAAAAATCTGAAAAAATTGTACAAGGCTACAAGGATGTGGGGTGTATATGTGTAAAATTTGAGGAGAAATAGCTCGAAATGCGATTTGCGCAATATAAATAAAATTCATGGACTTTCAGGATGAACAGTATGAAGCATCATATTTGTTGTTTTGACACAACACTCATTTGAACGTATTTCATCAAGAAAACATACACATATGTACAATATGCCTTCATGTATACCTGTATTATTTTCAAAAAAATAATTGAAACTTAAATGTATCAATTTTGTTTTTTTTTTTTTAAAACGGCCTTCATGGAGCTCGTCCTCCAAAAGCAATCTTCGCTTAGTGGTGCCCTATTATCAAAATAGAGAACCGGTAGCCTTTTATTATTATCGCGGTGATATTCCGAGTAGAATATAATCAGCAGAGCTAGTTTGAAAAAAAAACATGTCACAATCACCTGACCACCACCCTCTCACCCATAGCGTGGTAAAACACGACAATGAAGTGCAGGCCTTTGCGGTTCTAAAAATAGCATGTCGCAGATCCAAAAGAACAGTATTTATATAGCGTAGAGAACTTTGTAGCATGCGATCTAAAGCAGTAAAGACAGATAGCAGAAAATGTTAAACCGGAACCGTCGGGAGCTATCAGTCTCGAATGGAACTGCATCACAGAAAAAACAAAAGAAGCTGGAACCACTCCATGGGCTCACATATGACAGCCCGCGGTAGCTAGAGGCATCAGGCCTGCTCCTTGGCACGTTTGGGTCAGACCTTTGGCAGATTGTGGCAGGTTGTGTACAGTAAAAGCGTGTCCGGAAAATGAAGAAAAGAGAGAGAAAAGGAACCGCTGGTGTGGAGTGTTTCGGATCTTGATGCACCCACATACTGTTCTGATAGTCATTACCTAGGTACGTTCTGATAGAGAATCTCGTTCAACAATGTCAAATGATTTCTTATGCTCAAGTAATAATATATCCATAATGTCAAATATGAATCAGAAACTTCATTAAAAACCAACAAACTATGCTCTTGATCATTGAAGCAATTGCAATTTATCATAACATCGGAGAGAGTCAATATAAGAGTTTTTCAGCAAGTCCACATACTTAACCATCATTTAGTCTTTCACAATTGCTGACACTCATGCAATACTTATGGGTATAGAGTTTTAATCGGACACAGAGAAAGATAGGGGCTTATAGTGTTTTGTCCCAACCTTTTACCTCAAGGTTAATGTCAACAATAATAATTCATCACTAGTAAAAAAAGGACCTAATGTGAGACACATTAGTCCCGATTCGATTTTGGCCCGGTACTAATGGTAGCATTAGTGCCGGTTCGAACGGCTATGTGTTAATGTCGGTTCGTTTTGAACCTTTAGTACCCGTTTGTGTCACGAACCGGTACTAAAGGGTGGTGGCAGGCTGGCGTCAGGCCGGGGCCCCACGATCACCTTTAGTACCGGTTTGTGACACAAACCGGTACTAAAGGTGGCACAAACCGGTACTAAAGGGCCAACCTTTAGTACCGGTTCGTGTCACGAACCAGTACTAAAGGGGTTTGACCTATAGTCCCGGTTGGAGACACAAACTGGGACTATAGGGTAATTTTCAAACTCTACCCCCCCCCCCCCCCCCGTGTATCGCCATTTCAGTTTTGAAAAATACAAAAGAAAATGATAAAAAAATAAAAAAAAATTCTTCAAGATGTAGTTATATTACTACATCTACTAGTTAGGAAAATTAAAAAACTTAAATTTGGACATGTTTTGCAAAAAGTGTAGGGAAAATGTAAAACGGCTATAACTTTTGCATATGATGTAGGAAAAAACATATAATATATCAAAAAATTCAACACGAAAACCCGCACCCGATTTTGATGGCCTGCTTGCAATTTTTACGGCCTGTTTGTAGCATGAAATTCAGCACAAAAAATTTCTACGGCCGGTTTGCAATTTTTTAGAATCCTCAAATTCCAAAAGAAAAAAAAGATATGCTCAAATTTCATTTTTTTTAATTTTGGTTAAATCTGGTCAAACTATGGTCAAACTACTTATTCAAGAAGTATTAATGTTGCTACATAATTATTCAAGAATATTAGTGTTACTAAATAATTATTTCAATTTTTTGAATTTTGGTCAAATTTGGTCAAACTATGGTCAAACTTATTCAAGATATATTAGTGTTACTAACAGTTTTTTAGAATAATAGTTCCAAACTCAAACGGTGAAACGTGTGACCTAATGCTCAAGCTAAACCGCTGAGGGTTAATAGGATTGACAGCTTACATTTGTCAGGAAAACAACAAGTACAAACTTGGAAAGTAGGGTGAATAGAACTCCGAAGTTAAACGTGCTCAGGCTGGGGGATTGCCAAAGGATAAAATATAAAAAGGAAAGGTGAAGATCACCATGACTCTTGCATAAGGTATAAGACAAAAGTAAAAGATAGGCCCTTCGCAGAGGGAAGCAGATGTTGTCATGTGCTTTTATGGTTGGATGCACGAAATCTTAATGCAAAAAAACATCACTTTATATTGCCACTTATGATATGGACCTTTATTATGCAGTCCGTCGCTTTTATTGCTTCCATATCACAAGATCGTATAAAGCTTATTTTCTCCACACCAATAAGTCATGCATATTTAGAGAGCAATTTTTATTGCGTACAACAATGACAACTTACTTGAAGGATCTTACTCAATCCATAGGTAGATATGGTGGACTCTCATGGCAAAACTGGGTTTAAGGATATTCGGAAGCACAAGTACTACCTCTACTTGGTGCAAATAATTTGGCTAGTATGAGGGGGGAGGAAAGCTCAACATATTGGATGATCCATGACAATATTCTTTATTTCGGATATAAGAAAACATAATCCATTACGTTGTCTTCCTTGTCCAACATCAACTCTTTAGCATGCCATATTTTAATGAGTGCTCACAATCATAAAAGATGTCTAAGATAGTATATTTATATGTGAGAACCTCTCTTTCTTTATTACTTGCTATTAATTGCAACGATGATCAAAACTATGTTTGTCAACTCTCAACAACTTTTATTCATCATACTCTTTATATGTGAAGTCATTACTCTCCGTAAGATCAATATGATCTCTTTATTTATTTTTATTCTTTTTTTTATTCCCTCCATATCATAGCAAGATAGCCAAGAGCTTGACTCAACACTAATCTTTATTATATATAGCTCACAGACTCGATTACATAGAGGATCATAAAGCAAAACTCAAAACTAGATCATACTAAAACTTTATTCTACTAGATCAAGATATTACTAAAAGGAACGAACTAAGAAAAACGGTAAAGACAGGAGTGTGATGGTGATACGATACCAGGGCACCTCCCCCGAGCTTGGCAGTTGCCAAGGGGAGTGCCCATACCCATGTGTTTGTGTCTCCTTCTTCGGAGGTGGTGATAATAGAGTTGTTGATGATGTAGGCTTGTCGTCCATCTTCCAAGGCATAGGCTTCCCATCATAGAAGGATGATCGAGTCTGCGGCATCCTCGAATCTGTAGCCAAACTCATCTTCTTGAATCTATATTCATACTCACAGTTTTGGTTTTGCAGGTCATAGATCTGGGCTTCGAGGTGCTCGATTTTCTCATGAAGCTTGAAGATGGTTTCCCCAATGTTCTTAGCATCCAGCTTGTGGTTGTTGGTGAACTCCGCGATCATCATGTGGTTGGCGTTGAGTCCGTGTTCCACCATCCCTTGGCACTTGAAAACTTGTGGCTCCATTGCTTCAAGTCTTGTCTCCACACTTCTAGACCTCCTTGGTCCCTCAACATCGCGGATGTGCAGCACCCCCTCACACATCTCAATGGTTTGAGGGTGTTGCAGCACCTCCGCGAGGTAGGGGTTGATGACCTTCTCGAAAAACTTGTCCCTGGGGGCGCTCGAAGACATCATGGTGATCTAGATCTATCAGAAAAACAGCTCGAAACAAGAACAGAGGATTTTGTCTTGGTACGGTGGACAAAACCTTCGGGAGATTATATAATCAATTTTTACCGACCAAAAGAAGTATCGCACAAGAAAACGGAGTCCGGAGAGCACACGAGGTGCACATGAGGCAGGGGGCGTGCCCAGGGGGTAGGGCGCGCCCTCCACCCTCGTGGACGCCTCGTGTCCTTCCCGGACTACTTCTTATTTTCCTATTTTCTTAAATATTCCAAAACGGAGAAAATTGCTATTAGAACTGTTTTGGAGTCGGTTTACTTACCGTACCACATACCTATTCCTTTTCGGAGACTGAAACGTTCTGGAAAGTCTCCCTTATGTATTCCTTCGGGGTTACGGTTTGAATAACATTGGTCTCAACATTTATGGGATTACCTGAGATATAATGTTTGATCCTTTGACTGTTCACCACCTTCAGACTTGTGCCTTTTAAGTTGTTAATTTTTATGCCACCGGAACGATAGACATCCTCGATAACGTAAGGGCCTTTCCATTTAGAGAGAAGTTTTCCTGCAAAAAATCTTAAACGACAGTTGAAAAGCAACACATAATCACCTACATCAAACTCATGTTTTTGTATCCTTTTGTCATGCCATCTTTTAACTTTTTCTTTAAACAGTTTGGCATTCTCATAGGCTTGAGTTCTCCATTCATCAAGTGAGCTAATGTCAAATAACCTCTTCCCACCAACAAGTTTGAAATCATAATTGATCTCTTTAATGTTCCAATATGCCTTATGTTCTAGTTCGAGAGGTAAGTGACATGCTTTTCCGTAAACCATTTTATATGGAGACATACCCATAGGATTTTTATATGCAGTTCTATAAGCCCATAATGCATCATCAAGTTTCTTGGACCAATTCTTTCTAGATCTATTAACAGTCTTTTGCAAAATCAATTTAAGCTCTCTGTTACTCAGTTCTACTTGGCCACTAGACTGTGGGTGATCAGGAGATGCAATTCTATGATTAACATCATACTTAGCAAGAATTTTACGAAAAGCACCATGAATAAAATGTGAACCACCATCAGTCATTAGGTATATAGGGACTCCAAACCTTGGAAAAATAACTTCTTTAAGCATCTTAATAGAGGTGTTATGATCAGCACTACTAGTTGGAATAGCTTCTACCCACTTAGTAACGTAATCAATAGCAACTAAAATATGTGTATACCCATTAGAGGAAAGAAATGGTCCCATATAATCAAAGCCCCAAACATCAAATGGTTCAATAACAAGAGAATAATTCATAGGCATTTCTTGATGTCTACTAATATTACCAATTCTTTGACATTCATCGCAAGACAAAACAAACTTACGGGCATCTTTGAAGAGAGCACGCCAATAAAAACCAGATTGCAATACCTTATGCGCAGTTCTATCTCCAGCATGGTGTCCTCCATAAGCCTCGGAGTGACACTTGCGTAGGAGTTGTTCTTGTTCATGCTCAGGTACACAATGTCTAATAACACCATCTACTCCTTCTTTATAAAGGTGTGGGTCATCCAAGAAGTAATGTCTTAAATCATAGAAAAACTTTTTCTTTTGCTGGTACATGAAACTAGGTGGTATAAATTTGCCAACAATGTAATTAGCATAATCAGCATACCATGGAGCAGCACGAGAAGCATTTATGATAGCTAATTGTTCATCAGGAAAGCTATAATCAATAGGTAGTGGGTCATCAAGAACTTTCTCTAACCTAGACAAGTTGTCTGCAACGGGGTTCTCAGCTCCCTTTCTATCAATAATATGTAAATCAAATTCTTGTATTAAGAGAACCCATCTAATAAGTCTAGGTTTAGCATCTTTCTTTTTCATAAGATATTTAATAGCAGCATGATCAGTGTGAACAGTTACTTTAGAATCAACAATATAAGGTCTAAACTTATCACAAGCAAATACAACTGCTAAAATCTCTTTTTCAGTAGTATCATAATTTCTCCGGGCACTGTCTAGAGTTTTACTAGCATATTGAATAACATTTAATTTCTTATCAACTCTTTGTCCTAAAACAACACCTACAACATAATCACTAGCATCGCACATAATTTCAAAGGGTAAATTCCAATCAGGTGGCTGAACAATAGGTGCAGAAATCAAAGCTTTCTTAAGTATTTCAAATGCTTCTACACAATCATCATCAAAGACAAAAGGAATATCTTTTTGTAAGAGATTAGTCAGAGGTCTAGAAATTTTAGAGAAGTCTTTAATGAACCTCCTATAAAAGTCGGCATGACCAAGGAAACTTCTTATACCTTTAATGTCTTTAGGACACGACATATTTTCAATAGCATCAACTTTAGCTTTGTCAACTTCAATACCTCTTTCAGAAATTTTATGCCTCAAGACAATGCCTTCATTAACCATAAAGTGGCACTTCTCCTAATTCAAGACCAGACTAGTTTCTTCACATCTCTCCAAAACTTGATCAAGGTTGCTCAAGCAATCATCAAAAGAAGATCCATAAACAAAGAAATCATCCATGAAAACCTCAACAATCTTTTCACAAAAGTCAGATAATATAGCCATCATGCATCTTTGAAAGGTAGCAAGTACATTACATAAACCAAAAGGCATACGTCTATAAGCAAAGGTACTGAAAGGGCAAGTAAAAGTGGTCTTTTCTTGATCCTCTTTTGACACTGGTATTTGAGAGAAACCAGAGTAACCATCTAGAAAGCAAAAATGTGTATGTTTGGATAATCTTTCTAGCATTTGATCAATAAAAGGTAAGGGGTAATGATCTTTTTTAGTAGATTTATTTAATTTGCAGAAATCAATTACCACCCTATAACCTGTAACAATTCTTGTGGGATCAATTCATCTTTATCATTAGGAACGACAGTAATACCTCCCTTCTTAGGGGCACAATGGACATGACTTACCCACTGACTATCAGCAACGGGATAAATTATACCTGCCTCCAGAAGCTTTAGTATTTCTTTTCTTACCACTTCTTTCATCTTAGGATATAACCGTCGTTGGTGATCAACAACTGGTTTGGCATCTTTCTCCAATTTTATTTTGTGTTGACATAGAGTGGGACTAATGCCCTAAAGATCATCCAGCGCATATCCAATAGCAGCACGGTGCTTCTTCAGAGTTTTCAATAATTTCTCCTCTTCCTGCTCTGAAAGATTAGCACTAATAATAACAGGATATATCCTCTTTTCATCAAGATAAGCATATTTAAGAGTATCAGGTAGTGGTTTAAGCTCAAACACGGGATCACCCTTGGGTGGTGGATTATCCCCTAGAATTTCAACAGGCAAGTTGTGTTTCAAAATAGGTCCCTATTTAAAAATACTTCATCTATCTCCCTTCTTTCATTCATAAACATATCATTTTCATGGTCTAGAAAATATTGTTCTAAAGGATCATTAGGAGGCACGGCAATAGAAGCAAGACCAATAATTTCATCCTTACTAGGCAATTCTTTATCATGGGGTTTTCTATGAAATTTAGCAAAATTAAACTCATGAGACATATTGTCTCGCCCAATATGCGACCCTATGCTAAAGGAACTCGAAGACTCCACCAAGGATAGAAGCGCATATTGAAGATGCTTTTGCAAGGTGGATATCATTACATTGTACCATTACATAATAGTTGAGGATACATACAAGAGGCATAGAATGCCACACGAATACAACATCATCATACATAAGAGCAACATCCTACTATGGATGAAACACAAACAGAAACTCAAACGACATCCACCCTGCTAGCCTAGGCTGCCGACCTGGAACCTATCCCCTGATCGGAGAAGAAGCAGAAGAAGAACTCCAAAACAAGCAAGCATCGCTCTCGCGTCATGATCATCACATAACCTGCACCTGCAACTGTTGTTGTAGTAATCTGTGAGCCACGAGGACTCAGCAATCCCATTACCATGGGTATCAAGACTAGCAAAGATTAATGGGTAAAGGACTGGATAAGTGGTGAGATTTCAATAGCGTCTAAGCATATATGGTGGCTAACATACGCAAATAAGAGCGAGAAGAGAAGCAAACGAAACGGTCGAGAAACTAGAAGTTTTCAAGAAGTGATCCTGAAACTACTTACGTTCATACATAACCCAAAACCGTGTTCACTTCCCGGACTCCGCCGAAAAGAGACCATCACGGCTACACACGCGGTTGATGCATTTTAATTCGGATCTGGTGTCAAGTTCTCTACAACCGGACAGTAACAAATTCCCATCTGCCACATAACCACGGGCACGGCTCTCGAAAGTTTATACCCTTCAGTCTCAACTTAGCCCATTGAGGGAATCCCGGAGTAGGGGGTGTCCGAATAGCCGAACTATCATCATCGGCCGGACTCCAAGACTATGAAGATAGAAGATTGAAGACTTCGTCCCGTGTCCGGATGGGACTTTCCTTGGCATGGAAGGCAAGCTTGGCAATACTGATATGTAGATCTCCTACCATTGTAACCGACTCTGTGTAACCCTAGCCCTCTCCGGTGTCTATATAAACCGGATGGCTTTAGTCCTTAGGACGAACAACAATCATACCATAGGCTAGCTTCTAGGGTTTAGCCTCCTTGATCTCGTGGTAGATCCACTCTTATAACACACATCATCAATATTAATCAAGCAGGACGTAGGGTTTTACGTCCATCAAGAGGGCCCGAACCTGGGTAAAACATCGTGTCCCTCGTCTCCTGTTACCATCCGCCTAGACGCACAGTTCGGGACCCCCTACCCGAGATCCGCCTGTTTTGACACCGACATTGGTGCTTTCATTGAGAGTTCCTCTGTGCCGTTACCATTAGGAAGGATGCCCTTTCCCGTCTTTAAAGACGGCACCGTCGTCAAGGGAGCTTTGGCCGCTGGCCAAACTTTCCGGCTAGGCGGTTTTCTTATGACCGCCTGTTCGGCCGCCGCTCCGACAATGACCTCTCAGGTCATTAAAAGCGATCTTCATGTCATCTCAGAATTCGCCGAGCAGCTAGATCCGATTGAGCTCTCCTCCGTAGACGAGCTCTTGGATCGCATCGCCGCCCTGGGAGTCGCTACCGACTATGATCAGATTGGGCTTAAAACCGATCTGAGAGAAATTAACTCTCCCCAGGTTACCCACCACGTTGTTGTGGTAGAGGAACAATGCGGCGACTCTTCTTCTATGTTAAAAACCAACTATGTCCGGATTCCCGATCCCTCCATGCCGGATTTCCGCGGAGGGACGGACGCTGATCAAATACTGAACTTAAAATCAGGCATCGAACCAGATTTGTTGGAAAGCGTCCAGCAAACCAAGCTTCCGAATCCGGAAGCTTCTTGGCCTTTGAGCCTCAGATCGGGCGGGGTTCCGAACTTGATTCCACCCGCCCACCCAAACATAAGCAATCTATCTCAAATACGGCAAGAGCCCGATGAAACAGTACATCATTACTGGGCCAGATTCCTCCTAGTTATGAACAGGATAAAGGACTGCCGTGAAGAAAGCGCGATTTCAATCTTCTGCAACAATTGCACGGACAAGGGAATCATAAACGCCATCAGTTGTCGCAAAGTGACACGCTTCGTCGACCTAGCGACCATTATACAAAAATACTGCACGATGGAGAGTGCCTGGAAAACCGAAACTAGGTTTTGGGACAATCCGTCCCTGAATACAACCCCAGTCCAAAATAAAAGGGTGCGTCATACTCAAGCACCTGGGTTAAAAACCAAAAAGCAAAAACCCCCTAAAGGGTACGGAACCGTACCGGAGGGATGGCTCAACGGACCCTGCAAAATCCACAGTACGGAGGGCGCCACTCCAACACATATCCTTCAAGCATGTTGGATATTACGGCAGGTGGCCAAAAGTGGCGAAGGCTTTTTAGCCCCGGGCAACTAGCCCAGCAGCACCAGTACGGTATTAACAGTCTTCGAGACTTTCGCATCAAATAACATGCAGAAACGAACAATCCGCAGCCTCGCTGAAGTCTACCAAGTAGCAACAACAAATCCTTGGAGTGACACGGCTATCACCTTCAATGCCAGCGACGAACCTAAATTCCGAACAGCTAGAGCACCAGCCGCATTGGTCCTCAGTCCGATAGTGGACGGCTTTCGCCTTACCAAGGTACTCATGGATGGCGGCAGCGGATTAAACCTCATCTATGAAGAAACTCTTCAAAAAATGGAATTGACTGGAGCCGCATCGAGCGGAGCAGCACAACCTTCAGGGGAATAATTCCTAGTCGAGAAGTACGCTGCACAGGAAAAATAACACTAGATGTAGTGTTCGTCTCACCGGACAATTACAGGTCCGAAGAGGTCACGTTCCAAGTGGCCCCATTCGCCAGCGGATATCACGTTTTGTTAGGGCGAGAGGCATTCACAATCTTCCAAGCTATACCCCATTACGGGTACATGAAGCTCAAAATGCCCGGACCCAATGGAATAATCACTCTCGCCAGTGATCCAGATACAGCACTACGCGCTGAAAATAAGACAGCTGCACTGGCCCTAGCGGCATTATCCGAAGCCCTAGCGGCAGAGGAACTAACTGCGCTGCGCTCAACGGTGGATAGGGACGACGTGATACTCGACAAGAGGTCCAAGTCCACCTCTTTCAAACCAGCAGACGAAATAGTCAAATTTCAGGTCCATCCAACAGACCCCACAAAGACGTCATCCATTGGGACACAATTAAATCCTGATGTAGAAGCCGCACTACGAGAATTCCTCCGGGAAAATTGGGACATTTTTGCCTGGCACCCTTCAGACATGCCAGGAATCCCACGCAGGCTGGCAGAGCACAGCCTAAATATCCTAAAAGGATTCAAGCCAGTCAAACAAGCTCTTCGGCGATTTTACGAACCCAAAATACAGGCAATGGGAGAGGAGCTAGCCAAGCTCTTAGAAGCCGGATTCATCAGAGATATCAAACATCCGGACTGGCTAGCCAACCTAGTAATGGTACCAAAAAAGGACAAATCCTGGCGCCTCTGTGTCGATTTCAAAGACCTTAACAAGGCCTGTCCAAAGGACCCTTTCCCTCTCCCTCGCATCGACCAAATCATCGATGCTACCGCAGGGCACGATTCATTGTGCTTCCTCGATGCATACTCCGGATACCATCAAATCAAGATGGCGGAAAAAGACCAGGCCGCAACGGCATTCATTACTCCATATGGGCCATTCTGCTTCAACACAATGCCCTTCGGACTCAAAAACGCCGGCGCAACATATCAGCGCATGATTCAGACATGTCTGGCTACCCAGATAGGCAAAACAGTAGAGGCATACGTAGATGATGTGGTCGTCAAGACAAAACACGTCGAAACCCTAGTAGACGACTTGAGGGTGACATTTGACAACCTCCGAGCATATGACATTAAGCTCAACCCAGAAAAATGTGTCTTCGGAGTACCAGCCGGAAAGCTTTTGGGCTTCATTGTATCTGGTAGAGGACTTGTAGCAAACCCAGCCAAGATCCGAGCTCTGTCACAATTGGACATCCCAAAAGACCTCAAGGAAATACAAAAACTAACGGGGTGCGTAGCGGCTCTAAGCCGCTTCATCTCCCGTCTGGGAGAAAAGGCTCTGCCCCTCTATCGCCTCCTCCGGCGCACCGAACACTTCGTATGGACGGATGCCGCCACAGCCGGACTCGAAGAAATCAAGGCCATACTAGCAACAAATCCGGTCCTGGCCGCGCCCAACCTGGGCGAACCGATGTTATTATATATCGCAGCAACACATCAGGTTGTCAGCGCAGTACTCGTCGTCGAACGAGAAACAGAAGGGCACAGATTCCCTCTTCAAAAACCAGTGTACTACGTATCCACTGTCTTAAGTCCATGCAATTCCCGGTACCCACATTATCAAAAGATAGTGTATGCGGTGTTCATGGCATCCCGGAAGCTGCGACACTACTTTCAAGAGTGTTCCATAACGGTGGCCTCCGAAGTACCTCTCAACGATATTATAAACAATCGCGACGCAACGGGCAGGATTGCAAAATGGGCCATTGAGCTCTTACCATTTGAAATAACCTACAAACCACGGCGAGCTATAAAATCGCAAGTTCTGGCTGACTTCGTTGCCCAATGGACCGAAGCCGAACTCCCTAAAGAGTACGGCGCGTACTCCAATTGGATCATGCATTTCGACGGATCCAAAATGTTGGCTGGCTTGGGGGCTGGCGTCGTCTTGACGTCCCCAACTGGAGACACAGTCCAATATGTACTTCAAATAATGTACATGGACTCCAACAACGCAGCCGAATACGAGGCCCTCCTGCACGGCCTCCGGATGGCAATCTCCATGGGCATTCAACGCCTAGAGGTGCGCAGGGATTCAAACCTCGCAATATCCCAAGTAAATGGAGACTTTGACGCCAAAGATACGAAAATGTCAGCTTACCGCAACGCCGTCCTAAAAATGTCAGCTCGGTTCTAAGGACTCGAATTCCACCATGTAGCCCGGGATAATAACCAGGCAGCAGACGTGTTAGCACGCATCGGTGCAAAATGCGACGCCGTCCCTCCAAACATCTTCCTGGAACGGCTGTTTAAGCCATCCGTATTATGGGAAGAGGAGTCCGGAAATAACAATCCGGAGCCAGCTGCAGCACCTAACCCAGACAATTCTGACACAATCGGCGGCTCAGCAAATGAAATAACACCTTCAGCCCACGAAATAATGGTAGTAATTGCCCCATGGACGGAACCATTCCTAGCCTACTTAATTAGGCAGGAACTTCCCGAAGACCAAAATGAGGCCCGCTGCATAGTTCGGCGATCTAAAGCCTACAAGGTCCATGAGGGAGAACTTTATAAGAAAAGCACAACCGGAGTCCTTCAAAGGTGTATCTCCGAAGAGGAAGGGCGTAATCTCCTGGCTGAAATTCACGCCGGACTCGGCGGGCACCACGCTGCAGCCCGGGCCCTTGTAGGCAAGGCCTTCCGTACAGGATTTTATTGGCCGACAGCCCGGGCAGATGCTCAGGACTTAGTCCAACGATGCGTCGGTTGCCAGCTCTTCGCTAATCATAGCCACATGCCACCCACCGCCCTCAAAGCTATACCCATCACCTGGCCGTTCGCGGTCTGGGGGCTTGACATGGTTGGACCCCTTAAAGGGGGAACCCACAAGCACAAATACTTATTGGTCATGGTGGACAAATTCACCAAATGGATTGAAGCCAAGCCGGTTAAAACGGCAGAATCCGGACCTGTGATAGATTTTATATCCGGGGTAGTACACCGTTTTGGCGTCCCCCACAGCATCATCACTAATAACGGCATGAATTTCACGGCCGACAAGGTTAAACTCTGGTGCAAAAATATGGGCATCAAACTCGACTACGCTTCAGTCTATCATCCCCAAACTAACGGCCAAGTTGAGCAAGCAAATGGTCTAATCATGAGTGGCATCAAACCCAGACTAGTGCGGTCCCTCAAGGAATCTAACACGCACTGGGTAGAGGAGCTCGACTCCGTACTCTGGGGGCTGCGGACCACGCCAAACCGAACTACCGGATTCACACCATTTTTTATGGTGTACGGCGCAGAGGCAGTTCTGCCCTGCGATATAATTCATGACTCACCTCGCGTGCACATGTACGAAGAAAGAGAAGCCGAGCTGGATCGGCAGGACAGTTTGGACGCCTTAGAGGAGGAGCGGGACGTGGCAAAACCTCATTCCGCATTTTATCAACAGCAGGCTCGAAGATACCAAAGCAGAGAAGTACGGGCCAAAGCTTACAATGTTGGCGAACTTGTTCTACGCCTGCCGGACAAGAAAAAGGACAAACTTAAGCCCAAGTGGGAAGGTCCCTTCATCATCGACCAAGTCCTAACAGGCAGAGCATACCGTCTACGCAACGCATCTGACAACCGACTCGAGCCGAACCCATGGAACGCAGCCCGTCTCCGAAGATTCTAGGCCTAACGCCGGACTCAGAGTTCGTCTCACTCCTCCGTCCACCTTTTTACGTTTTCACTGTCTCTTGTCCCCCTCCTTCTTCCCACTTTTTTTCGAATAACTTGGATAGGCTGATTTGCGCATTGTTCGCACACAGTTGATGTGATCCTAGCACTCATTATACCTGGGGGCTTCTTTAACAGAAGCTTAATTATACGGGATTCATGCCCGACACATGTGTCATACTTCCGCATGTACCTTTTTTTCACCATTATATGCATCGATATGACTTAAGTTCTGGCCAAGCTGGGTTGCTTGGCTCATGTGCTTACCCCTACGTTCCTGATTGTTCGGCTAGGAGGTAAAGGGAGCACCTCTGCGATTGTTACTGCCGGGTCACCCAGATGTGTACCTCAGACTGGGTGAAGCCGAAAGCTAGTGTTCTTAAGAGAATATTCGGTCGGTGACTTGAAAGATGATTTATTACTTATTTATTTGCCCCCATATGCTTTCTCTGCTATTTTCACAGTCCGGACATGCACTTTAGGGCATGCCTCCCAGGGAAAGGAACCCTTAACGGAACTATTCTCCCTGGAAGATGTTTCTTACTAACCATGTAATATAACATAGCTAGTTGGGCACTTGTCTGATAAAGCAATTATGACCCCGACGCCTTGTCTCCATGCATGCCCCGGTTCTTCTATAACCGTAAGGGTATTCGGACACACTCCAGACTGTTGGGTCCCGAGGTTGAAGCGAAAAGGTCCGCAAAGACAAACGATCTACAATCCGGCTAGAAGGCATTTCTCATGTCATTTCAAATTACATCGTCAAACCGACTGATTGTACTCCTTCTCAATCCCATCTAACAGGCTGTCTAATTTACAGTCCTAATGGGAATATTTCGCGGCCAGTTCTACTTGGCCGTACATCAAGCTCACAAGGATCTCCTTCCCATCAGGCCCCGTAGGTCCGACCTCGGCCATGTGGTTTGGGTCAGCCTTCGGGTACCGCGTCTTCACCATGGCCCAGGCCTCCCTGGCACCCTGACGGCAGGCCGATATCTTCCACAGATGGAGGCGTCGCCGTGCTCCCTGAAGCTTCTCAGCAAGCTCACCAAGGCCCTCGGGTAGGGTGACGGATGGCCATAAAGCCTGAACAACGCCACTCATCGCCTGCCGAACACGTTTGAGCAATTGCACCACCTCGGGAAGTTGGTCACCCGTTGAACCAGGCATTTCCTCCGCAGGGCGACCTGTGAGCACACCTAAAGACATATTTCTGTCAATCGACTTCCTCACCGAATTCTTCTTTTCAAAGGAATTTTCTCAAGCACTTACTATAAATGCCGCGACGAAGCCGCTGATTCTCCTTCACGGAGCCAGACAGTTGGGCCCGAACACCTTTCAGGTCTTCTCCTAGCTGGGTGTGGGCATCTTGGAGCTTGTTTCTCTCCTGCTGCACCTTCATAAGCACCCTCTCGCTGGCCTTTAGCTGACGCAGTAGCTGTTGCTTGTCCGGATCTAGTCCTGCGCCCTCTGCAATTTTATTGTCATATTTACGCACACGCCACACTTTGTTAACTACTTATCTTTTCGAAGTACGTATTACCAGCGGGGGTCTCTGTGGCTCCGCCTGTGGTGGCTAGTGCGGCCTCAAGTTGGGCCTTGCACTCTTGGAGCTCCTTGGACAGGTGGGTATTCTTCTCCGTAAGATCCTGCATAATAAATGATCCTTAAATCAGTTATTTTAACTATTTTAAGTCTCGGGGGCTACTAGCATATATAACTATTAAAATTACTTACCTGTATGTCCTTCACATACTGCTCCATGGCTCTGGTTAAACCATCTTGAGCAGCACGGAGGTGCGCATTTCCCGCATCAAAGGCATTCAACGCCTCCGGGGAGAAACACGCGTCACGAAGAACTGTCCGGCGACGCCTGTGATTCATGGCGCTCTCCACCTCAGACCGGGTGGCAGACAGCCTGTCGGCATCCTCCGTCGGAGGAGCATCCGGCTCTTGCCTTGTGTTCGCCTCCACTTCCGGACCACGCGATGGAGCATGGCTGGCGGAGGCTTGATTGGCAACCTCTCCGGACACTGTCCGACGAGCGCTCTTTTTCCTGGAAAAAGTTATGAGCATTAATATAGGGATCCTTCCCTTAAAAACAATGGTGCGCCGTACCGTTGCGGCGACGTTTCGATTCGCGTCGCACTCCTCTTCCGCCTGCTGGGCCGAACTGACCCTTGCTGGTCAGCCGCCGCAGGTTCGGCTTCCCGCCTTAAAGGCACCTCCTGTGATGCACCATCAGTATAGGATGGTCAGAATTGAGCACGGATCAAATGATGGTGTCAAAACCTCGGTCGTAGTCACCTGGGAGGCCGGAAACAAACCGGGGTAGTCAGCCGTAATGGCGACTAGAGCATTGTCCATGCTATGTTGGTGGAACACCGCGTCAATCAGCTCCACCTTTATGTCCGGGTCCTCTTCGGAGGTCGGATCGAGGGATCGTTCCGGATCCTCGGGCTGTGGAGTTAGGCTTCGTATGCCCTCCACGTCCCGGCGCAGCTCCTGTGTCGAAATCACAAAGTAAAATACTTGACTTTGGAAGTATGGATCGGGTAGATAAACGTCCGCTTACCCAGCTCCGAGGGTTATTCATGGAGAATCCGTTCAATGGTTTCATGCGGAGAAATTCCTCCTCCTCCCCCTTGTACAAGCCGGACATGATCTTTGCCAGATCGGCTGCTGAGCTCGGCCCTTTGCGGCCATGACGGGTGGCATCGTCTTCCCCGTTGAAATCCCACATAGGGTGGCCCCTATATTGGAGTGGCTGCACCCCTCGCATAATGCACGTGGCCATGATTCCAATCATGGTCAATCCGGAGTGGGCCAGTAACCTAATCCGGCCCATCAGATAATGGACGCTGCCATCCTCCTCCCGTTGAGGGCTCCGCGGGCGCCAACTCAGGCGTTTCTTCAAGGGAGCATTGCTGAACTCCGGGAGGCCGATCCGAACTGGATCCGGCAGAGGGGCGTCCTCCATGTAAAACCATTCCGAAGGCCAGTCTTCAGACGCCTTCTTCGGGGTACCGGATAAATATCCGGTCCCAGCGATGCGCCATATTTCGGCTCCGCCCACTTGATATATCGACCCCTCATAGGAACGGGGTACAAGGCAAAACAATCTCTTCCACAGCGCAAAATGGGGCTCGATGCCCAGGAACAGCTCGCAAAGAGCTACAAAGCCCGCGATGTGCAAAATGGAGGCAGGTGTGAGGTGGTGAAGCTGGAGTCCGTAGAACTCCAGGAGCCCCCGGAGAAACGGGTGTATGGGAAATCTGAGTCCCCTTATTAGATAAGGGACGAAGCATACCCGCTCTCCTTTGGAAGGGTTGGGGACGCTCTCCGCCTGCTTTCCACCCTTGAAGGTGGCCAGTCCGGCTCGAACCGGAACCATGAAAGCTAGGGAAAGATATCCCTCGGTTTGGAGCGCCACTAGCTCGCTGTGTGGAACGGAGCATCTCCCCCAATCTCCTGGCTTGGGGCTGGGAGCGCGAGAGGAGGAGCCGCGTCGACTATCCATGATGGAATGGGTTTTTGTCAGAGGCGCTTCGATGAGGACTTGCGGATGGAGGATGGTGTGAGCTGGATCTAGATCCTCGCCTCTCTTATAGGCGGCTCGTTCGCATGGCTAGGGGGTAAAGTGTAAAAATACCCTAGCTTTTCGCATTCATACGACACGTGGAAGAAGGCCATTATTGGGCGTAGAAGCCAAGGAGCGCAACATTTATAAGGAAGCCGGACACTATTCGACAGGAACATGAAGTTTGAAGGAGAACCCGCCTTGCAACGCCGAAGACAATATACGCGTCGGACTCGTCGTCGCTGAAGCCCGGTTCGGGGGCTACTGAGGGAATCCCGGACTAGGGGGTGTCCGGATAGCCGAACTATCATCATCGGTCGGACTCCAAGACTATGAAGATAGAATATTGAAGACTTTGTCCCGTGTCCGGATGGGACTTTCCTTGGCATGGAAGGCAAGCTTGGCAATACGGATATGTAGATCTCCTACCATTGTAACCGACTCTGTGTAACCCTAGCCCTCTCCGGTGTCTATATAAACCGGATGGCTTTAGTCCTTAGGACGAACAACAATCATACCATAGGCTAGCTTTTAGGGTTTAGCCTCCTTGATCTCGTGGTAGATCCACTCTTGTAACACACATCATCAATATTAATCAAGCAGGATGTAGGGTTTTACCTCCATCAAGAGGGCCCGAACCTGGGTAAAACATCGTGTCCCTCGTCTCCTGTTACCATCCGCCTAGACGCACAGTTCGGGACCCCCTACCCGAGATCCGCCGGTTTTGACACCGACACCCATCACAAGCTCTCATGATCAACGAAGGATATTCCTTCTCCCAGGAAGACCCGATCAGTCTCGGAATCCCGATTACAAGACATTTCGACAATGGTAAAACAAGACCAGCAAAGCCGCCCGATGTGCCGACAAATCCCGATAAGAGTCGCAAGTATCTCGTTCTCAGGGCACACAAGATAAGTCAAGCTACGAGTAAAACCAGCCCTCAAGTTTCCCCGAGGTGGCCCAGCAGGTTGCTCGGTTCGGGCCAACACTCGAAGGAGCACTGGCCCGGGGGGGAGGGCGGGGGGGTAAATAAAGATGACCCTCGGGCTCCGGAAACCCAAGGGAAAAGGCTTAGGTAGGCAAATTGTAAAACCAAGGTTGGGCCTTGCTGGAGGAGTTTTATTCAAAGCGAACTGTCAAGGGGGTCCCATTACTCACCCAACTGCATAAGGAACACAAAATCAAGGAACATAACACCGGTATGACGGAAACTAGGGCGGCAAGAGTGGAACAAAACACCAGGCATAAGGCCGAGCCTTCCACCCTTTACCAAGTATATAGGTGCATTAATTAAATAAGAGATATTGTGATATCCCAACATAATCCTGTCCCTCATGGAGCAATCTTCAACTTCACCTGCAACTAACAACGCTATAAGAGGGAGCAAAAGAGGTAACATAACCAAGCAACGGTTTCTAGGAAGGTTGTAAAAGGTTAGAGGCTGACATGGCAATTTGGGAGGCCTGATGAACAAGTGATAGGTAGCGCAACATAGCGATAGAACGAAGCAACTAGCATAGCAATGATGAACGAGTCCATGAAGAAGATGAACGGGCGAAGACGAACCAAGCGTAGACGAACGAATCCTCACAATCGCAACGAAACAGGAACTAACGAGAAGGAGCACAACCGAAAAGAAGCAAACAACAAGGTAAACACACAACACATAAACATGACAAGATGCTCAACCAAGCATGATGCATGACAAAGGCTATATGATGCTACTCATGGCAAGAGATGATGCATACAAGAGCAACACATCAAAGCAAGTTTAAATGAGGCCGGAAACAACATATAACAATTCCGGTAAGTCCTCATAAGCAAATTTCGAAATTGGTCCAGATCTGAATAAACCTTATGTTCAAGTTGTTAAAAGCAAGTTAAGATGCACCAAGATGATCTACACGAAATTCTAGTCAAGTTAAATATAAAGTTCATTTAGTTCAGAGCTATATGAGCAAAACAAGTTAAACATGGCATTGATGCAAAATGCATTCAAACATCAAGTAAACACTCTCAAAACATGGATGCAACATGATAATATGAAACTACATGCAAAATCAAGCAAGTTTCATATAGAGCATGCTCAAAATGGAGCAACGGTGCAACACATACACTCCAAACAAAATATAACAACAATCTGTCCAAAACAGCAACTAGGCATCTAGAAAGCATCAAAACAATATGCTACGGAACCTCAACATCAAAACAAAAGGCATGGGCATGATGTACAAATGAAGGTTAACCAAACATGAACACTGAGCTATCTCCAGAAACCACTGGAACATGCTCAAAAGGACATGGCAAGATTGCAAATAATAACAGTTTCACAGACTTCACAGAAATTCACTGGACATGACAGAAATAACATCAGGTTGCAATGTTTAGAGCTATCAAACAACATGTTACAGCAAGCTATCATGGAAAAATAGAGCATGGCATGCTAACACAAAAAGCACTTAACAACACTTCCTTACTAAACTTATTCCCATTATCAACAAAAAACATGGTAGCATTCAAGCAAACATGGCAAGTAATATGAAAGATTCAGTCTGAAAATAACAGTACATGGCAGAAACAACGATAAGTAGGCATGTTGGTGAGATTGTAAAACTCACCATAGAGAAATACATGGCATGACAAGGTGACCAACTATAAGAAGACACATTTATGAAGCTAAGCATGGTAAGATCAAGTTCATGGGGTGCATGGATCACTAGCAAAACACATGGAAAAACTGAACTTCATGTTAACAGGCTGACAGCAACATCATTTAGCAACTTTAGAGCAAGATTACAACAAGCTACAGCTGGCTATAAATGCAAACAAGGGCATGTATGAATATAGCATAACATTTATAACAAAACATTCTTATTGAACATCTCCAGATTATGCATATAATGGATGATAGCATCAATTAAACATAACAACCTAATATAGCAGTTTTAGCCTAGCAAAACAGTAACAACAAGTACCCTACTTCACGAGCTTGATGCACTCACTATAATACTCACAAAAATACATGGATTGCAGCACTGTAAAGATGGCATGAATATTCTCCTAAAACATGTAGACACCATGCTCAAAAGATGCACACACAAAATGCAACGAAAATGACAACACAACAAGTTATAACAGTCTCAGCAGGTTAACATCATATAGCACTCTTGCAATGACGATTAGGGCATCACGATGAACTCAAACAAGCATGCCACACTGGAATGAAATGAAGAGCATCTCGCAATGAACATTTTGATATATCGTTCACGCAAAATGGAGCTATGAGCAGGAACTTATAGGAGGTCAAAAATGCTAACATAATGCATGAAAACAGGGACTTAGCAGAATTTCCAAAAAAAACAGATAAGCACAATAACACAAAAAGTCGCACGGGCGGGGTTTAGGTGGGTGGCTCACCATGGGCTTCGGCCCAGGACGGAGGGGAAGCAGGCAGGCCTGGGGGAGGCTGGAGCTGGGCCGGCGAGGCGGATCCGAGCGCGCCTGCTCGGGTTTGGCTGGAGGAGATCCAGCGGCGGCGAGCTCCCGGCGAGGAGGTCCGGCGACCGGCGGTGAAGGGCAGACGGAGGCGAGGCGACGACCGGAGCAACGGGCGGCGGGGCCGGAGGACGGCGACGGCAGGGCGCTGGCGCGGGGGCGCGGGTTGCGGCGGCTGGGCGCTCGGGCCCAAGGCGGGCTCGCGATGGGCCCCAGCGGGCCTTGCGATGGGGGTGGCGGCCAGGACAAGTGGCGCGACGGGGTTCGCTGTGTGGCGGTGGCGGACATGTACGGTGGGGCACGGACATGTCTGATGGCTGGAGGAGGAAGAAGCTAGGGTTAGGGTAGGGTTTGATCCGAAATTTCGGGGGAGGGGGTGTTTAAATAGGTAGAGGGAGCTAGGAGAGTCCAAATGAGGTGAGGTTTTCGCCCAGACGATCGTGATCGAATGACGGAGACCATTGAGGGGGGGGGGGTTAGATGGGCTAGGTGGGCTATGTGAAAGGGTGCTGGTCTGCAAGAGAAAAAGGGATTTTCGGTTAACTCGGTTAACCGTTGGGGCATTAGACGACCTCCAAATGGAACAAAATTGGACGGGCGGTCTACCGGTGATATACCAAGGCCACTCGGCAAATCTCGGTCCATTCCGAGAATGTTTTTATCCCCCTCACGAAACAAGGTCTAAGAGGGGCGATGGGTGCGTGCGAGTGTGGTCGGGCTCAGAACGGACAACGGAGAGAACCGGCAGGACACGAACGGATGCAAGTTTTTAAAAAACATGCAAATGAAATGCAGATGATGACATGGCAAAATGCAACACGCAAGAAAATGACATGGCAACTATGGCGAATAACTGGCAGACACCTGGCGCATCGGATTCGGGGCGTTACACATATCACCCAAATCAATCGTAACAATATCCTTTTCGCAATCTATCCTAGCATTAACAGTATTCAAGAAGGGTCTACCAAATATGATCTGACAAAAGCTATCTTGTGGGGAACCAAGAACAAGAAAATCAGCGGGATATTTAACTTTCCCACACAAGACTTCAACATCTCTAACAATCCCAACTGGTGAAATAGTATCTCTATTGGCAAGCTTAATTGTAACATCAATTTCTTCTATCTCAGCAGGTGCAGTATCATGCATAATTTCTTTGTATAAGGAATGAGGTATTGCACTTGCACTAGCACCCATATCACATAAGCCACGATAATAATGATCTCCTATTTTAAAAGAAATAACAGGCATGCCTACAATAGGTCTATGTTTATTCTTATTATCGGGTCTAGCAATTCTAGCAGCTTCATTACAGAAGTAAATAACATGCCCATCAATATTATCAGCCAAGAGATCTTTAACCATAGCAATACTAGATTCAACTTTAATTTGCTCAGGTGGTTTAGGTGTTCTAGTATTACTCTTATGAACCATAGTTGAAGCTTTAGCATGATCCTTTATGCTAACAGGGAAAGGTGGTTTCTCAATATAAGTAGTAGGAACAATAGGATCATTATAAGTGATAGTCTTTTCTTCAATTTTAATAGGTGCAACTACTTTTGCTTCAACGGGAGGATTATATTTAAACCACTTCTCCTTAGGAAGGTCAACATGAGTAGCAAATGATTCACAGAAAAAAGCTACTATCTCAGAGTCAAGTCCATATTTAGTGCTAAATTCACGAAAAGCATCGGTATCCATAAAAGATTTAACACAATCAAACTTAGGTGTTATACCTGACTCCTTACCTTCGTCGAGATCCCAATCTTTAGAGCTGCGTTTAATTCTTTCCAATAAATCCCATTTGAATTCAATAGTCTTCATCATAAAAGATCCAGTACAAGAAGTATCGAGCATGGAGCGATTATTGAGAGAAAGCCGAGCATAAAATTTTTGAATAATAATTTCTCTTGAGAGCTCAGGGCATGAATATAACATTGACTTATGCCTCCCCCAAGCTTGAGCGATGCTTTTTCCTTCATGAGGCCAAAAGTTATATATATATAATTACGATCACTATGAACAAGATGCATAGGATAAAACTCCTGATGAAATTCCAATTTCAATCGGTTGTAGTTCCATGATCCCATATCATCACATAGACTAAACCATGTCAATGCCTTTCCCTTCAAAGATAAAGGGAAGACCTTATTCTTGATAACATCCTTGGGCATACCTGCAAGCTTAAATAATCCACAAACTTCATCCACATAGATTAGGTGTAAATCGGGATGTAATGTTCCATCTCCTGTAAAAGGATTAGCTAGCAGTTTCTCTACCATACCCGAAGGAATTTCAAAGTAAACATTTTCAGTAAGTTCAGTAGGTTGAGGAGAAACTCTTTGCTCTACTGGTCGGGATGAAGATACCCCGAACAAGCCCCTCAAAGGATTATGTTCCATAGTAACAAGTGACAGTAAATTTCAGCACACTATATAAATTTTTCCTTACCAAGTTCCACTTACCAAAGGCGCTTCACTCCCCGGCAACGGCGCCAGAAAATAGTCTTGATGACCCACAAGTGTAGGGGATCTATCGTAGTCATTTCGATAAGTAAGAGTGTCGAACCCAACAAGGAGCAGAAGGAAATGACAAGCAGTTTTCAGTAAGGTTTTCTCTGCAAGCACTTAAATTGTCGGTAACAGATAGTTTTGTGATAGGGTAATTTATAACGGGTAACAAGTAACAAAAGTAAATAAAGTGCAGCAAGATGGCCCAATCTTTTTGTAACAAAGGACAAGCCTGGACAAATTCTTATATAGAAAAAAGCGCTCCCAAGGACACATGGGAATTATCATCAAGCTAGTTTTCATCACGCTCATATGATTTGCGTTCGTTACTTTGATAATTTGGTATGTGGGTGGACCGGTGCTTGGGTACTGCCCTTTCTTGGACAAGCATCCCACTTATGATTAACCCCTATTGCAAGCATCCGCAACTACAAAAGAAGTATTAAGGTAAACCTAACCATAGCATGAAACATATGGATCCAAATCAGCCCCTTACGAAGCAACTCATAAACTAGGGTTTAAGCTTCTGTCACTCTAGCAACCCATCATCTATTTATTACTTCCCAATGCCTTCCTCTAGGACCAAACAATGGTGTAGTGTCATGTAGTCGACGTTCACATGACACCACTAGAGGAGAGGTAACATACATCTCATCAAAATATCGAACGAATACCAAAATTCACATGACTACTTATAGCAAGACTTCTCCCATGTCCTCAGGAACAAACATAACTAATCACAAATCATACTCATGTTCATAATCAGAGGGGTATTAATATGCATTAAGGATTTGAACATATGATCTTCCACCGAATAAACCAACTAGCATCAACTAAAAGGAGTAATCAACACTTCTAGCAACTCACAGGTACCAATCTGAGGTTTTTGAGACAAAGATTGGATACAATAGATGAACTAGGGTTTGAGAGGATAAGGTGCTGGTGAAGATGTTGATGGAGATTGACCCCCTCTCGATGAGAGGATCGATGGTGATGATGATCGTGATGATTTCCCCCTCCCGGACGGATGTTTCTCCAGCAGAACAGCTCCGCCGGAGCCTTGGATTGGTTCTGCCAAGGTTCAGCCTCGTGGCGGCGATGTTTCATCACAAAGCTTTCTTATGATTTTTCTCAGGGTAAAAGACTTCATATAGCCGATGATGGGCACTGGAGGGCTGCCAGGTGGCCCACGAGGCAGGGGGCGCACCCAGGGGGTAGGGCACGCCCTCCACCCTCGTGGACGGTGGGTGGCCCCCCTCTGGTATTTTCTTCGCTCAGTATTTTTTATTAATTCCAAAAATAACTTCCGTGGAGTTTCAAAACTTTTGGAGTTGTGCAGAATAGGTCTCTAATATTTGCTCCTTTTCTAGTCCAGAATTCCAGCTGCCGGCATTCTCCCTCTTCATGTAAACCTTGTAAAATAAGAGAGAATGGGCATAAGTATTGTGACATAACGTGTAATAACAGCCCATAATGCAATAAATATCTATATCAAAGCATGATGGAAAATGGACGTATCACAGCGCAACTGAGAGATTTTACGGAAGGGTCGAGGAGATCTGGGAGCTTCACTACTCTGGACTACACAATGCGACGATGTTCCGTGTCAGATGGGCTAAGAATGTCAAAAGAGAAAACCGGTATTTCACTACCATGACTATACTTGACACTAAGAGCTCTACCATGAACGCTATCACAAAAAATGAGACATGGGTACACGCTAAGCACGTGACACAATACTTCTTCATAACCGACCCATTCAATCCTAGTCGTGTTGTCGTGAGGAGAGGCAAAAGGAATATCATTGGAATGGATGGATTCGCCAAAGAGGAAGACTATGACCAGTATGGCAACCCAATGAGGGAAGATGACGATGACGATGAAGTATATGTCAAAAGAAGAATCAATACTACATTACCTAAGAAAGATCGTACTCCATGGAAAAGGAAAAGTCACAATGAGGGGCGCAATTATTCTTCAACGAACAAGAAGGGAAATAAGCTTAATCAAAAACACAAACGTCAACGCTGAGGAACCATACGTTAACGGTCAAATGATGTAATATATCTGTTCCTCTTTTGTGTACACACTTGGCCATTATGCGTTGGTCAAATTATGTAATATATATGTTCCTATTTTGTATACATACTTAACCGTCAAATGATGCAATATATATCGCCTTAGTTATATACAATGTATCACCTTCCCTTCGTTCACTGCTCTCAGAAAAAAGGAAAAAAGAAAAGAAAATAAAAGGGAGAGAAAATAAAGGAAAATAAAATAGAAGAAACAAACAGGAAAACTGCTACAGCTACTGGCTATAGCAGTAGCGCTTTCTGCACAAAAATGTTATAGCTATCTGTAATAGCAGTAGCGCGTTCTGAATAAAAGCGCTATACTAACTCAGCTATAGCGTGTTTGTCCGGAACGCGCTACTGGTACCTCGACTTAACCCCCAAAATGCTCACTCTCTTTTCTTCTCCCCGCCTATGCTTTTCCCCCAAATCCCCACTCTCTCTTCCCCCGTGTTGTCGCCGCCGGAGCCCAGTCCTCACCGCGCCCTTGCGCCCGACCCCGGCTCTCACCCCCGACCCCGGCACTCGGCCCCGTCCTGGCACTCGCCCCCGACCCCGGCGACTCTCGGTGCCGTGCCGACTCCCCCGACCCCACCTCGCCTCGCTGTCACACCGTCTCCCCCGACCCCATCTCTCTCTGCCCACTATAAGCCCTCTCCCCTCCCCTCTTCTCTGCTATTTAGTACTAGTTAGTATGAAATAGTATGAACCCTAGGCTATTTCTAGTGTAAGAAAAAACAGAATTGATTATATAGGTTTCTTGCATTTTTTAGTTAAAGCAATTGTTGTTATTTAAATTTTATAGTGCTAGTTAGTTAATTAGAATTAGTATGAAACCTAGCACAGATTAGTTAAAGCAACTGTTTCTATTTAAATTTTTTCGCTAAAGCAATTGTTGCTATTTAAAAACAGAATTTGAAGTGGACGGATTAGTTAAAGCAACTGTTGCTATTTAAATTTTTTTAGTTAAAGCAATTTTTGCTATTAAAAAACAGGATTTGAAGTAGACAGATTAGCTAAAGCAACTGTTGCTATTTGAATTTTTGAGATAAAACAGAATTTAGGTAGGCTGAATTTAGTTTGATATATTGTGAAGAAAAATTACTTCTTGCATTTTTCTTCAAGTTCTATATTTTTCTTACTTTTGTATGCAAATTTGAAGTGGACATGTGATATGTGGACATGTGATTTGGACAAGTCATATTTGGAATTTGGACATATCATTTGGACATGTGATGAGCAGGGTAAATGAACCAAGTTGCCTATGTTTCGCCGGAATGTTGATTCATTTACGTTTCGGTGAAATTCAAGCGCACAATATGTCCACTTTTTAGCAAAGTTCATGCCGAAATTTTCCGTGAATTTTGGCATGACTTGTGCTAGAAAGTAGGCATATCGAGTGTCGGGAGTTGCTGGGAGTGGTGTTCCATAAAACATAGATCTTTTTTTATGTCATTTCTCTTTTTTTTTATAGTTTTAGAATTAAACAAGGAGAGTTAATCATAGGAAAAATGTCAAACAACGAAGAAACCGGGTCTTCTGACCAAGATGCAAACGAGATGGATTATGATGGTGAACAACAGTACCTCGACTTTTTGTCTGCTAAGCACAGTCAAGGTTTGCAGGTCGGCCTCGATGATGGTACTGACGCCGACATCAACACCGACGGCTCCGACACTGATGGCGGCACCGAGACCGACGAGGAAGGTACCGGCTGGGAAGGTACTGGCAGGGAAGATACCGGGGCTGATGCCGCTACCGAAAAGAATAAGCAGAAGAAGCAGAGGATACGGAAACCTAACAAACTCGGCATCGGACGACTGGTGATCACAAAGATGGAACCTGGCAAGTTTGAGCCATTAGAGACGGAAGAACTTCGCAAGTGGTATGGGAACCAAGTAGGATGCATCTTACAGGAATGCGCGAGCAGCAACGATGATGACTTAAGGAGTAAAGAACATTTGAGGCAGTTGCTCCTCGCGAAGTTGCACAAGAGATTCAATTCCCCGACCAGGATGATAGCATAGAGCAACCGTGGGATGATCCGAAGATGAAAAAGATTAACAATCACACCATGGGCATGTTCAGCAATGATTTGGCCTTTTGGAAAGGGAGGGTGAAACGAGCTATTGAGGCTAAGGAACCCATGTCCAAGATTCTAGAGGAAAATCCGACACTTACGGAAGAGGAGTTTAAAAAGTTCAAGGACACTTGCGCTACCAAGGCAGCCAAGGCATTGGCTGTGAAATTCAAGAGCCTCCAGCAAAGGAACACGGGAAGCATCGCCTCGAAAGTCGTGGCTACCTTGGAAAAAGGCCCATATGGGATAAGGAGGTCGCTGAACATGAAGCCACGGGTCTCCCAGACCCCTTCGCAAAGTTCACCAACCCCTTGGAGCGTGACTTCATCAGGGCCCGCTATAAGTGGGACAAGAAAAAGAAGGTTTTTTACACGGACAAGATCACAAGGAGATTGATTAGATTACTGGTGTTTATTATTTTACCACCTTACATTAATCTCCTGATCAAGTCGACTACACATTCGTAAACGGTTCATGGTCCTTCTGCAGGAGAAGCAACACCAGCTTGCAGCCGAAAGCCCTACTTCGCCAATGAGGCCCAAGTGGGACACCCCTCTCAACCGGACCTTGAACGAACTTAAGGGACTCCCTTTGGGCCAGCGGCCGTAATATGGACGTGTGCACGGCGCCGGAGATGGCGCCATGTGGAAGGTGGTTTACAACGAGGTCCGGGAGGCCAAGAAGCAAAAAAAGAAGTTTAGTTAGGTGGACATCAATGAGAAGGTGAAGCTTGCGGTCGAGAAAAAAGCAGCTAAGGATGCGCAAAAAGGAGCCGAGGAGAAACATGATTTGCTACAGTAGGAAGTAGATGCAGCTGTAAATGCCTGCAGAAATGATTTCGCTACTAACTTGGTCCTAGCTATCATCAACTGGATGAAGGAAAATCCAGACAAGACGATACATGATTTCCCCATGCCCAGTTTGGTCACGAGCAACTCCGTGAACAACACCGCCGCACCATCACCTGCTCATTCAACCAGGCCTGCTCTCGCACCCGCACCCGCACCCGCTCATAGCAGCCCGTCCTCAGTCTCTGGTGCCCTAGGCGGGCCTTTTTCTTTGGCTGAGCTCGACGCCCTCATGGTAATTACATGTCGCACCAACATATATATCTAGAATATTCCATTTTCGTTGCCTTTTGGATGTTTTATGCCGCAGACTGATACGCCTCCGTCGTATCTATAATTTTTGATTGTTCCATGCCAATATTATTCAACTTTCATATACTTTTGGTAACTTTTTATACTATTTTTGGGACTAACATATTGATCTAGTGTCCAGTGCCAGTTCCTGTTTGTTTCATGTTTTATGTTTCGCAGAAACCCCATGTCAAACGGAGTCCGAACGGGATAAAAACGGACGGAGAATATTTTTGGAATATTTGTGATATTTGGGAAGAAGAATCAACGCGAGACGGTGCCCGAGGGGGCCACGAGGCAGGGGGTGCGCCCCAGGGGGCAGGCACGCCCCTGATACTCGTGGGCACTATGTAAAGCGGTTTCTGCTCTTCTTTTGCCGCAAGAAAGCTAATTTTTGGAAAAAAAATCATGGCGAAGGTTTCAATCCAATCGGAGTTACGGATCTCCGGATATATAAGAAACGGTGAAAGGGCAGAATCCGGGACGCAGAAACAGAAAGAGACAGAGAGACATATCCAATCTCGGAGGGGCTCTTGCCCCTCCCATGCCAGGGGA
Organism: Triticum timopheevii; assembly: GCA_963921465.1. Classification (NCBI taxonomy): domain Eukaryota; kingdom Viridiplantae; phylum Streptophyta; class Magnoliopsida; order Poales; family Poaceae; genus Triticum; species Triticum timopheevii. Next base: position 494,853,134 of record OY997270.1, on the reverse strand, counting down.
GCCAAGGACCAGAGGGGAAACCCTTCTCCCATCTAGGGAGAAAGTCAAGGAAGAAGAAGAAGAAGAAGAAGAAGAAGGGGGACTCTCTCCCCCTCGCTTCCAGTGGCGCCGGAACACCGCCAAGGGCCATCATTATCACCGCGATCTACACCAAGACCTCCGTCATCTTCACTAACATCTCCATCACCTTCCCCCATCTATATTCAGAGGTCCACTCTCCCGCAACCCGTTGTACCCTCTACTTGAACATGGTGCTTTATGCTTCATATTATTATCCAATGATGTGTTGCCATCCTATGATATCTGAGTAGATCTTACTTGTACTATCGCTAATTGGTGAATTACTATGATTGGTTTAATTTGCTTGTGGTTATGTTGCTGTCCTATTGTGCCCTCCATGTCGTGCAAGCGTGATGGATTCCTGCTATAGGGTGTTGCAATACGTTCATGATTTGCTTATAGCGGGTTGCTTGAGTGACAGAAGCATAAACCCGAGTAAGGCGGTTGTTCCCACCGGTTGTGCCGGCCCCTGCCACCTCGTGGCTGCTGGGGAGGCACGGGGGGCGTGGGTGGCGTTGGAAAGTGGGTAGCAGCAGCAGGGTGAGGTTGGACGCCGCATTGCCGAAGTCCTCGTTAAGGCCGGCGGTGAGGGCGCTCAGCATGAGGTCGTCAGACACCTTACCGCCGATGTCAGGAAGCTTGTCGGCGAGCATTTTGAGCCTCATGCAGTACTCATCTATGGTGGAGTTGTCCTGGTGATAGCCGAAGAACTCCTGCTGCAAGGAAACAAGGCACTGAAGTTTGATGTCGGTGAAGAGCATGTTGATCTTGGCCCACACGTCACATGCGTCGTTGTCCTCGGCAACAACCGTGTGGATGTGTCCTTTGAGACGGTCTGTTAAAACCATCAGATGATTGTGGCCTCAATGGCGAACCACTCCGGATCGCCCCGCATGTACTCGTTGTCCACGGAACCATCGATGTGCTCGGTGAGATAGTACTCGCGGAAGATGAGGTTGAAGTAGGTCCTCCATGCGTAGTACGGCGTGCTGGAGCTGGCGAGACGGATAGGGACCCGTGCCTCAATGTTGAGGTCACAGATGGCGGCGACGGAGTGCTTGGGGCCGGTGAAGGGGTTCGACGTGCCGGTCAAGGAGGAGCCCGAGGAAGACATGGCGGCGCGGGTAGGGTTAGGTTTTTTTGTGGGGAGATGCAGAGGAGGACATCAGTGGCAGGGAGTTGCGGCGGTTGTGGAAGAGGGGTGCGACTACGGGGAGGAAGGGGAAGCGGCGACACGTTGCACGGTGGGAGGCAGCGGGCGGCGGCACGATGAAGGAGCCGCGGCGGCTGCAGGTGGTGCGCGGGGCGGGCGGAGGCGGCGAGGGAGGGGCGCGGAGGCGGCTGGGTGCAGCGGTTGTGGGGTGCGGCAGCGGCGCGAGGAGGCGCAGCGGCAGCGGTAGGGGCGGCGACCCTAGGGTAGGAACGAAAAGGATGCTACCATGTACACGGAGAGTTTGCAATACAATAGTTGTTGTATTGATGGGGTGCTGGTGCACGTATATATAATTACTGGGTAGGCCTCTACCTCAACTATACAAGACTAGGAGGTTGGCCACGACTCCAATATACATGCAACACAATACATACTCAACACTCCTGACTTGGACCAGCGTGGCTGGATTGATTCACGTATGCGAGAAGAGCTAACGAACGGTTCGATCGGTCTACTTCGACGCTCGGCGGAATGTACCGACTCGTAAGCATCTCCAATAGACGCGCGGTGGGTGATGCGTTAACAATCTTTTATATCGTCGAAATAAGGTTTTCATGCGCGGGAGAGGATGATCGGCCGACGCTTGTATTTTTTTAAACAACACATACAGGAAAATATGAAACAACACATAGTTTAAATTTCATAACATAATTCCGCAAACCACAAGCCAGTTCATATGATGCTAAATAAAAATAGAAAAAATGATGAACAAAACTACTCCTCGTCCTCCTTAGTGGTGTTGTCCGACGACATAAATGCGTCGAGCCACCGAGGATCTTCCTCGTCCCATGTTGACGCAGCTCCCAGCTCAATCTGGGCTTCCGCCTGCTCCTTCCGCGCACGTTTGTCTGCCCGACGCATGGCTCGCTTCACCCTCCTCTGCGCCCAACATTGTTCTCGACGGCGACATCCTGCGAGAAGCGCTCGCGCCACCCCGCCATGGCGTGCTCGTCCGCCACGGTGATGAGGAGGAGGGTGCGTGCTCGTCCGCCGCAACGATGAGGAGGCGGCGCTCCAGCTTCCGCAGGACGCGCTGATCCTCGTCACTGATTGCCCGCGGGGGAGGCGCGAGATCCTACGCCTACTCACGCGTCCGAACATCTGCGACCGAGGCTTCCTGAGGGGCATTGCTTCCACGTCGTACGCGTGGGCGGTCTCAAACATGTCGAGCCCAAGGCATGTATCGCCGGAGTGGATCTCCATGTAATACACGCCGGAGGGGCAGAGGCGGGCGCTGCGGTAGCCCGAGCTATTCCGGGAGAGCGACGACATGGCGGTTCGCCGGAAGAGGCGAGGAGAAGGCTCAGCGGCGACAGAGTGCTAGAAGTGGGGGGGGGGGGAGAAGGCGCGTCGGCAGCGGGACGCCGGAAGAGGCAAGGAAGATGGTGCAGCGGTAGGTAAAGGGTGGCGGTTGACTGGCGCCCGCCCGTGGCTTTTAACCAGCACGCTAGGCGACGCGCATGATGCCGCTTTTTCCCACACACGTCCTCTTTTTTCGCGTGCCTGCTGAAAAACGCTAGACTTTCGCGCCCCTTTCGGAGCGCATCAAATGGCCTCTTGTGCATCAAATTAACGGTTTATCTAGGGCGCGGCTTATTCCGCGCGCCTGTTGGAGACGTACTAGGCCAACTCTAGCGTGCGACCCCATCCCATCCGGGTGCGTCCGTTTGGGGTATAACGGCCCAACGCACGGCCCCAAACGGACAAATGTTCAGATTTCATCTGTTTTCGACTCATTCCCAGGCCAAACTTGCGCCGAGTTTGGGGTGAAACGGACATCACGTGGATGGGCTGGACGCACGCCCTTGTCCTTTCCATGGCCCGCCTGTCAGGGACACTAGCACTCCATTCGCCTCCACCCGCTCTCACCCATCCCACCCCACCGCCGGCGCCGCCACTATTCTCCGTCCGCCTCCTCATTGCTCACCCCCCTCCTCCGCCTTCCATACCAAACCACGTCTCGACATGGCCGCCACCACACCCACGCTTTCGTAGGAGTTTTGGCTGTCGCTTGGAGGAGATTTGGCCGTCGCCGTCGTAGCCGGTGGCAAAGGGGATACGACCACCGGTGACCGATATGGACCACCACAGCTTCCGTCAGGTACTCCAGAGCGGCCAGTAGCCGGCCGCCAACAACCCCTGCTGCATCGAGGTGATCATCGCGGCCTCTTTACCACCACGACCCAAGGTGTTTGACACTTTGCCCACAAAGGTATGGACAGTGGAGATGAATTTTTTTCCACCACTTCATTTGTTCATCGGACGATTCGTCCTCGGCTGATGAAGATCTTGTGGTGGCTGCACTGGTCGTTCACGACCACATTGAATGGCAGCTTCATCGGTATAGGGGTCAGTCCCTGGCCGTGCTCCCAACCTGAACCACAACAGATAGAGAGGGGCCACACCCTGCTCTATGCTGATTACTTTGCGAACACCCCGCTCTTCAAGCCGGGTAAATTCCGACCCGTTTTTGTATGACAAGGCATCTGTTCAATCGTATCCGAGAGGGAGTGGTTGCTCATGACACATACTTCGAGTACAAGACGGATGCCCTTAGCAAGCTTGGATTCTCCTCTTACCAGAAATGCACCGCGGCCATCCGCATGTTTGCATATGGAATTCCAGGCGATCTAGTGGATGAGTATATGCGTATGAGTGAGTCGACATGTCTGCTGTCACAACTTCTGCAAGGCCATGGGGGCACTGTTTGGCCATGAGTACTTGAGGCAGCCAAATGCCGCTGATACAGAAAGATTGTTGGCGACCAATGCAGTTAGAGGCTTTACAGGCATGCTTGGCAACATAGATTGTATGCACTGGGGGTGGAAGAACTGTCCATTTGCTTGGCAGGGCGAGAACAAGGGGCATGTTAAAGCGTGCACTGTCTTATTAGAAGCGGTGGCTTCACAAGATCTTTGGATATGGCATTCTTTCTTCGGCATGGCAGGTTCTCACAATGATATCAACGTGATGCAGTGTTCTCCAGTCTTCGCCAGGCTTGCAGAAGGCCACTCCCCACCTGTCAACTTTAAGATCAGCGGCCACCAGTACAACAAGGGATACTACCTAGCTGATGGTATATATCCTCAATGGTCAACTTTTGTGAAGACAATCTTGAACCCCCAAGGTGAGAAGAGAAAGAGATTTGCCCAAATGCAAGAGAGTGCTAGAAAGGATGTGGAATATGCTTTTGGTGTGCTTTAATTCTGATGGGGTATCGTTCTAAACCCTGCACTAACATGGGATGAAAGGAAGCTTTGGGTGGTGATGACTGCTTGTGTGATCATGCACAACATGATCGTCCAGGACGAGGGTGATAACAACATCTTCGACCAAAGATTTTGTTTTTTCAAGGTGAAAATGTTGAGCCCTTGCACCAAGAAACATCCACGTTTGAACAGTTTGCCCAATTTCATCGTGAACTGCATGATTGGCACACTCATTTGGATCTTCAAAATGACTTGGTTGAGCACATGTGGACTCACATTGGCTACCAATAGATGTATTGGTTCATTATGTTCATTCAAGACAATTTTGATTTGGTTGTATAACTATTTTATTATAGACAATTTTGATTGGGTTGTAAAACTATTTTTATTTTCAGACAATTAATATTTGGACGTGCAAACTAGTTTTGTACATTGAAATATGAATATATGGGCATTTTTGCCCGTGGCGGACAGGATGGGGCCAAAGGATGCGTCCGCCCGTTGGCTCGCACGGCCACCGCATCTCAAGATAGGCTCGAATACGACCCCATTAACCTACCCAAACGGACAGAATCCGACTAAACAGACGTTCATTTGGGGGCGTGCGCTGCTGTTGCCTTACTCTGCGATGGAAGAAACAAAAATGCTTGCATGCATCTGCTAGTAAAGGCCTAATAACCCACGCTGCAGCTAGGTCTAATAATGCACGAATGTGCTAGTACATCATGGCAGTTATCCTGCTAACCCTCAAACATAAAGGCCAACTAACCGATCAACTAGTGTACGCACAATATGAGCCTGTGTATTTCTTCTTCTTTTTTTAGAACTGAGAGTAGCTTAGTTGGCAAGGCGCGGAAGTTTGCAGCAAGTCCATCAGAGTTCAAGTCTGGGCTTAAGCGTTTGGTGCTCATGAAGTTTTCTTTTATAAAAAAATGCCAACAGGCTAGTCTAGCCCGGGTTGGTCTCGTTTTTATTTATTTCTCTTCTCTTAATGGAATGGGCCTTTTATTCCTAAAAGACATGCGTCTATAATCTGCATTTAAATTCATTGAAGATCCAAAATAAACTATGTGAACGGAATCAATACAACAAAAACTCATCGAACACTCCTGAAACATCTCTTCTACATTTCCGACAACAACAAAAAAACCATTAATTGAGAATCGCAGCCTACAACAACACTAGAAGGGACGACTCCGCGGCGACCCGGCGTCGATAAGTAGTGGACAATCCTATACGCACGTCACTGGTCATCTCGGCTAGGGGTAAGAGGAACCGAAGTTATTAGCAGTGGGCAATCCTACACGCACGCCACTGATCATAGCATATTTTGAATCTTCGATGGTTTTAAGTGCAGGTTATACACGCACGTATTTTAAAAATAGAAAGGCTTGTATTGTGCTTGCAGTGGTTGATCGATTGTTTCGCTTAGCGATGCATGCATGGCAAAGCTAGCTGCCCACGAGGCCAAAACATACTAGCACATCCATGCATCACGTCTTTGCTGCAGCTAAGGTGCGCGTGCACGTCTCGGCCGGGTCGGGAACCTATTCATACCTAAGCACACGTACGCTGGTCGGCATGGACACGTATATATCTGAATACCCGATCGATGCGTGTCCTACACTGCGTGGTTGGTCATGTCCCCTTGATGAAATCACCACGGCAAGCTAGTCCAAGTCAGGAGGTTCACGGCAAGCTGCGGCCATACGAGCATGTGATACTGATTGAGAACAAATCAATTAAGGTGCCTGCTTGTGTGCTTCCGTGATAGCCTTGCTTGCAGCGAAGCATAGTGCGTTTGGGGCGCCATGCGGTTGACTATCGCGCCCTCATCTGGGGCGTGGTGCGACTAAGGCCGCTATGACGTGGCATTTAGCTCTGACCCCATGGCGCCTTTGACCAGGGCGTCATGATGGCGCCCCAGGCCAGGGCGTCAATGCCAGTGGGCCATTTTGTGAAATTATTTTAAATTGGGTTCATTTTATGTTAAACTTTATAAAAATGGTCAGTTTTGTCGTTTTGCATGCCAGTGGGTCTGGTATGCTCCTGCTGTCGCGTCCGGTTGGTTACCATCGTTAACGGTGGAGGTTGGGCCCTCCCGCGTGCCGACGATGTTGTTGTCCCGAGTCCCGGCTCCTCTTCTTCGTTGAGCAGGCCCCTTTCGCGGTGCCGTGGTGAGACGGCGCGGAAGCTTAAGACCGTTTTGGCGCAGAGTGATGGTTTGTTTGGTGGTGTGCTAGAGCGCCCGAAGTGAAGGTTGGGATAGGGAGAAATCCCTGTCGGCTGAGCCGACACCGACACGGTGGTGCCGTAGGGTGCCGCCGGACCTTCCTTGAGGGCGTCGGGGGTACCCTTTCTCTCTCCTCGTCGCGTATCGGGGAAACCCTTGGCAGCAGCGTCGTCATCGTCGCATCCCTTCTTGGAGGTGTTGATTGGTACCGGCGCTTCGGAGTATAGGAGTTTAGTGGAGGATCCCCGATGGGCGCGGTGGTCGCGAAGCTTCTTCATTTTTGTTGATCCGCCGGTGTCGGCATTTGTTTCTTTTCTTTTTCTCTTTCGTTTCTTTTGGGCGTGCTTGTGCTGCTTACGCCACAGCACCTATCTGGTTGTATCAGTGATGTTTGCTTTGTAATACAAAGTGGGGGGAAACCCTATTTCGTCAGACGTGCGAACTATGCTTGCGACAGAGAGCAAGGTGGGTGGTGGGAGCTGACGTCCAGTACCTGCCCCAACCGATGTGGTGTTACTAGCAAAAGGGTCCGTTCGTTGCAACGAGAGACAAAAATTCATAATCTCCAACGGCCATGATCACATTTTGCTACATCACGGAAATACACTATCGCTCTCAACTTTGTGAAATCTTGAAGAAGAAAAATTAAACTCCTAAACATATTTGAAATCATGAATATTTTTTAAATTTTGAACGCTTTTACAAATTTTTGAACTTTTTTTAAATCATGAAATTTTCATATTATATGCAAAAAACTTTTAACAATTTTCATACATCGGCAAACATTTCTAGAATCGACAAACATTGTTTTAAAATTTTGTATAATAATTTTTGAAATTCACAAACATTTTTTTTGATTTAACAAGCATTTTTTGAAATGCATGATCATTTTTTGAATCAGCGAACATTTTACGAATCATTAAATTATTTTGTAAGTCACGAACAATTTTTGAAATTTTAGGATATTTTTCAATTCATGAACATTTTTGAATTGGCGAAATTTTGTTCAATTTCACTAACATTCTTTAATACACGAATTGAATAAAAAAGCATGAACATGTTTTGATTTCCCGAACATTTGTTTTCAAAATTTTGAATATTTTCTGAATAAGCAAGCATTTTGTATAAAATCACGAACATGTTTTGAATCCACAATCATTATATGATTTATTACACATTTTATTTCAAAATTCTCATTTTTATAATTTTCGGAACTTTTTGAGGTCCCAATATATTTAAAGTAGAAAAAACAAAAACAAAAAGGGAAAACGAAAAATAATAAACAAAATTTTATAAAATAGGCAGTCCGGACATGGGCCAGCCCAAACGGTCGGGCTGTGTATTCTCCCCGCGCGCAGAGCGCAGTATAGGAGGTTGCTACAGCATGGGCCAGCCTAGGCTAGGATTCTCTTGTGTGAAACGTTTTCTATCACTTATAGCTTGCATCGATGGGTAATATTTTGCAACTTTGGAGGCAATTTCAGTGACGTACCGCAAGAAGCAATAGCCCCTTTTTAGGTACTAGCAAAAGAGCCCATGCGTTGCAACGGGGTAACAAAATTATGTATTCGCCACTTATCACAATTGCTCCGTCTCGTCATTGTCATCAACCCATTCGTCCTTTCGCCTTTTGCAAGTCTCTTTTGGACATTTTCCAAGTTTTATTATGCAGCAAATGCCAGTTAGAAAGGAGAGGGGGAGGTCAAGGCCTACTCTGAGTGCCATCTTAATAACCAGAGCCTCGAATTTTTTTACTTTCCTTGTCAGCAAAATTAATGATATTGATATGCTTGTATCTGGGTTATATACCCAAACCAGTGTATCTAAGTTAGGATCATCCTCTAATAATTGTGCATGTGCTTTTACAAATACACAAAATTCCAAACAATTATCGATGTCAACAACATAAATCACTCACTTGAAATCAAGGATTATGAGTTTGACAATAATCATCACCTAAATGCACCTCGTGGAGCTAGTGTCCACATCCTTTGGTAGTAATCATTATGGCTAGAATAGAAGGCTCTGATGTTGCATCGAATATATTTGGGTGGGATCATGCACATGTAAAATTTTGATACCATCAATGGTGAAGCGTAAGAAAGATGTAGGTTATCAAAAAATATATTCACCTTGAAAATAGTACTCCCTTTATAAAGAAATATAAAAGCGTCTAGATTCTTTACGGAGGGAATATAGCTTTGGCGGCATCTGTTACTGCAGGTGCTATTGCGGTTGACCGTCAGTTGGTCAGCAGGCAAAGACACGCACATCAACTTGAGCTCTGAGTTGTCGAAGATACATCGAGAGACCGATTCAACGGGGATGATTGTGCCGGTCTCCGACCGAGAGAACTGCTTCTCCTGTGAGCTCCCACTCGAGGGAAGCGAGGCATGCAGAGCTAGCCTAGTTCCCAACACCTGCGAGCTCCTCATCTCATTGTAAACTTGAGCAGTTTTTGTCCCGGTCTCTCCATGGAGTGCATATACTCCCTCCGGTCCTTTTTACTCTGCATATTAGGTTTCTCTGAAGTCAATCTCATCCAACTTTGACCAAGTTTATATAAAAAATTATTGACATGTACAAAACAACACCAATATCATTAGATTCATCTCCGAATATATTTTCATATTATATTTATTAGATATTATAGATGCTAATAATTTCTAATATAAATTTGATCAAACTTAGCTAAGTTTGACTTTCGGCAAACCAATGTGCAGAGTAAAAAGGACCGGAGGGAGTACATATAAACGGTATAATCAATCACCAGATGACCAACTCCCCTATGTTAATATGTGCGTACGATGTGATCATCCAAGGACCTTTATACCATCGATTGATTGATGGAAGTAGCGGCTGATGCGATTAATATAGTGGTACTAACGTACCTGACCGGAAGCACGATGCTACGCTGCCGCATCCGAGTTGAGGCCAGAGTATCATCGGCAGGTACGGCCGCGTTTGCGTTAGACATGGCTGCGAAGGATGTGGGAGCCGTTGACTGCCAGCCTTATTGCGGCGAAGGTCGATTCGTTGATGTGGTGAGGTGCTGGAGTGGGTCGGCGGCGTCCCCGGCGTGCGGGTTGATGGCACCACGCAACGAAGTGAGGAGTTGCATGGCGTCTAGATCGATGCGTCCGCGCACAAGGGCCGCCGCTGAAGGCGGCGACAACTTTGTTGAGGCGAGCCTATTTTGTTGGTTTTGATATTTTTATACATGTATATATCTAGAGTCCTATATCCAATCAAAATAAGAGTTCTATGTTCAATAGGCACAGATGGAATATCGGAGGAAGATGAGCGAAAAACACTGTGCATATCGTTTGTACCTGACTCGGATGAATGCGGCCTAAAAAATTAATCTAACGAAAGTATTTTTCAGGTACTTATGTATGTATATTTAACATCAATATACATTTTTCTTGCTGAGGCGAGTCTATTTTCTGCATAAGCGTATTGGTTTCGATATTTTTATACATGTATATATCTAGAGTCCTAAATCCAATCAAAATAAGAGTTCTATTTTCAACGGACTCAGACGGAATAACGGGGGAATATGAGCAAAAAAGCTGCGCCTATAGTTTGTGCCTGACTAAGACGAATGCGACCAAAAAAATTAGGCTAACGAAAGTATTTTTCAGGTACTTATGTATGTATACGTAAAATCTATACACATTTTTCTCAGAATTTGTTCATATATAACATGTTATATTTTGAGTTAGAGTTTGAAATATCAATATTTTGAAGCATTTTAATCTGTCAGAAAAAGGAAAGGTTATAAAGGAAAAGGAAAAACAATGAGACCACCTGGTCTCGAACCCTCGTTGTGCCTGACTCGGATGAATGCGACCAAAAAAGTTAGGCTAACAAAAGTATTTTTCAGGTACTTATGTACGTATATTAAACATCAATACACATTTTTCTTGCTGAAGCGACCCTGTTTTTTGTAGAAGCGTGTTGGTTTTGATATTTTTATACATGTATATATCTAGAGTCCTATATCCAAACTCAGATGGAATATCGGGGGAAGATGAGCAAAAAAATCTGTGCGGATCGTTTGTGCCTGACTCAGGCAAATGCGACCAAAAAAAAAGGCTAACGAAAGTATTTTTCAGGTAATTATGTATGTTTATTAAAATATATACACATTTTTCTCAGGATTTGTTCATATATAACATGTTATATTTTGAGTTAGAGTTTGAAATATCAATATTTTGAAGCATTTTAATCTGTCAGAAAAAGGAAATGTTAAACAGGGAAAGGAAAAAAGTGAGACCACCTGGGCTCAAACCCAAGTCTCCAAGATAGATGTTTTGAGGCTCTAGCCAATGTACTATTTACTTGAGTACTTGTGAAATATTGGGAGATCCCTCATAAATAAACCGAAGGCCACTCCGTGGCTTGTGAAGAAAAAAAATCGTTTTTCCTGACTTATGTGTGGCATAGTGGGTAATTTGTGGCAACTTTAGCGAAAGTACCTTTCTACACCCAGGAGCAAATGCTCCTGGTAGGAACAGTAAAATCAAAAAAATAAAAATAAATTCAAAAAAAATCTGAAATTATTTAGTGACATACATTCACAAATGTTTGTTGTGCATGCAAAACTTTATCGTGAAATCACATTGGTGGAAGGCATGCCAAGAAAAAACAAAATCAAAGCTCAAAAATACTTACTGAAGACAACAAAGTAGATTGTCTTGCAACATCAGCTTCTCCACCTTTGTTAGCCCGTCATGTTCCGAAGTTTAGCCCGTGCTACTTTGTTAGCTACTGACCTTATGTTCCCAATGCGTCTCATTTCTACTAGAGTACCGGTGCCACCAACATCCTCCACTCCACGAAGTTAAGTAAGGCGTCGTCTTTACATGCAACCAAGTAGTAGTAACAGCTATATAGCCGAGATGACCAATTTTTAAATTATAATTTCATGTGCTGAACTTCAGAAGTATACCATCACGCGACTATAATATTGTATTGTACTCTGTATTAATAAAATGACTTTGGCCCGGCCATGGAGCGGGGTGGCCGCCCCAAACCAAGGGGGGTTCAGCAGCAGATGTGTGTGTGCTGTCTACTGGGACAGGGCCAAAGCACGCAGGAACGCATGATGAGGTACCAACGGGTTAATTAGATCGAACATTTGCCTGAGAGAAAAAAAGGAAGATATGTTAGCCTAGGCCGGAAGGCCCTCCAGATTAATCACAAACTATGTGTTCATGGCTAGCTTAGCTGCAATCAATCAACTAATTGCATACTACATAGATGCCTCTTTAAACTAATTGCATATGATCATCTCACAAGATTAGTGGAACATCCTGACTAATCTTTTTATGTGACTATGTTTAGAAATTGAAGTGACTATTCGAGCTAAATTCAATTAAAACCGTACTCTAAATTTAAGAATTTTGACCGTGTGGTGTCATCTTTGGCGCGCGCCCGGGAAAGACGGTACCACTTGCCGCTTGGTTGACCCTCTCGCCGTCAACGTTATTGGTACTTAAAATGTAAATGCTATCTTGAAAAAACAGAGCTTTGAAGCTGAAACATGTACTAAATTTCCCATTTTACTCCAAGAACCAATGTGTTCTGTTCTGTCTGCCTATTTATCGTAAAATCAAATTTTATTTCAGACAAGAAGGTCCTAAGAATCAACTTTTAATCACTCTTGGTTGCTCTATGTATACTTGTTGCACAGGAACTGAGACCGCCGAGCCCCTTTTGAATCTTGTCCGATGCTTCCAGATTCAGTTGGATGCCACGGCTGGCAATACTTGCTGCTAGTGACGTGTTCCTTTTCTGTCCTAGGATGAGGACAACTGCCAGATGAACAATCAGCTCATCTATTTCTCTTGTGTGTTTGTCACCCTGCGATTATTTTTTGTTTTTTGTTTCTTGTTTTCACGGAAAACCCTGTGATTCATGTGCAGTCTTTTTAGAAGTTCCAGTTCCAATACATACATGCCAGAATATGCTAGGTTGTCAACTAGAGAACAAGTGATCCGATGTCGTATCCTGAGTTTAACAAAAGCAGTGTTGCTGGTATCATAATTTTCAGACTTTGCCTGAAGGGCTGTGATGCAGAGAGGTGTCGCTTCATGTTCTCTTACTTGTACAGCACAAAGCCATTGTTTTTATTGTTCCGATTAAGTTTGTACCTGAATTTGTGAAAGCCTACTCTAATGAACGGCCGTGTACATGGTCGAAGGGATGGGATCGCAACAATAGATAACAGATAGGGTTATGTGCGAGGAGATACTGAGTGTGTTTGCTAGAGTGGCCACCGCCTCCAATATATAGGCCGCCGGGTAGGGAGTCGTGTGCGTGAGCTTAGTCCCACAACCGAGTGGGCAAACTACCCACGGTCCAACATATAGGACAGTGGCACTTTCATTAACCACCCATAATTAATCTTAAATTAATTAACGGTTCATAACTGGCAAATATAAAGTGCAAGCATGACATAGGTCTGAGACCGTCTCGTTCGCGCGCGCGGAGGCGTGGCTTGGCTGACGACAAAGGAGGAGCACACGTGTACCATTTATTTTCTCAAGCTGCAATAGCATGTAAAAGAAAATCCCAATATGAACAGGTCCTAACTCTCTTTCACTAGGGGTATGGTAACTTTTCATCATGTCATGGCACTCCATGCATGTGTGCACCCTAGAGATTAATCTCAAATTATTGTTTACACGGGCCAAGATCCATCAATAACTACGAAAAAGGGTTCCCTGCTTTGTATGACAAAGCAACCAACCAATACAGCCAACGATAGGTGCTGAGGCGAAAGCAGCACAGTCACGCCCAAAAGAAATGAAAGAGAAAAAACAAAAGAAACAAATGCTGACAACGGTGGATCGATAAAAAACGAAGAAGCCTCGCGACCACTGCGCCCACTGGAGATCTCCCACCAAGCTACTAGATTCCGAAGCACCGGTACCAATCAACACCTCCAAGAAGGGATGCGACGATGACGACGCTGCTGCCAAGGGTTTATCCCCCGACGCCCTCCAGGAAGGTCCGACGGCGCCCTCAGGCGCCGCCGTGTCGGTGTCGGCCAAGCCAACAGGGATTTCTCCCGATCCCAGCCTTCACCTCGAGCGCTCCGGAGCCGGCCATCTAACAGACCACCACCCTGCGCCAACACGGTCATGAAGCTTCCCACGCCGTCTCATTACAGCACCATGAAGTGAGGTCTGCACACGAAGAAGGGTAGCCAGGACTAGAGGCAGCAGCTCCATTGGCATGCGGGAGGCTCAACATAATTCAACACTTACGTACTCTACTTTTTTTTACAGAAAAGGCATACGCCCGACTTTATAAATAAAGCCACCAGGCAGAGTCACACCACAATCATCCGATCAGCGCAGTAACAAAGCAACAGTTAACAAGTACGAATACATGGCAACCCAGCCAACCATGGCACGCAGGCCAGCATCGAAACCAAAAGAACAGGAGACTAAGCCATCCTCCTGAATCGCCGCAACAGGGAAATAGCCGTATACCGCATCTTAGATAACATGTCGTCGAAAGCCTCTAGGTCCGCCTCCTTAGTCAATAATCTCCACTGCTGCAAGAGGACATTGGCTTTAAATAAGCAGCTCACAGGGTTAGCCAGAAAGATATGCTCAATAGTGAACTTGTTCCTAGTAGTACACAGCGACCAACAGATCGCTGCCCAACCAACCACTACTAGGAAAAACCTTATACACAGAACTTTAGCAGTAGCGTCAGTCAAAAAAGCATGCTGGTGCTAAGTAGCAGTAGCGCGCCTGAGGAAACCGCGCTGCAGATAAAGATCTAGCAGTAGCGCGTCTGTCTGTAAACACGTTACTACTAAAATTCTCACGGCTTAGCCGATAGGCTACACATAGTAGTAGCGAGCTATGACGAACCGCGCTACCGCTACTTTATTTGTAGCAGCGCGTTTTAATACAAACTCGCTACTGCTAAAGGTTATAAATTTAAATGGAAAGAAAATAGAAAGGTAATTGAAAAATGAAAGAAATAGAATAAGGTGAAAGGAAAAAAAATAAAATGTGAAGAAAATTAAATGAAAAAGGCGAAAAGAGAAAGGAGTAGCAGTAGCGTGTATCACAGAACGCGCTGTAGCTAAGATAGCAGCAACGCTTTTCCGGGAACGCGCTACTGCTACTTCTGACTTAACCATGGGGTTCGTCATTCCCCACGCGGCCACTTCCCCCAAATCCAACTCTCTCCACTCTCGCCGCCGCCGTCGCCCGTCGGCCGCCGCGCGCTCTCCGCACCCTCTACGCCGCCCCGACCCCAGATTCAACGCCGCCCCCACCCCCGACCTCAACGCCGCCCCCGACCCCGACTTCGACGCCGGCTGCCATCCGCCGCGCGCCTGAGCCCCGACCCTGACCTCGACGCCACCCTGCCTCTCCCTCATCGCAGGCACCCGAGGTGAGCACGCCCGCTCCTCCCTCTCCCCTACCTCTGCCTAGGGTTTCTTTATATTTTAGTTGCATCAAATTAGTCAGGGTTCATGTAAGAGTGGAAACAAATCGGATGCGGATGCGGCTCAAATGAGTTAGGGTTCATGTAAGGGTGAAAACGAATCAAATTTCTAAGATGAATAATACAACGAGTAAAATTTGACCACTTATTTCACTTTATAGTTGGATAATTGAAACATCGGCTACCACTTTCCACCCCTATAGGTTCATCAAATTAGATGGTAATTAGGGAAGTAGTTCCTAGGTACTAATTAGGTACTAGAATATTTTTATTTGTAGTAAGTTTATTTTTAGTAAGAACTAGTTTAATTAATAGAACTAGTTAGTAAGAACTTGTTGCTATTTTTTAGTTAAAGCAATTTTTCCCGCCTCGGCGTGGACGATGCCTATCCCGCATCGTCGTCGTCGAGTCGGTGGAGGACGACACCTGCTTGACCAGATCGGCCATGTCCGGGACTGGGCTCCGCCGGGGTGATACTGGGAGGCGCTACCAGGGGCGCAGGTTGGTGAGGAGCCAGCCTGTCGTTGACCCGAACCTTCTTTGGTGGCGGTCGCGTGGGCCAGTGATGATCCAGAGGCTCGAGGACTCTGCGGAGGTGGTGCGTCACCGTGTCAGTGAGGAGGACGCGCACGTCCGTCGCTACTTGTTTGCGTTGGAGCACATGTCGTTCTTTAATACCTGGCAGGTTCTCCGGGGATCTCACTGGAGCTATGATCCCGTGATGGTTCCTTTTCTGTGGGTGTCCACCGCCCGCGCCGATACCCGTCGTGTGCTAGGGTTTTAGTTGTATTAGTGATGTTATATGTATGACACTATTCGTGATGTATTAGTGATAATATTCGACGATGTACGAACACATGAGATGATTTACTTTTGCTTATTGAATGCATGCTAATTTGAGTCCTATAAGATATTTTGAAATGTATATCTTGTGTTGCTCAATATCCAAGTGGCCGGTCACGTTTGCAGGTTACACCTTCGAGTGGCCTATGTTTTGCCGGAGTGTTGATTCATTTCCGTTCCGACAAATTTCAGACGCTTGATATGTCCTATTTTAGCAAAGGTCATGTCGGATTTTTCCGTGAATTTTGGCATGACTTGTGCCAGAATATGTAGGAAATATCGAGTGCCCCGGATTTGTGTGTTGAGTATCCTGGTAGTTGTCTTCGATCGATTTTCAATTAATGTTTTAACTATGAACATAGGAAATGTCTAACGACGAAAAGGATTTCGGTATTTGCAAATACTGCGAAGACGAGCGCGGCCTGTGCGACGGAATCTTCCTAGATGATGATAGGCGCTTCAGCATCAAGCTGGACGAGAACTTCGAAGTGGATACAGTAAGTCACAACGACAAGTCTTTTTTCGTAATTAAGCATGATATCTGCTTCATTTGCTTCAACTTATATTTTTTTACTATTCTACTAGCGTATCCCCTGCCATGCAAGAGTTTTTGTATTGGATAAGATAGGTTTCAGTCATAGTGCGGAGGAAAAGAAAGTTTACTTGAAGACCGAGCATGGTTATATTTTCCATGCAAAATTATACAATTCAGATGACTACACCTATTTTGGATGCAAAACATGGCGAGCACTATGCAAGACTTATGCATTTGAGCCTGATATATTTATCACCTTTAATATTCGTCCGGAAGATGATATTGAAGGTAATACCGACATCTGGGTCGATGTGCAGACGCCTCCAGTTATACCATTATGTAAGTTTCTCAACCATATTTATGTCTTTGATATTGTTTATTCAAAAATAGTTGACAACTAATTTGTATTGTCAGCTTATTTCGGTGCAAGCAAACATGTCCAGCGCTTGGTAGACAGGACCATATACTGTCCTGGGGCTGAACTCAACTGCGAGGAGCTCAGTCATTATGTTTCATGGCTTGAGGATCTTGATACTGTCAAGTCAAATTTTCTTCCTGCATTTAGAAATGTTAGTACGGAAAATGTGCGACCAATAGTGTTCGTAATGAACTATGGTCACATCTATTTAGGAAGGATGCTAAGATTTTTACTATTTGTCCTCAGTGCATCTTTTCCATACATTACTTTTGAAGCTAAACTTCATTGCTAAGTATGTTACCATACGATGTTCTTCAGCAGGGACTCCCGATGAATGTTGTGCCTTATGGGATCGAGACTAAAGGTACCATGAGTATTATCAGCTTACGGTCAAGATATCCTACAGATTACTTTAGTGCATTCAAGATTAGCAACGGATGCTTAATAGTGCAAGACTGGACCAAATATGTGATGAGGGAGCGCAGAGAGGTAGTAGGGGGCAACAAACAGATGCGCTACCCATGATTAGGAGACAGGTTCATCTGCATGCTCCAGCTTGATCAAGGAGGAGAGCTATACATGTTTTATGTTATTTTACCTAAGAGAGAGCAGCAGGAGTGATTAGCTAGCTAGAAATGAGTTTGAGGATGATGATGTGCTACACTATTACTATGATGATAAAATAACTAGTGTTGGTGGTAATGACTATGATGATTATTATTAGCTAGTGTTAGCGGTGATTAAATAAATACTGTTGGTGGTAATGACTATGATGATGATGAAATAGCTTGTGCTGGTGGATTAGATTCAAGTGGAGGCAACATGTGGTGCACATCGAAAGTACTACTAGTCCAAACTAGATCAAGTTTGGAATAGTAGTATACTTTTGACATGCACCACATATTGCCTCCACTTAAAACCAATCCACCTTCATTTGACACACTGTTATGGACATAATGATGTAGACCTCATAACTAGTATTGTACCAATATTTGTACAATGGCGCATAAATACACTAAAAATAAAAAAATAAAAAAAAGAATACTAGTAGTGATGGACAGAAAACACGCTGCAAGTAGTTACCTTAGCAGTAGCGTGGTACTGAACAAACGCTGCAGCTATTTGTACTAGCAGTAGCGCGTGCGGGCACGCATTACTGCTAAGTAATAGCTCTAGAGCCTTATTAGTAGCGCGCCTACCCGCGCTACTAGTGAGCACAAAACCAGCGCTACTGCTAGGGTTTTCCCTAGTAGTGAACCCAGAAGACCCTCTTAGTCCGACCGGAGAAAGCATTAACACAACGCCGCAAGTCCATGAAGGATGAGGGGTTCCAATTAACGTGAAGCCAATGTCAAATACAACTCCATAGAAATTTGGCCAACGAGCAGTGAAAGAATATATGCTCGGTGTTTTCAATGGCCCCACATAAGGCGCATCTCTCAGAGCACGGGCCGTTCCTCTTCCTAATTTGGTCAGCCGCAGGTAGTTTTCGACGAAAAGCTTGCCACATGAAAATTTTGATATTAGGAGGAATACGGGCCATCCAAATATCCTTGAATTTCAACGTATGGAAGCCTATGATAAGTTTGGCGTACGCAGAATTAACCGAAAACCGGCCAGAAGAAGAGTGAGGCCAGACAACCAAGGCCAGACAACCGAGTCGTCTATCAGAGCAAGGGGAAGCAGGCAGTAAGAGGTTGCCAATCATCCAACTCCGCGGGATAAAGGGATCGACGGATGTTTAGGTCCCAGTTGTTAACTGAGAGCTCAAAGATGGAGATCTCCGGATCAGAACAATATGAAAACAAGGCCGGGAAGGCCACCGCGAGAGTGGTGTCCCCTACCCACCAGTCTAACCAGAAACAAGTGGACTTACCATTCCTAACTACATACTTGACCAGAGACTGAAATATCGGTCGAACTTTAACAAGCTGATGCCAAAATTGAGAGCCACCCGAAGAAGAAGCTGTTGGGGAACGTAGTAATTTCAAAAAAATTCCTACGCACACGCAAGATCATGGTGATGCATAGCAACGAGAGGGGAGAGTGTGTCTATGTACCCTCGTAGACCGAAAGTGGAAGTGTTAGCATAACGCGGTTGATGTAGTCGTACGTCTTCATGGCCCGACTGATCCAGCACCGAAAGCACGGCACCTCCGAGTTCTTGCACACGTTTAGCCGGATGACATCCCTCGAACTCCGATCTAGCCGAGTGTCGAGCGAGAGTTCCGTCAGCACGACGGCGTGGTGACGATGATGATGTTCTACCGACGCAGGGCTTCGCCTAAGCACCGCTACGATATTATCGAGGAGGACTATGATTGAGAGGGGCACCACACATGGCTAAGAGATCAAGAGATCAATTGTTGTGTCTATGGGGTTCCCCCCTCCCCTTATATAAAGGAGTGGAGGAGGGGAGGGCCGACCCTCTCTCTTGGGCGTGCCATAGGGGAGTCCTACTCCCACCGGGAGTAGGATTCCCCCCTTCCAAGTTGGAGTAGGAGAAAGGGAAGGGAGAAGGAGAAGAAAGGAAGGGGGCGCCCCCCTCCCTAGTCCAATTCGGACTAGTCCATGGGGAGGGGTGCGGCCACCCTTTGGGGCCTTTCTCTCCTTTCCCGTATGGCCCATTAAGGCCCAATACGAATTCCCGTAACTCTCAGGTACTCCGAAAAATACACGAATCACTCGGAACCTTTCCAAAGTCCGAATATAGTCGTCCAATATATCGATCTTTACGTCTCGACCATTTTGAGACTCCTCGTCATGTCCCCGATATCATCCGGGACTCCGAACTCCTTTGGTACATCAAAACACGTAAACTCATAATATAATTGTCATCTAACTTTAAGCGTGCGGACCCTACGGGTTCAAGAACTATGTAGACATGACCAGGACACGTCTCCGGTCAATAACAAATAGCGGAACCTGGATGCTCATATTGGCTCCCACATATTCTACGAAGATCTTTATCAGTCAAATCGCATAACAACATATGTTGTTCCCTTTGTCATCGGTACTTGCCCGAGATTCGATCGTCGGTATCTCAATACCTAGTTCAATCTCATTACCAGAAAATCTCTTTACTCGTTACGTAATGCATCATCCCGCAACTAACTCATTAGTCATATTGCTTGGAAGGCTTATAATGATGTGCATTACCGAGAGGGCCCAGAGATACCTCTCTGACAATCGGAGTGACAAATCCTAATCTCGAAATACGCCAAATCAACATGTACCTTCGGAGACACCTGTAGAGCTCCTTTATAATCACCCAGTTACGTTGTCACGTTTGGTAGCACACAAAGTGTTCCTCCGATAAATGAGAGTTGTATAATCTCATAGTCATAGGAACATGTACAAGTCATGAAGAAAGCAATAGCAACATACTAAATGATCAAGTGCTAAGCTAACGGAATGGGTCAAGTCAATCACATCATTCTCCTAATGATGTGATCCCGTTAATCAAATGACAACTCATGTCTATGGTTAGGAAACTTAACCATCTTTGATTAACGAGCTAGTCAAGTAGAGGCATACTAGTGACACTATGTTTGTCTATGTATTCACACATGTATTATGTTTCCGGTTAATACAATTCTAGCATGAATAATAAACATTTATCATGAAATAAGGAAATAAAATAATAACTTTGTTATTGCCTCTAGGGCATATTTCGAAGGTTGCCTCGCTCCCCCTTCACCAGTCGTTTTTCTCCCCTCGACGGCGGCGCATCTACCAGGGAGGTCGCGAGAGGGGTGAGTTTGTTCGTTCCTTCTATGTCTCACGGCTGTATCATTGATCTTGCTTGCTCTAGCGCTAATTATTATTTGGAAAAGTAGATCCTGGTCAAACTTGCTATAGATTTGTGGTGCACGCATGGAATTGTTTGATGCTGCTTGAGGAGGTAATAAATCTTTCTAGAGGCCCAAAGATTCAGGTCACCTTTCTAGGTATTTCAATTTCAGGCTTGCATTATTTGGAGAGGCCCAAAGATTCAGTTCACCTTTCTTGGTATTTCAATTTTGGGCTTGCATTGTTTCTAGAGGCCCAAAGATTCAGTTCACCTTTCTAGGTATTTGAGTTTCAGGCTTGCATTATTTCTAGAGGCCCAAAGATTCAGTTCACCTTTCTAGGTATTTCATTTTCAGGCTTGCATTATTTCTAGAGGCCCAAAGATTCAGTTCACCTTTCTAGGTATTTCAGTTTCAGGCTTGCATTATTTCTAGAGGCCCAAAGATTCAGTTCACCTATCTAGGTATTTAAGTTCCAGGCTTGCATTATTTCTAGAGGCCCAAAGATTCAGTTCACCTTTCTAGGTATTTCAGTTTCCGGCTTGCATTATTTCTAGAGGCCGAAAGATTCAGTTCACCTTTCTAGGTATTTTAGTTACAAGCTTGCATTATTTATAGAGGCCCAAAGATTAAGTTCCCAGTCAGCGGCAAGCGGCCCTGCTACCCATGCCGGTGTCGACATCAACTCGCAAGGGCGGGCGTCGGAGGGGTTCCCAGGGATTGGGATCTACAGAGCCTTCCTCCAGAGCAACGATGGCGAGCTCCTCCCTCGGTGCGTGAGGGGCTCCGGGCTCCCTCCCTATCATGAACAACTTCCGTGATGAGTTAGCTCATTCTTTGTTTCATGAAGTGTTTTTTTATTTTTTGAAGCTTGATTGACGACTTGTATGTTTAAGTGGGATATCTCATTTCTATGGACAAAGTAAAAATTATCATGTTTTGCATGCTTGATTGTATAGATGGTTCATTTATGTCAATTGTGAGCGGGAGGAGGCCACAGAAGAGCCGGGCACACCAAGAGGGTGCTTGGATCCAAGGGACTTATTTTAGTCTGACTAAAAATAGGGTCCAAAGTAGTTAAATGATTGAGATAGAACATTTATTGTCAATCTAACCCTGCCATCCATACATCTCTTTGGTTTAGAGTTAGTTCATGTTTAGAATCTAACTCTAACCTCTAATTGAGTTAGAGTTCTCCTTGTCTCGGTTCATCACCATCATACTTTCCCCATTCCTGTGTTTTCAGTATCCTGCGAATCAAAGAGGCCCTTTTTTCGGGAAAAATCAAAGAGGCCCTTAGACTGGTTTAGGTCCGGTCATTTTTTATAAACGTGTTATGTTCAAAATTTAATGAACGTGCTCCGGTTTCCACGAAAATAATCCGGTTTCATGTAGTAATTCATTGATTTATTTATTCTTCTACGGGGGGTTCTCATGTAATTCGTGAGGTCTGAAATGTAAAGTACCCCGGCATATGCTTCGAGTCGTGCATGCACTACGACCCAGATGCTCTATGTCCCACATGTCGGCAAATGGGAGCACGTGGAAATAGCCTAGGAGTACATATAGGAGGATAAATGCGTGAAAAATATGTACTATGAAGCGTAGCCGCGGTTCGAAAAGTAGACCTAAAGTGATGACAGCTAGTGGTACTAGACATACGACTATTTTTTCCCTAAAAAAAGAGGCACGAGTGCTCAGTACTCCTATTTTATAAACACGAGTCCCATCTGACAATAGCGTCCGTGCTACAGCTAGCCCTCCTCCCTCGTTTCTCTCTTCTACTCTCTAAGAGCATGGTTAATAATATAACCAGCTGCTGGCTATATGATGTTTCCATGTCACATATAGTCAAGTTTATAGCCAACAAGTACAATAGCTAGATATAAATATGTATTACTTTGTTGATACATGGCCCATTCCACTCTCTCACAAAGTACCTAGGAGCATGTGCTGCAGCCGGCTGTTAACTAGTAGTCTGCTTCTCTTCTCTCTCCTCTTCTCTCCCTTCCAAGTAAGCAAGAATATAATATTTAATGTCTTACGGCCCGCCTACATCACCTTATTGTACTTGATCTAAACTCGGCCGACGCACGGTGGGTGGGATGGGTTTGCTCAACTGCCTCCCCACCTCACAGTGAAAACGTTACGACTGGAATAAAAAATGCCATATACTCCCTCCGTTCATAAATATAAGCCTTTTTAGATACTACTTCAAATGGAATACAGCATACAGATGTATGAAGACATAGTTTAGAGTGTAGATTCACTCATTTTGCTCCGTATGTAGTAGTCACTTGCTGGAACCTTTAGAAATACTTATATTTGGGAATGGAGGGAGTACTATACTAATAAAACATTAAGGCCACGAGGCGATGCAATGCTGGTTACAGGAGGCAAGAAGAAGAGATGCATCCATCGACGACGTCCACCTCCTCGACTCAGGGCGCCGGCCCACCGAACGACGCCTAAGTAGCAGCGGCTTTCGTGGCCAGGTCGACGTGCTTCTGAACAATGGCGTCCAAAGATTCCAGCCGCTGGAAGAAGGCCAACGTCTTTCTGTCCTCGTTTGCCTTGTAGTGGCCTATGTAGATGATTTCCTCGTAGAGGTGGATGTGCAGGTCGACGGTTTCTTGCATGGCGAGGCGCTGCGCGGCGAGAACAGCCTCGAGGTGCACATTCTTCGTCGCGACCTCCGGCACCTGCAGGGCCACCAGGGCTTGAAAGAGTTCGTCACCATGTAGGCCGATGAGGGTGGCAGGCAATGAGGAGCCTGGGCGCGCGGGCTGGAGCAGTACGGCAAGGTCGTCCGCACGCTTCTTGACGGCGGTGAACTTGCGGATGGAGTTGACCATCATGTCGTCTATGCGAGAGGTGAAGCCGGCGTCGGCGAGGGCTACGATGCCTACGGTCGCCAGCAGCATCTGGAAACGCTGCGCGGTGCGGGGCCGCAGGCTGGCGCCTTGGATGATTTGGCACAGCCGACTGCCGCTCGCGTCCATCGCCTCCATAGGTGCTTGTGGCTTCTGGTCACTTGGTCTTGGATTGGAGTGAGTAGTGTTGCGCAGAGACTTGGGAGTAGATGGATTGGAGTGGTGGGGCGCCTTTATTATATGAGAGTCCAAACTCTGTTGCATTAACATCGTGCCGGCTCTAGTCTGCTTCTCCAATTAATTCCCTCTGCATGTAATTGGGGATGCATCATTGACCATTCAATGTCTCGGGAACCGCTACCCTCTTCCTCCTTGGCATTCAAGCACCTATGGACCCGTCGACGACGAGGTGCCTATGGTGACTTCATAAATTTCAAGATGATAGGGCCGTACGTGTGTGCGTTCATAGGGGTGAGTGTATGCGCGTGTATATAAGCGCTTGCGTCTGTACTGTGTCAAAAAAACGTAAATGCATGTCAAAAAGAGACTAGTAAATATACTCAATATTGTGCACCTCGGAGAGGAAAACGATAGAACTAGTACGTATTTATTTATGGTGCAGATTCACTCATTTTGCTTCATATGTACTCCATCTCGGTGTAGTCTAGTCACTTGTTGAAATCTCTAGAAGGGCAAATACCCCTTTCTGGTTTACAAGGCTATACTAGCAAGTAGTTGTACGTACTAGTACAATAGTGGGCTCACATAGCAATTTTGTCTCATGCAAGAGCCTGGCTATATGCGTGCTCCAATGTTCGCAACTGCAACGTTCGGTTTGCGCTTGGCTCTTCGCCTCTTCGAGAAGACGAACAATGATGTTACTACTACTGCTTCTACAGTGTCGAATCCACTGCTGCATGTCCATTCACCGCGAGCGGGACGGATAGCTTGTTGTGGAAGTACTACTACTAAGCAAAAGCATGTCCTCATTTGCGAGCAACCACGCGCATGGGCGAGGGAGAAGGCATGTAGTAAAATCAAGCTTCTCCTCGTTCTACGAGTTGACACGACACATCATAGCACTGGCCCTACATGCTTGCCTCTAAACTTGGCTGAAAGACCCGCAGTGTACAATATATTTGCTGCAACCTCTAACATTTACCCACCACAAATTAAAATATATATGGCCGTATGCATCATTCTGATGCAGAGGCCGGGGAGTCCCTCCTTTTCGAAACAAAGGAAAATATATATTTCTGTCTTGACCAGATGAGCGTGCAAACGACAATCACCAGGGTGACAGGTAGGGCCAGAAGACTATTTTAATTTTTTTTTAAAACTTCGAGACGGCCACATAGCATGGAGCCGACCACAATGATTTTAAGCTTACAGGTACGGTACACGCTATCTAGACTAGTCTACACATGAAACTGCCACACGAGTGTCCGGGCTGCGCTTGGCTCTTCGCCTCTTCGGGAAGTCGAACAATGATGGTGTACTACTGCACTGAAGGAGTACTACAGTACGCTTCTGGCCATCTGGCACCGATTGAACTGCTGCATGTCCACCGCGTGCGGGAGGGAGAGCATGTAGCGAAAGCTTCTCCTAGTCTTGCCAGCCACCACGCTCATGGGCGAGGGAGGGACGCTCCTGCCTTTGCATGTATGACAGGTGGGCCCGACAGATGTGTGGCCAACCTGTCATACAGCCAAAGGCAGGTGCAGTTAAGTCCGAGAGGGAGAGGATAATCAAACTTCTCGTTGATGTACGAGTTGACGCGACACATCAAAGCACTGCACTCGATATATTTCAATAATTTGCGTTTACCGATGCATTAATTACAACGCATGCATGCATGCATGCCGTGACTCTTCTTTTGATAGTATTTGCATGTGTTGATTTAATGCACCTTGAAGGATGGTTGTGCACGAGGAGGGCGAGATCATGCAAACCGAACAGGAACAGGACCCGACGATGGAGCTCTCTAAGGTCTCGATGGACCTCACCGTGCTCCACTGCCCCTTGTGCCTCCGCCCCTTGACGCCTCCAGTGTATGAGGTTCGAATACACCTCGTCCGTTCGGCTGATTGAGCAAGGTGCATGTTTCTTGATTGATGTGTTGTTGGATTGATTTCTGCAGTGCAAGGGAGGGCACCTGTCCTGCACGGACTGCCGCGTCGAGCACCCCGAGAACCAGCGGCAGTGCCAGAAGTGTGAGCGTGGTGGTGCTTTGACGTGCGGAACACGGCGGTGGACTCCGTCCTTTCGTCGGTGAGGGCGGAGTGCCCGCACGAAGGCTGTGGGCTCTACTTCACTTACCACAAGCTCGCCGATCACCAGAGCATGTGTCCGCTCGCGCCCTGCAAATGCCCAGTGCCTGTCTGCAGCTACGAAGGCCCACCGCCAGCGCTCTACCACCACATCAGCACCGTGCATCCCATGCCCGTGCACAGGATCCAGTACGGCAAGGTGCTCCAGCTGCAAGTTCCACTGTCGGAGCCACGGCTCTTGCTGTTCGCGGAGGAGGACCGTCGCGCGGTTTTTCTTGGTCGGCGGCGTGCTCGACATTGGCGCGCCTATCGTCGTGTCGGTCATCTGCATCAGAGCGGGGGCGACCCCATTGCCGCACTACTTGGCCAAGCTGTGGGCAAACGGCCCGCCGGGGGAGCCCAAAGGCACGACCGACGCCGTCAAGGTGGAAATGGAGGTGACAAGAAGCAAGGATCCCGGCGACGTCGACGTGTAGGAGCTGAAGTTCTTGACAGTTCCGCCCAAGCTGCTGGCCGGGGCTAAGCTTGTGTCCCTTCACATTCAGATTGACAAGCTGACGTCCTAAATTTTTCGATAGTGCCTTCTGTTTATCTTAGTAATATGCTAATATAGGAATTACCTTGGTCTACTTTAGCTTAAGAAATGGTGGGTTTTGGTGGTGCTGTAGCAATTACTTCGACATCAGATTAGTAATTTCCAACAGTCGAACGGATATTTTGTGTCTGTTGGATATAAAGTTCCTTCGGGTAAGAGTACTACTTGTCATCAAAATGGATAAAAGGAGATGTATGTAGACGTATTTTAGTTCTAGACACGTCCCTTTTTATCCATTTTGATGACAAGCACTCCCTCCGTTCCACAATACATGCCTTCCATTTGTCAAAATATAGATGTATCTAGACATGTTTTAGTATATAGGTACATCCAGGATAGAGCCAATCGGATGGTTGAGAACACTACAATTCGTAGCTACAGATGCGTGTGTGACTCCCAGATGCAGAGGCCGGGGGTCATCATCCTCCTTTTCGAGAAAAAACAGAAGCGTGTGTGAGAGGACGAGTGCGTGCATGCACCTCTTCTCTTCCTGTATAACGTACTAATAAACTCAGAGTACAAGTTTTTGAGCTTGCGTCTTGTCACATTCCAAATTACTCCACGCTATATTAAATTGCAAACCCGTTCACACCGATCATAACCTAAACGGTTTCCCACATAGGAGCGTATTAGTACCATGCTAGTATATTGAATTCCAAACCTGTTCACACTGATCACAACCTAAACGGTTTCCCACTTAGGAGAGTTTTAGTACTCGGTTATAAATACTAGTATGCCAAGATGACTGCACATTCCTCCTCAACTCCTCATCCACAGAAACAAACAAGTCATTCAGCATCCTTCCCTTGCGTCTGCCATGGCCAGCGTGAGTTCTGGGTCGAGAGATTGCTACCAGGGAGAGGCGAGCATGGAAGCGGAAGCACGAGAGATGTCCTGCCTCGCTGCGAGAGCAGCTGACATGTCCCGCCGCGTGGAAGTAGCAGCACAGAGGTCCCGCCGCGCTGCTGAAGCAGCACGGAGGTCCCGCCACGCCGTTGATGCAACAGACTAGTCCGGCCGCGCCGTGGAAGTAGCAGAGATGTCCCGCCGCACCACGAATGCAGCAAAGATGTCCCGCCGCGCCGCGGCGGCCTGGGAAAATTTCTCGTGGGCAGGCGACGACTGTTACAGGCGCATGCATGCGATCGTCCATAGCCAGATGGATCAGATCTCTGGCTTGGGGAGGTTGCAGGACGACGTGAAAGCCTCGTTTGAACAGGATACCGGCGTCATCCGGCAACTAAGGGAGGGCAATGAGAGGCTCCGGCCGAGCGCGACCTGCTGAGGGAGAAGATCGTCCGTAGTGCAGACCAGCAGGAGGAGACCAGTGCCTTGTTGAAGAGGACCGGCGTCATCGTCAAGAAACTTATGGACGAGAATGACATGCTCCGCAACGAGCGCCAAAGGCTGGTGGAGGAATCCGTGGATGTTCTCAAGCAGCATCTTGAGGACATGAAAGAGCTCATCGCCACTTGCTGCGGAGACTAGTTCCCGCGGCCTGCAGCAACGCATCAAGAAAGTAGAGATCAGCGAGCCAGATCCTTGTCTTCCTTCTTCTTTTGCCCTTGTGTATTTCGGGCGTAGCCGCATGTGGCTTTTTTAATTATCTTTCTAATTATGTAAGACAATTAATCGTCCTTATCTTTCTGTGGAAGATCAATGTTGCGAGGCTGGAATGAAGAAAACTCTTGCTGTGGCGACCCTGGCGTTGTTGTTCTTCTAGTTGCTACTAGGCTTCCTTCAGTTTCCTAGTTTCTTTTGATGTAATAATCGGTATAGGATGTCGATTGTGTCGTCGGTTGTGAAATGTTGGGTTCTAGCGCGGATGTTTGGCCTTTGTTGGCCTCTTGGGATGTTGCAATTTCTATCTGGTACTTTTAGTCCTTCGTGTTAGGCTGGAGTTGTGCTGAATTTCTTGTGAATTGTGGTGGCTTTCAGTAATGAAAATCGGAAGGGGCAAGCCCTTCTTTGATAAAAAAAATTTGTCCTTATATATTCATCAGTCTTGCTATAAGTCGCAGTAGATGCTATATAGGTCCGTCGGATCTTACATCAAGATCCGTGCTGTCAGATTTTCTTTTTTCTCTCTTAAATCTCAGTCGAGTGAGACATAGCCGCGCCATTAAACAGAGGCTCGGGCGCCATTAATGGACACCTTGGGAGAGAGGTGGACGGCAGATGGAGGTCACAGGGCTCTCCTCCCAATAAGCACACGCAGGGGTCTGATCGCACGCCTCTTGTACTCAAATAGCTACCCTGCACGGTGCCTCCTAGCTAATAAAAAATGGGGACGCGTGGCGGCACGTAAATGGTACTAGTAAGTAGAACGCCCACGGTTTCAATAATACTTGTGTTTCCAATTGTAACGTGACAGCACTTGTTCCAAAATGACTTTGTTGATTGTTAATGTGTGCGCATTCGCAAATCGGACTGCAAATTTACCACAGCATGTGGGTGCCATGTCATGGCACCAAGCCAAGTTTCATTATTTTCATGCGTGTTTTGGATTTACAGGAATTAAAAAACTAAGTTTCTCAATGTTTCCAACCCAGCCACGACGCCCAGAATTTTGAATTTCATTCCCATTTCTTGCATGGAACCTAGAAATTTACCCGAGGACACACATGTGATTTTTCAACCAAATTTGGTGCACTGGAACATGTGCTTGTATTTCAAATTTGAATTATGCACACAAAGGTGACACGTTCCCTCCCAGAACGACGAGCCTTCTTGAGAGAAGCTCCGATTTGCAAGAAGCTTTTACCAAAATTTGTTCCTATTCGGCCAATTTTTTTAGCACGGCATGGTACTACCATGACATGACACCATCCCAAGTTTCATGATTTTAAAACCAAGTTTCTCAATGTTCTTGACCGAGCCACGATGCCCATATGTTTGAATCTTATTCTCATTTTTTGCATGGGAGTAGAAATTCACCCGAGGACACAAATGTGATTTTTAACCAACTTTGGTGCACGGGAGCACGTGCTTGTAGTTCAAATTTGAATTATGCACATTAAATGACCAAAAACTCAATTAATGTGTAAATAAGGCCAAACGAAGCCGGAATAATTCCAAAATTTAACAGGGCACTCATGTAGTTCTATGTTGCCTTTGTAAATAAACTCAAGGGGGACAACGTATATCATTTCGCACTCAAAGGTGACACGTTCCCTCTCAGAACCACGAGCCTTCTTGAGAGAAGCTTCGGTTTGCAAGAAGCTTATACCAAAATCTGTTCCTATTCGGCCATTTTTTACCACAACATGGTAGTACCATGACATGACATCCATACCAAGTTTCATGATTTTCAGACGTGTTTTGGATTTATAAGAATTTTAAAATCAAGTTTATCAATGTTCTCGGCCGAGCCATGATGCCCAGATGTTTTAATTTTATTCTCATTTCTTGCATGGGACCTAGAAATTCACCCGAGGACACAAATTTGATTTTTCAACCAACTTTGGTGCACGAGAGCACGTGCTTGTAGTTCAAATTTGACTTATGCACATTAAATGACCAGAAACTCAATTAATGTATAAAAGCGACAAACGAACCCAGAATAATTCCAAAATTTAACATGGCACTAATGTTGTTCTATGTTGCCTTTGTTAAGAAACTCAGGGGCGGGGGGGGGGGGGGGGGTTGGCACGTTCCCTCTTAGTACCACGAGCTTCCAAATCGGCCCAATCTTTTACCACAACATGTTAGTGCCATGACATGACACCATGCCAAGTTTCATTACATGAATTTAAAATCTAAGTTTCTCGATGTTCTCGGCAGAGTCATGATGCCCAGATGTTTGAATTTCATTCTCATTTCTTCCATGGGACCTAGAAATTCAACCAAGGACACACATGTGATTTTTCAACCCACTTTGGTGCACCGGAGCATGTGCATGCAATTCATATTTAGATTATGCACATCAAAAGTCCAGAAACTCAATTAATGTATAAAAAAGGCTAAATGAACCCGAAATAATTCCAAAATTTAATAGGGCACTCATATAGTTCTATGTTGCCTCTATAAATAAAATCAGGGGGGAGGCAGCGTATATCGTTTCACACACAAAGGTGACACGTTCCCTCTCGGAACCACGAGGCTTGTTGAGAGAATCTCCGATTTTGCAAGAGGCTTATACCAAAACTTGTCCCAATTCAGCTAAAAATTATACGTATGAAAACAGGGTTTAGACTATCCCGAACATCTCGCTATCTAGACCAATAATGTACTATGATTTGAATTCAACATAAAATGGATACAGATATTTGAATTGGAGAGCGTATGGTACATGTAGTTCATAGTGAAATATGATTACTGCTATATGCATGTCTTTTTGTTATCAAGATAATATTTAAATTATTGTATAACTAGAAAACAATCGTATTCAAATAAGGAAATTGATTCAAATTTAGTCCATATGGTAGACGACAATATATATGTTCACATGGTGGAGTAAAATGTTCATATATGATGGAAGATCAAAATGTATGACTACATCAATTATAAACCGCAAGGTCACCTAATGATATATTCGAATTCAACATAACGTGGATTCAAAAATTGAAATTCGAGATCATGGCATCTGTAATCATATAAAAAGGGACATTACTCTTTCTTTGGTGGGAATTGATTTGTTTTTTGTTGTTGTTGAGGGAAGTGCGAATCGATTTGGTACTGTGCAGGGTAATCATGTTCTCCCGATTTTTTTTACATTTTTCTTGTAGTTTTTTCAATGGCATCTATAGCAATATAGTAAAAGGGGACATGAATCTCTTGTGTCTTGTATGATTTTTTTTACACGTTAAGTTTGTTCTGCCGAACAAGGAATCCACACCTTGTTATCCGAAATTTTCAAGCTCGAGTATCTTTTGTCTCACCTACTTTGAAACTCCCACTTCTTCAACCCGCGCAGCGCCTTGTTATCCCGAAATTTGGACGCGCGCGAGAACTCCCTCCTAATCCGAAATCGCTCCCGCAGCCCAGACATGCGAAATCCCCCTTTTAACCCTCAGCCAGAAATGAAGCTCCACGTCGCGGTGTCAAAACCGGCGGGGGTACGCTGGTAGCTTACCCTACATTTTGGACAAGCGCGTCCCTAAGCTTGGCTCCCCCCTCCCCCTCCCCCCCCCTCATTTGTACACTGAGGCCGCTAAAACCAGCGAAACCCCACGCTCCTCCGTCGGCCTCCCGACCGCCGCCCAGCCGGAGACTCTTCCCCGACTATGTCGTCCACCGCACCGGATGAGGATCCGTTGTCGATCTCGTCATCCCGCCGGATCAGCCGCCCCGTCCTCCACGTCCAAGGAGCTGCCCTGATGTTCGCCTCGTCTATCGCGCCACCTCAATCCCCACAACGTCGTCTTGACCTGCCCCACCGGAACCGCAGCACCCTCACCAATTCCTCCGATGAAGCCGAGGCCAACTCGGCGCCACCAAGGAGGTTCTGCACTCACCGCTGCATTTTATCTTTTATTCGATCTCACGGGGCTGCCGGTGCTCGATACCGAGCAACCATGGCATCTCCATCGACGGCGCCGTTGCCTGCCACATCATCCACGGCGTCTCTCCCCCATGTCGTTGCTTCCTCGGCGGCGACTTCCACAACGGCACTAGCTGCAGCTGCTCCGGCTCTCGCTCGCGCTGTGGCTCTGTTCTTGTTGTCGGTCGCGCTGCTGCACTGCTCCTGCTTTCTTTTGTGCTACTGCTCTGCTCTTGCTCTTGCTTGCGCTGCTGCTGCTGCTGCACGACCTCCAGCAACTATAGGAGTTGCTGCTTTAGCACTCGCTCGTGGTGCTACTGCACGACTTGCTCTCTACTAGTGCGTTCCTTACTTGAGCGTCTGCTGATTTAGATCACTACTTCTCTGCTACTAGTGCTCGAACGCCCTAAACATCTATTGCAATGCTCTGTTACTAGTTCAATCAGTTTTGATAGTAAAATTCAGTTTCGACTGTGAAGTTCATTTTCTTCAGTTAAGTTCAGAGTGAATAGTACTTACAGCATCTGTCGGAGCGGTCGTGGCGTGGCTGATGCATTTTACATCTAGCACTTTTTGGTGATGTATTTTACATCATCTATTGCAGATGATATTAGGGTCCCACTTCAGATTAACGTTGTCTGTCTTGTCATGCTTCAGCCTCCTCGCCGTACACCTTAGCGGAGCTGCTCCAACGATGGAACCGTCCATCACAGCAGAGCAGTACCCTCAGCGTCGTTTCCAGAGGCCTCGGATCTTCTTCCACGCCTCCGACAGTCACACCAGCATCATCACCATCCTCCACGTCCAACCCAATGATGCTGAGGTCCACAAGGCTATGCCAAAGAGCTTGTACACTCATCGCATCACTTTGTTTCTCCATTCCTCTGTTCTTCCAATTCATGTGAGCCAAACACCCAGGTTGACTGAAATCCTATGTTTCCAAATGCTCTGTTTTGCATGTGCATTCCTATCCTATTCCTGTGTTTTTCCTATCCCTGCGTTTATAGAATCCTCCAATTCTAAGGAGCCCTTACAGATTTACTTCATTTTCAGATTGGCGTCAAAGAAAACTCTGTGTGTTATGTCCTGCTCCTGCTGTGCCGTCATCCACCCCACCTGAGGTGCACCATCGACAGATGCGTTCACTACAACAGAGATCCCCCCTGCAGACTTTCTTTCGCCGCCTCAGATCATCTTCCCCGTTGTCGGTAGCCACGCCAACTGCGTTACCATCATCGACTGAGCAGATGACCCCGAGGACTAGATAGTTCCGGAAGAGAGGTCACAGTCTTTCGTGTTTGCTTACGTTATACATCGGTTATTATTACCTGCTACTTTATCGTTCAATCTTGAGTTTTGAATTGCCCATGGGTCTCATATCAAGCCAGCAACGAATAGTATCTGTCTACTATCTGGTTCATCTGGGGTCTTCTATGTGGTTCATGTTGGGTGGGCAACAAACAATAGATGATCCATTGTCTATCTTTATAAACTGAAGCTATAATCTACCTGCTATCATTAGTTTTGGATCCATCCACTCGTTTGCTACCATCAGTCTTGATTTTTGCCTGCACCCCTTAGGCCTTACAAAATCTAACTATTTTTTATTATTATGCATGTCAGATATTGTACACAATCGTACTGAACATGTAGAGAAAAATAGAAGACCGTTGCGTGCGAATATAATGTCATGCAGATGCTGCTCCATCGTGGGCGAAGTGCCCCCCTCTCCTGCATTTCCAGATTGTATTCCAGAGGAAGATAACTGTTCAGATGGAGATTCAAAAGGAGCCGACCATGCCTGTTTACCACCTGAGGTGTTTGCTCTAACCTGGCATGCTGATGTTGGTCATATCATGCATATGGCGCCTTGCATTGCTTACATTATACATCTTATATGTTATCAGCTTAGTTTAGATTTGCTTTGTGTGAATGCCACCTGTTTGGTTTCTATATCATACTCCCACCATTCCTAAATATTTATCTTTTTAGAGATTTCAACAAGTGACTACATACAGAACAAAATGAGTGAATCTACACTCTAAAATATGTCTATATACATCCGTATGTGGTAGTCCATTTGAAATCTCTAAAAAGACAAATATTTAGGAACGGAGGGAGTATATGGGAATTATGCAATGCCATCTTCTTTAGCCAGACATCATATACGTGAATCATGCAATGCCATCCTGTTTAGCCAGTCATCGTATATGTGAATTGTATCGTGCCATATTTTTTCCCATAATGTGTTCCATTTGTTAGCAATGTTTATACATTCGTCCACTCTTCCTGTGCATCAGCCATTTGAGTCGGTCATGGGAAAATCTGGAGTGAAACCAAGGTCTTCTGAGCAGTCAGTGCTACCTATCGATGCAGATTTCTTGCTGGTTACAGATAGCTCCTCAGAGGAGGATTCAGAGAGAGATGACCAGTCGTATTCCCCCCCCCCTCCCGAGGTGCATGCTCTAACTTGGCTGGGTTATATTGCTCATATCATGCATATGGTGTCTTGCATTGCCATGCCATCTGCTTAGATTAGACATGCTTTGTGTGAATGCCTCCTGTTTGCTTTCTATATCAGATATGTGAATTATGCAATGCTATGTTTTTCAGCCAGTTATCATATATGTGAATTATGCACCGCCATGGAGCCAGGCATCATATATGTGAATTATCTCATGCCATCTTTTTTTCATTACGTATTCCATCTGTCGACAATCTGTGTATATTGAACTACTCTTCATGTGTATCAGCCATTTGAGCCGGTTATGGAAAAATCTGGAGTGAAAACAAGGTCTTCAGAGCAGGCAATGGTACCTGTTGAAGAATATATCTCGATGGTTACAGGGAGCTCCTCAGAGGAGGATTCAGAGACAGATGACCAGTCCTATATCCCACCTGAGGTGTATGCTCTAAGTTGCAATGTTTATATTTCTCATATGATGCATATGGTGTCTTGCATTGCTTAGTTTATACATCATATGCACAATATTGAATTCTATCTGCTTAGTTTAGAGATTATACATGCGAGTGCCAGCTGCTTAGTATATGAATCAATTATGTCAATTATATGAATCATATATCTGAAACTGTGTCATGCTATCCTGTTTAGTTAGGCATCATATATGTGAAATTGTGTCATGTTGTCATGTTTGGTTAGACAACATATATGTGAATTACCACATCTGTCTATCATACAATGTCTGTACGTTCAATTTCTTTTCTTGTTTATCAGCCATTTGAATTGGAGGGGGTGATGGCAGTATCTAAGGGAGCAAAAACCCGTTCTTCAAAAAAGACTAGAACCATGGTTGATGCAGATAGAACCATGGTTGTACTGGCCCACAAACTAGCCTCACCACACATAATCAAGACTCTTCCAGATTGCACACTTACACCGTTGGGCAGAGAACCAGCTACAACTCATCTAACCGCAACCCAAGTGGATAGTAACCCTATAGTTGACAAAGCACCATGTCCACCACAGAGTACCCCCACACGAGCAATTTGTAAAGCTACTACAGTGCCCAAAGCACGAAGACCACCACAGCTAACCCAAACTCCACGTTTAAAGCAGAAGAGCAACTGTTCTCAGGTCAGATTCCGTAGCTATGGTCCATACTCCTTTGCTGTTGCATCACTGTATTTACTCATACCAACTACTTTCGAATTTGAAGGATCCAATTGAAACTCCAATGGTGCAACAGGTATGTTTTAAACCTATTTCTTTAACTGGATTGCTGTTCTAACTTCTTGATCTATGTTGATTTTAGTTTAAGTTAGATAAACAGTTATGTTCTCATGTGATGCACATTACAAGTGTTGCCAATGCTGTGTAGTTTCTAACACTTATATTCTGTCCATGCTGCTGTGTCTTAAAAATATATGAGTTGAATTGTGTCTCTATCTTGATTAGGGAACATAAACTAGAATGATATGGACAATACAGTGACCATAGTACATAGATATTTGTTTGTTTCATGTTGTTATCCTGTCCACCTTACTACTGAACCGGTTTACCAAAATGAGTTTGGTATACTATAAGCTAAACCCGTGATGTGTCTGCCTGTTTCTCTTGTAGTATGCAAACAGAATATTGGAGAAGAGCACCCCACTATGCAATGGTAGAGAAAGTAATACAGATAAGGTTCAAGATAGTGATACAACCATGTTGGTCTCCAAGAAAGGTGATAAAAACGATCTTGTAGACAGTGAGAAAACCCCACAATCCTGCGTTGATGTAGTGTTCTAGTTACTGGCCAGTACCGCTAGCACAAGCTCTTCGAACTCGCGGCCTGAATCACTTCGGCTTCTTCAGTCTCAGCTACAAGTTGAAAGGCATCAGTCATCTGTGATGCGGCAAGAAGCCGAAGGACTGAGGAAGTCCCTGCAGAATTCTGATGCGTACTTTCTTGTGCAACAGCAAGTGCTGGAGGATTTAAGCGCCAAACAAGAGAAAGTTAATAAGCTTGCTAAGCATCTTGCCAGCATTATTGAACTCTTCTGAAGTGGTTTCAGTTCTGGACTTGTTTTGCTGCGGCGTTTATATGCTGCTGTGTTCCTTATATTTGCACTGGTGGTGAACTTTGATGCCCAGTAGATGTAATATGTGTAATAGCTGTGATAGCCTAGCATAAGTTGCTTGCTTATTTATTTCCTTGGTGTCTTGTTTATTTGTTTGCTTGTAGTCAGTGCAGTTCTTTTTCCACGGTTTGCTAGTGGCTGCAATAACCTATTTTTAAAAACTAGGCCACAATAACCATGGGCTAATATTTACTGTAGTGACGCCTCGTACGGGACGTAGAAACAGTGGGCCTTCTACGGGCCATAGAAACATGAGGCCTTCTACGGGTCGTAGAAACATTGGGCCTTCTACGGGCCGTAGAAACAATGGGCCTTCTATGGGCCCTATCATCAATGGGCCATATACGGGCCGTATGATCGATTGGCCAAACATGGGCCAATAACAGGCCGCATTATGGCCGTAAATGGGCTAGAGTTGGAATCGTCCGTTCATGGGCCGACAATAATGGACCATCGTTAATAGGCTATATTTGATGACGCTATGAAAATGACCCAATGTATTAACGGACCACAAACGGGCCGACTGTAACCATGGGCTGAATTTGGCCAACAAGCAGAAAATTACAGTAACGGGTCGTAAGTAAACGAATGCTCGAAATGAGCCCAAGAATAAATGGGCTCTGAGAAGGCCGAAAGATAACATGGGCTGGAAATGGCCCAACTGAATAACGGGCCATTAATGGGTATGAAGTGATACACTATTCATTATGGGTCAGTTTCACCATGGGCCATTAATGGGTCTAAAGTGATACACTGTTCATTGCGGGCCAGTTTCACCACGGGTCGTTAATAGGCCAAGAGTTACATAGGGCATCATATGGGCCGAAAGACGTCATGGGCCATACATGGGCTAGAAGTGAAAACGGGCTGGAATCATATTGGATGGCCCAGATGACGCTACTGGGCCTAATTCGGGTAGGGCGTAACGGGCCTTGGGTTAGCGGGTTGTAAATGGGCTATATGCGAACAAGCCGTTAACAGGCTTTCCATGGGCCGGCCCGTCACCTTTTGACCAAGTCAAATGGGCCGGCCTTTTCAGAGGAATGGGCCTCTGTTGGGCCGGGCCACGTGTCGACGTATCATAGGCGCCTTGTGTCCAATGAGTGGATGACATCTGTCCCAACAATGAGCCGACACATGTTTCCACCAGCCAATGACGATTTTACACGTGGAAAATCCCCATTGGTCGTGCTGTTAACGGGTTATCGGATCCAAAACCCGACCCGATAGCTTAATGGCGTTCCGTTACGGTGGATGCCACGTGTCGGTCACCCTTGACGAAAGCACTTCTGTGACACGCGATTTATCGTCATGGAAGTGGACACTTCCGTGATGATAATTTTGGTAATGTCATGGAACACTTCTACGACAGCACATGTATGACTATCTTGATTCTGTCATAAATTTGTCATGGATGTACATGCGTGACAAAAAACGCGACCTACTGTGACAAACATGTATCATCACGGAAGTGTATTTTTTTGTAGTGTGTACCCGCCTCCAACTTAAAAATCCTAAAGGCCCCAACAAGCTGGTATCCTGCTCATAGACGTAACAGCCACTGTCCGGATACTCACGTATTACACGGTGCTTGTATATGGTGGGGTTTTTGCAATATAACTTTTCTGGCTCATGTGTCCGAATGATCATCAGTCTTTTGCCGTCGTCTGATCGAGCGAGGAACCAGTTGTGCTTCCCTGTTTTTGGCAAAGGTGGTGTAATTACAAAGGGCAGTAACTATAGGGACACTGCATCATATCAAAAAGGACAGGCGTTGTTAATGTAAGATCATCATTGTTCAGAGTATGAGTAGGATAATGCAAGAAACAACATTGATATGTCCCTGTTGGAACTGGGAGGAAAATACCGGGAAATGTATACTGGGTTCAAAAATATAGAAGTGCCATGCATGGTTATACTCATGTTATCTCGCAATCGATTCTTCACAGGAAACTACCATGTCATGCATGTTATGTAATCATGTTCTGTCCTCACAAACAAATTCTTCAAGGTAACTAACAGAGCATGCATTGTTATATACTCGTGTTCTGTGGGCAAAAATTTTGTGAGGATATTATTCTAACCATTGATTGCTGAAGGGAGAATATAGGTATGTACACATGATAAGCATTGCAGGATTTCACTACTTCCAAATATAGAGTTCTCCATATGCACATTTACTTCTCTAATGCATGGTTAGATGAAACCAACTGTGTGGTGCATGTTTCTACATCATGAAAATGAGGAAACTAACATGGCCATTGATACCCAGTCATATTTAGTAGTAGTATATAGATTACTGTAAAATATGGATAATATCCATATATTCCTAACCGTTTGATTATTCAGGGTACAAATTGGCTGTAATGACATGGTCACAATCGCATGAATTAACTCATTCCAAATATAGCTGATTTACGGCGTCTCTAATATATTGCCATAGTTCTACTCAAATACTGCTCAAACAGGGATATGCCAATCATCACAAAAAGTTCAAACAATGTCATGGCATCATCATTAACATGAGACGAAAACAACTTACATGCGCTGTCCCAGCAATACGTGGTGCCATCTGCTTTGTCGATCGC
Source organism: Triticum timopheevii (assembly GCA_963921465.1). Classification (NCBI taxonomy): domain Eukaryota; kingdom Viridiplantae; phylum Streptophyta; class Magnoliopsida; order Poales; family Poaceae; genus Triticum; species Triticum timopheevii. The sequence continues at coordinate 494,813,959 of OY997270.1, read as the reverse complement.
GTAGATGATGCCATTGTGTTCAATAGCATCACAGAAGTGTGTATCAGCTTTGACGATGATCCACTGCGAGCCGAGTTGTCTCCAGCTAAAAAAGGCACCGGCATAAAGATAGGCGAGTCCGCGGTCGAACAAGGCAATTAGCTTGAAGTATGCATAATTCGCATGTCATGTGGGTACTTGGCAGATTACAATCTTCTGCGAAACAAGGTTCGTCCAACTGACGTAGTAATCTAGATGACTTGGACCGTGATGGTAATACTCTATATAATCCAACGGAGGAAGGATAATCTCATGGGAGGTCTGGAAGTTCACGAGCACCAACTTTTTACCGTCTTCTCTGAAGGCAGCCATCCAGTGGGAGTTCATGCCGACCCAGTACATACCTGCCAAGAAGTTTCAGGCGATGGTGATCGGATAAATGTCGAGGGAAATGATGTACGGCGACACACTACATACCTGCAAAGAAGTTTCGGCTAATGGAGATCGGATTGAAGTCGAGGGGCATCATGCACGCCTCCGTATCATGGTGAGCCGATCTCGCAAGACCAGATAGCAGCAAGCAGGGTGTTTTGAAAAGCATAGGCCTCGCTTCGACGATGGACGTGTGCATGTCCCTCGAGCATGCAGCCAGCCGCAGGGCGGTCAACATATCCATACACGAACAATAGAGGTCGAGGATGTCACTGGGGAGATTTCTCCAATCGCGGCTCATATGGATGTTACGCGGTTCGCGTTCGGCCATTGTGGAGTTTGGAAGGGGGCTTGATTTATGGGGGAGAAGGATGTCGGTGCTGGAGCGGCTAGCGAGGGAATAGTGGTACTGGGGGAGGCGAGTGAGGTGACGGTACACGGGGGCACAGTGAGATGGAGATGGAGACGGAGACGGAGAAGTAGATGGAGATGGAGTGGTGCTATGGGAGCGGAGAGGGAGACAAGGAGAGGCGCCAATGTGTTGTACAGCGGCGGTGACAGACTGCACAATGCACAGGGTGAGGCTGACTTTGGTAACCCGAACACACCGCCTCGCCTGGACTAGTGTCAGGCGCAGGGTGTTGTCACTTCACTGTGAGGACCGGATGAATAGTATATTTTGACCATCAAGTGTACCACAGTTGTACTACTACTACTACTACTAGTAGGAACATGAGTACTCTAGTATTGTATAGCGGAAATAGGTCTCTCGTGCTAGCATGCCCATTCACTTCATCGTTCAGGTATCATCCATATCGCAAGCAAAACCAAATTCTCATGCATGCCCAATCAACGCCCTGCCACGATGCATGCAGTGGTCATTCTGGTGCATCAAGGACGGCATGCAGATCGTTCCACACTTGAGACGAGGAAAAATGGACAGGTAGAATGCGGTAGCAGAGGAAGAGAACACTGGCTAACGAGGCTGGGAGGGGAAAACCTAATTTTCATAAGGTGACTTATACTCACCTAAACGGAGGGAGTATTCCTTAACCAGAGAATGTTGTGTCTCCCACTCACGCGCTCAAAACAAAGCTACGACACATTTTTTTATCTGTTTGCATAGGTCCCACCTATCAGGAAGGATGGGCACGTAGACGAACAGGTACGACTCCTCAGTCTACCCACATAGCCTTTTCGTTTAGTCTACCTAGTCGTCTAATCAACTGCCTGCACGCCACTTCTCCCATTTACTTCTCCATCGGGAACCGATTCGCCTCGGCTTCTTCACCTCCCCTTCGTCTTCATTTTCATCCAAACCCCACTGTGCTCACATTGTTTTAACCTCTTTAAATAATCATCTACTACTTCAGTTAGACTAGCCATCTAATCCTAATTCTCCAAACCATAGCCCTCCGTTCAAGCGGTTCCAAATGGCGAAAGAGATCGAGATGCAGGTTTTTAGCGTCCAACATGTCCTCGTCGAAGGCTCGATGCGCATAGTTGCCACCGTCACCGTCAACCCAAGGGTTGTTCGGCAGTGGATCAACAATGTATCCAACTCCCTCGAAAAGGTAGAGACGAGTGTCATCGGTCTCGTCGTAGAGTACACGGAGCGTGCCCCTGGGAAGATCCAGCGCACCGCCGTCCTTCAGTTGTGCCTTGAAGATGATGTTTTGGTGTACCACATCATACACTCACCCTCCATACCAGGTGAGCTTCACA